>CM056395.1:30507499-30558375 GCA_029718625.1 Synaphobranchus kaupii | reverse complement strand
AATGTACAGTGAGAGGGCTCAAGAGCTGAGCTGGTGTGTGTTCATTGGCTGGCTGAAACAAAGCTAGGCCCAGTGTAAATTCAGTAGAACAGATTCTTCAACCTGTAACATCGGTTTTGAATCGATGAAAAGAGACTCAGTTGTATGTCAACAGTCCAGTACCGCCCCCACACAAAAAAACATACATAAAACAGGAAACCTTGACCTAATATCCCGAGGGTCCAGACTAATCTATACCACAAATGTAAAAGGCTCCACATGATGATAAAATCTCAAGTTTTACTTTATTATCAAATATGATCCCTGTGTTATCTAATGCCAAGGATGGTGAATCAGCATTTTCACCTTGAGATGTAAACTGAAAAAGCGTTCTTACATCACTGCCTGTAAGAGTTACATAACGTAAAATAGGGCCAAAACTCCAACGCTCCACATGTCTGAACTCCTCATCCGTCACCATAGCAATCAGAGCTGTCAGCAGGAACTGGAATGTACATTATAATATATTACACATATATACACACATATACACACACATATACGCTGGAATGTACATTATAATATATTACACATATACACACACATATACACACACATATACGCTGGAATGTGCATTATAATATATTACACATATATACACACATATACACACACACATATACGCTGGAATGTACATTATAATATATTACACATATATACACACATATACACACACACATATACGCTGGAATGTACATTATAATATATTACACATATACACACACATATACGCTGGAATGTACATTATAATATATTACACATATACACACACATATACGCTGGAATGTACATTATAATATATTACACATATATACACACATATACACACATATACGCTGGAATGTACATTATAATATATTACACATACACACACATATACGCTGGAATTTACATTATAATATATTACACATATACACACATATACGCTGTAATGTACATTATAATATATTACACATATATACACACATATACACACACATATACGCTGGAATGTACATTATAATATATTACACATATACACACACATATACACACACACATATACGCTGGAATGTACATTATAATATATACACACATATACACACACATATACGCTGGAATGTACATTATAATATATTACACATACACACACATATACGCTGGAATGTACATTATAATATATTACACATATACACACACATATACACACACGCACACACACACACACACACACACACGCACACATGCACACATACTACACATACAGACGGGTGATGGGAGTGGTGTTTTCCAGGATGACAATGCCCCCATCCACACGTTACGAGGGTCACTGGATGGTTTCATGAGTATGAAGATTATGTGCAGTTATAATAAAAGCTAATAAAAGATATGATAAAGCAGTTAGTGGAAATGAAGTTTGAAATTAAGTTTTGTTCGGTAATGCTCATTTGAGCATCTCGAGGCAATAAAAAAGGACTGTCTGTGCGTTTCTTGTTTTATTTATTCCTCACGAGACACCCTAACCCTCTCACTGAAAGGCAGATATTTTCCCATAGTAATGCATTGAGCAGCCGAGATCAACCAACCTAGTGACGTCATGACCGCAGCTGGTCCAAGATGGCTCCGCCCTAGTGGGGGGAAAAAGCAAACTCATATCTAATTTAGGGTAAAAAGCTAATGAACCAGAGCCACTTTACCGAGTGCTTCATGTCCCCTTTAAGGGTTGTTTCTCCTGTCAAATTTTCCTATTGAGTCAGGAAAAGAAACCCTTCAAGTTATCCATCCATATGTATTGCATATCTGGCAGTAGAGTGATGGTTTAAGGCTTGTTTGATGCACCAAACCCTTGATGACTTACAGCCATTTAGCCAACAATGCGTTCCATGCTGTTCCAGCATAATTTACAGCTAAATCTAGTCCCACCCCCCAATTCCCATAGAGATCCATTCAAATGCAGAGAGGTCATAGTATCGCTTTTAGGAGTACCAAAAAATAAGATATCAAGAGTCTTTTGATATTGTTGGGTCACAGACATCAGGAAGTCTTGGCATGCATAGGATATGACCAAATATTAAAAATTATTACTTTATTCTACATTATGTTAAACTGTACAATATTTTTTGATGCCCAAAAATGGGGGGACTATGTACTAAAGGTTCTATAATTTCAAAACGGTTCATCCGATATGGATGAAAATACCCTCAAATTAAAGCTGATAGTCTGCACTTCAACCCCACTGTCATTGCATACTTTCACACTGAAAGAGCTAGAGTACAGAACCAAAATAACAAAACATGTGTCACTGTCCAAATAATTACGGTTCTCTGTATATGTATGTATATATATATATATATATATACACCCAAAAATGATTATTTTCACAGGCCTATCTATCATTCTCCATTATGTGCAGGCAAGTTATTTTTAAATACATGAGAACAGTGGCTTTGTAGATCACCATATGTCACGGTAATGGTGCTTCTGACTGATGCGCTGTACACATAATGAAAATCCATTGAAATAAACTCAATACCATCTGTCAAAGCTGACAAGCACTGTTTAAGCCAATGAAAACAGTCCATCCCTCAAAAGTCATCTTTGGAATTCTTCTGTCAGATACATGGTGCCAGTGTCCGGCACAAATCCCAAGTATAATAATAATAATAATAATAACAAAAATATTATTAATAACAATAACAATAATAATATTATTATTAATATTATTATTCCTGAGAAAATGCAAGTGTGGATGCTCCACACCAGCAGACAAGTAAATGGTACCACCCATATGCTATTATCTATGGGCCCATGACAAACCCTTCCTCAAAGTTTTGTGGCATTACGTTAATCTGTTTGGAAGTTATGCGCCTTTGGTGATAGGCCACGCCTACTGCTTCAGGCAAATTTGTTGCTAGTGAGGAGATGGATCTATGTAACAAACGCACGGTCTCTAGCTCAAACGGCGTGAGTGTGCTGCGGTTTTTTGTGATAGGCCACGCCCCCTTTGGGCGGAGCTTTGGGGTTATTGAGGATCATTTGCTGCTAGTGAGGAGAGGGACCTAATAATAATAATAATAATAATACTAATAATAATAATAATAATAATAATAAGTAAGATGCTGTTTTTCTTTAGCAGAAGCCTACAATGAGACTGCCATTCTGACCCAACTGGACTGTTGCTGGGAGGAGCTTCCTCTGGTGAGAGAGGGGATTGGTAGACCACAGGGAATTGGGGTGTGGCCAGGTTGTGGGATTGGGACAGTTATGGGATTGGGACAGTTTGGCACATCAAATATAACATGATGTCATTCAAATACCAGTTAATTTATCCCATCGTTACAGGACTAATAACATACAGTAAGATTGCATCAGATTCGGATCAAACATCACAGAGCTCCTTCTGTTTGTTTAATACAAAACACCAACTGTCAAATTATTTGTTTTATGTATTTATATTTGACATGTGATAAGCAGTTTTGCTTCTGGAAACATTTCTGCCAAATGTTTGCATTGTAAAACACAGGGGCTGTACTGGTGGAAGGATTGCAGTGGAAACCCCATTAGGACCATCAAGCACTGTGTGACAGATTCTGACAATAGCAGTCTGCTATACTCTAGCCTACATATTCAACATGACATAAATGTGTTTATAGTAGACCTTTATCAGTGTTGGCCTGGGCATATCTTTATTCATATGTAAAGATGCAATTTTTCTGAATAGAAAATAAATATTTTTTTGTTGTTGTTGTCATGGTAAAAATGAACCTCAAAATAACCATCGGCCATTCAAAAGTGGTTTACAGCAGATTTTCAGTAATGTAAATATAAGCCATCAGTCGAGCAGTAAGTGCTGAAATGATCACGCCATATAACATTTATTCAAGCAATCAAATTCATCCCAGGATTGCAAAATCAATATCCATCCCCTTTGGAATTCATTTCCCAGTGAAACCCACACTGTTCTTTGCTGTTCTTTGCTGTTCTTTGCTGTTCTTTGCGTTTCCGGCCGGGTATTCAGCGATCAATGCGCTGCCGGCGGCCTTTGGAAACCAATCGCTTTTGTGAATTCCAGTGGATCCCGCGAGCAGAGTCTGACGAACGGCAGAAAGACGGAGATTGGTGGTGACGTCTGAGCGCATCTTAGTTTGTGTCCACAGAAGGAGGAGAGGTGTGGGGGTGAGCTGGTGTCTTAGTTTGTGTCCACAGAAGGAGGAGAGGTGTGGGGGTGAGCTGGTGTCTTAGTTTGTGTCCACAGAAGGAGGAGAGGTGTGGGGGTGAGCTGGTGTCTTAATTTGTGTCCACAGAAGGAGGAGAGGTGTGGGGGTGAGCTGGTGTGTGGTATGTGTGTGGTAAGGGAAGTGATAATGTACCGTTGTACCCGCTAATGGAAGAGAGGAGGGAAGTAACGACACGCTCATTTCACACACGCCATGGGAAACTGCAATGAAGCAGAGTGGACATGAAAAGTGGAAAGACAAAGAGGATGAGAGAGAGAGGGAGTGAGAGAGAGATAGAGAAAGAGAGAAAGGGAGTGAGAAAGAGCAAGATAGAGAAAGAGAGAGAAAGAGAAAGATAGAGAGAGAGAGATAGAGAGGAAAAAGGAAAATTACAGCAGGTTTGGCTGTTCATCTCGTCTCTCGTAGTATTATTATTATTATTATTATTATTATTATTATTATTATTATTATTATTATTATTATTGTAGTAGTTGTAGTAGTAGTAGCAGCAGCATTAATATAAATTGTACTCATATTTGTAGTAGCAGTAGCTGTTTCAGTTTTAGTATTAGTACTATTATAGGAGTTTCATTTTGATAGAACTGACTTCACAGTGTTAATTAGGGCAAAGACTGCAGTGCTTAATTAATAGACTACACAGTGTTAATTAGGGCAAAGACTGCAGTGCGTAATTAATGCACTACACAGTGTTAATTAGGACAAAGGCTGCAGTGCTTAATTCATGCACTACATAGTGTTAATTACGGCAAACACTGAAGTGCTTAATTAATACACTGCATAGTGTTAATTAAAGCAAATACTGCAGTGCTCAATTAATGCACTGCACAGTGTTAATTAGAGCAAATACTGCAGTGCTTAATTAATGCACTGCACAGAGTTAATAAGGGCAAAGACTGCAGTGTTTAATTAATACACTGCACAGTGTTAATTATGGCAAATACTGAAGTGCTTAATTAATGCACTGCACAGTGTTAATTATGGCAAAAACTGCAGTGCTTAATTAATACACTGCACAGTGTTAATTATGGCAAATACTGAAGTGCTTAATTAATGCACTGCACAGTGTTAATTAGGGCAAAAACTGCAGTGCTTAATTAATAGACTGCACAGTGTTAATTAGGGCAAAGCCTGCAGTGCTTAATTAATACACTACACAGTGTTAATTAGAGCAAAAACTGCAGTGCTTAATTAATGCACTACACAGTGTTAATTAGGGCAAAACCTGCGGTGCATAATTAATAGACTGCACAGTGTTAATTAGGGCAAAGCCTGCGGTGCTTAATTAATAGACTACACAGTGTTAATTAGGGAAAAGACTGCAGTGCTTAATTAATATATTGCACAGTGTTAATTAGGGCAAAGCCTGCAGTGCTTAATTAATAGATTGCACAGTGTTAATTAGGGCAAAGCCTGCAGTGCTTAATTAATAGATTGCACAGTGTTAATTAGGGCAAAGACTGCAGTGCTTAATTAATAGATTGCACAGTGATAATTAGGGCAAAGACTGAAGTGCTTAATTAATAGATTGTACAGTGTTAATTAGGGCAAAGACTGCAGTGCTTAATTAATAGATTGCACAGTGTTAATTAGGGCAAAGCCTGCAGTGCTTAATTAATAGATTGCACAGTGTTAATTAGGGCAAAGCCTGCGGTGCTTAATTAATACACTGCACAGTGTTAATTAGGGCTAATCCTGTGGTGCTTAATTAATAGACTGCACAGTGTTAATTAGGGCAAAGCCTGCAGTGCTTAATTAATACACTACACAGTGTTAATTAGGGCAAATCCTGCAGTGCTTAATTAATAGATTGCACAGTGTTAATTAGGGCAAAGACTGCAGTGCTTAATTAATAGATTGCACAGTGTTAATTAGGGCAAATACTGTAGTGCTTAATTAATAGATTGCACAGTGTTAATTAGGGCAAAGCCTGCAGTGCTTAATTAATAGATTGCACAGTGTTAATTAGGGCAAAGCCTGCAGTGCTTAATTAATAGATTGCACAGTGTTAATTAGGGCAAAGCCTGCAGTGCTTAATTAATAGATTGCACAGTGTTAATTAGGGCAAAGACTGCAGTGCTTAATTAATAGATTGCACAGTGTTAATTAGGGCAAAGCCTGCAGTGCTTAATTAATAGATTGCACAGTGTTAATTAGGGCAAAGCCTGCAGTGCTTAATTAATAGATTGTACAGTGTTAATTAGGGCAAAGCCTGCGGTGCTTAATTAATACACTGCAGTGTTAATTAGGGCTAATCCTGTGGTGCTTAATTAATAGACTGCACAGTGTTAATTAGGGCAAAGCCTGCAGTGCTTAATTAATACACTACACAGTGTTAATTAGGGCAAATCCTGCAGTGCTCACATGAGCGTGTAAATCGTGACTGAAACAATAGGAGCTGGGCTTGGAAAGGGCTTACAGGAAACAGCAGGGATGTGTCATGCGCTCTGATGCATGAAGACCGCAGGAACAATCATCTTTACCCGTCAATGTGAGCTGGTGCACCCTGCCCCCGTGTATCTGTCTGCCTGTCTGTCTCTCTGTCTGCCTCTACCCACGCTGCATTGCGTTCTGCAAGTCTGCATCTTGCCCACATGTGAATCTCTACTTGTCCTGGTGCATGTCACTTACTCATCTCTGTTCTGCCTCAGTATGTCTGAACAAGCTTCTGTCACATGACAAACCACACCCATGAGCATGTGTCCCACGAGTATGGCTGAGTATGCATTATGACATCACAGACCTGTATGTACACATACATTGTGACATCACTGATTCCTGTGAGCATACATTATGACATCACACGTTGCTTGCATATACAGCCTGGCCTCCATCCACAGACGAGGAATGGAAGGCAGGACCCAGTTCTCTGTCTGCATCTTTCAGTGGATGAGTCTCGGCGAGCCTCACTTCAGGAAAATGTGCATTGTTGGAATGATCACGGAATCTGAACACTTCCCAATGTGCCTCTCCACTGTGAGATCTCTGGGTGTCTCAGCACGTCCATTGAAAGGCCCCATTACAGGCTAGAGACTTCACAGCAACTCTTAATGCCCGCTCTCCCGCTCACTTAAAAACCTACTTTGAAGAGCGGCCAACCTCTGCAGAATGCGGGATGAGCTACTTTATCTAAAATGACAACAGCCCTCTCTACGGCACAGAGCATTGACAATAAAACCTAACGCTCCCAGAAGCAGGCCACTTGTAGCATGTGCAAGCGGGGCTATTACATAAACAAAGCTCGAGTGTTTCTGTTCCAAACAATGGGCTACTTACATAACAGAGAGGTGGAGAAGCCGTATGCATTCAAAGAGCCGCCCCATCGCACCAGCCGCCCAAAGTTCTGACAGCTCGACTGCACTCCACGTACGTAGCTGGATGCAGGTGTGATAAAACAGCTTTTAAAATGGCTCTGACAGAGAAACCCAACTGGAGACGGAACCAGACGATCACCACTGACTGACTGTTTATTTTTGGACGATGGAAACAGACGCTCGCCACTGACTGACTGTTTCATTTCGGCTGACAGAACCAGACAATCTTTTTTACGGCTGAAAACTAAGAAAGCCAGGGTGTGGGAGATTTTCCGTGACTTCAGCGTTTTGACAGAACATGTGTTGAAACACAATGCAACATGCATTTTGTTTTTAAGTATGGCTCATTGCGTAAAAGCAAACAGATATGTATTACATTTCACCACGTGTCGCTATAGCGATTGCATTTCATGAAGTCACGGAAAATCTTCCATTCCACAGATGTGATACCAGTGTAGGTTAGCTTTGCAGAAACAGAATTCAAGATTATGATGTGTGAGAGACACATTCTTATATGTTTTACAGAACTCCAGCTAAATTATCATCAGCAATACTAACACAGTAACTATCCTGATCATAGTTATATTATATTAGATTAATTTAACTGTTTACTTGAAGTGGGTAATGAAAATCACAACAAAGAAAATCAAAACAAAGCAATGGCTTTAAAACTGATGTATAATAGATGATGAACAGGTAATAAATAATAATTTAGATAAACATACAGGCATGTTCATCATATGCAAGAAAATTATTTTCCCCTAAATATGGCTTCTACAACCAGGCCACAGGCAAAACACACAATGTACTTCTTGGTAATATAAATTATTAAAATCCTCAAAATAGTTATCTACAGTAGATAGAGTCCACAGCACAATGTGTTTCCCTATCATTTTATAAAGTAGCAAGTACTAGATAAATTAATCCAATGTGTCTGAATGATGATAAATAATTCCCTGTTGACCATATCCATATAATAATCATTCCATACCCATTTATTAAATGTCTACAGAGCTAAAAGCCCGTGAGAAAGTGTTTTCAGATTTAGAACATCAACTGAATATATATTTAATGCCAAGAGTGATCAATCCAAAACCAGAAGTGAAACTCTGGCTAGGCAGTAAATCCATTCCTGGTCATCTGGCCATCCAAAATTACCTTTAATGTAAATTCAGAGCATATCTGCGTGCGACGCCCATTACTCACTGCCAATGTGAGGCCTGCATGAGAATCATTCCTACTTTATCTGACTAATTTTTAACACACACACACACACACACAAACACTCGCACGCACGCACGCACGCACGCACGCACGCACTCACACACACACACACACACACACACACACACACACACAAACACTCGCACGCACACAAACACGCACGCACGCACGCACTCTCACACACACACACACACGCACACACACGCACACAAACACGCACGCACGCACGCACGCACACACTCACACACAACACACACACACACACACACACACACACACACTCTCACACACACACACACACACACACACACACATTCGCACACATGCATGCACGCACGCACACACACTCTCACACACACACACACACACTCACACGCATACGCACACTCGCACGCACGCACGCACACACACACACACACACTCGCACGCACGCACGCACGCACTCACACGCACACACACACACACACGCACACAAACACGCACGCACGCACGCAAACACGCACACACGCACGCACACACACACACAACACGCACACACGCACACACACACACACTCACACGCACGCACACACGCACACACTCACACGCACTCACACACAGACACACACACACACACTCGCACGCACACACACGCACACACACACACGCACACACACACACACACACACACACACACTGCAACTTCTTAAAGAAAGAGCAGAACTCACACTCCAGCTTTTTAAAGAAAGACCAGAAGTTAATTCTCTCTGTGAGTCTCTGGGCAGTTAAAATGAGGATTAATGCTTTAATTTAATTAATTCTATTATTTTCATACATTCACCATTTTGCTATTATTGCTGGGATTTGCCAGGGATTTCTTGTCATTGTGATATTTATAAACAACATTGGCAAGGCCGAGTTTAATTTCTCATTGTTTTGGGGAAGGCTTTAAGAATGTTAATTAGCTTGCCAGCTTGAAGCTTTACCTTTTCTCCTCTTTAATTAGTGCCCATGTGTCCTCCTCGCTGTGACAAACAGGGCCTTTACGTGTGCGTAACGTTCAGCACCACGTGGCACCACCAATACCCAGCGTTTCAGAATAAAGCAGAGTGCAAACAGGGGAGTAAAAGACCTGAATGTTTTCTGTTTTCACCGGAGCAGCAAACTAATATTCTCCACTGTCCATTGTCTATTATTGGCTCAATTCCCAAACTGATCATCTTATGCTGGCTCTCCAACACCCCCCATGACCCCTCTCCCCCTCTCTGGAGAGCGTCCACATTTAAAAACAAACTGCTGTTGACCAAATTGCTGCACAATCTGATACTAAAGGACTACCTACGGAAAATACATCAAAATGAATACAGACACAACCGACAGTCATACAAACAAATTATGAACATTTAGAGGCTCAGGAAAACAATGGCTCCCTATACGCTTTATAGTGCACTACTTAGGGAATCAGCCATTTTGTAGGATGTGCTCATTCTCAGTGTTCTCAATTGAGAATTTGGAAACCATCAGAATGACCAATCCCCTAAATAGTGCATTACAGGGACAGGGAGCCATTCTGAATGCAGTCTGCAGTCTAGACCATGGGACATCCAAGAGCATAAGGTCACATGACCTGAGGGATCTTGAGGTTGAGTGGGAACGAAGGAGATTGACAATGTGAGACGGCACCAGCCCATTCAGCGCTTTAAAAACAGAAGAGTAAAACCTTAAAATCAATTCTAAACGCACCCAGAGCCAATGAAGGAAGGCGACTACAGGGGAATCACAGGCCGTCTTTCTGCTTCCAATCAACAGCCTTTCAGCTGCATTTTGGACCAACTGCAGACACCACAGTGCTGAATGACTAACCCCCATATACAGCCAGTTGCAGTTGTCACGACGACACAATGAGACTATGATTTCAAACAGTTTTTGGCCAGGAACAGAGGGTAATGGCAACTCACTTAACATTCAAACTCACGGCTTGTGAGTTGCCATTATTATTTTTATATTATTAGTGTTCTATTCTATTTTATTTTATTTTTTTCCTGTTTTTTATTCCCGGTATTTTTCACAAAATGTGGATTTGGTTCTGAATCTAATCTGCTGCATGTATGGCTGGTCATAAAATCATATACCGTAGAATATATGTAACATTGGTAACCCATTTTGCAAAGAAATGTTAAGTGGCAAACAGCGTACAGGAAGAGACGTGAGCAGGGGAAGCCCTGCCCCTATTATTACAGTGTCTGAAAGGAAACTGTTCTCCATTGCTGGACTTTTGATTGTTTCCATCAATCTTCATTAAAGTGCATGATCCTTAGCTGGTGCAGTGGAGTTCTTTCGAAATTAAAAAAATAATTAAGATGGCAGATGTCCTTTTAATAGTTTAATTATGCCTTCCCATTAGCATCAATGAAAATGGAACAAAGTCCTGTCTGAATGTCCCAGGCAGAGTATTATATTTTATATGCGATGCTGCAGAGAGCTGTCCAGGGATGAGTCTGCGTGTTCAGCTGGACCGGGCCCAGATGCTGGTTCTGATGTCCAGGGTCCATATGGGCCTGTGTGTTCAGCCGGACCGGGCCCAGGTGCTGGTTCTGATGTCCAGGGTCCATATGGGCCTGTGTGTTCAGCCGGACAGGGCCCAGGTGCTGGTTCTGATGTCCAGGGTCCATATGGGCCTGTGTGTTCAGCTGGACCGGGCCCAGGTGCTGGTTCTGATGTCCAGGGTCCATATGGGCCTGTGTGTTCAGCCGGACAGGGCCCAGGTGCTGGTTCTGATGTCCAGGGCCCATATGGGCCTGTGTGTTCAGCTGGACCGGGCCCAGGTGCTGGTTCTGATGTCCAGGGTCCATATGGGCCTGTGTGTTCAGCCGGACAGGGCCCAGGTGCTGGTTCTGATGTCCAGGGTCCATATGGGCCTGTGTGTTCAGCCGGACCGGGCCCAGGTGCTGGTTCTGATGTCCAGGGCCCATATGGGCCTGTGTGTTCAGCCAGACCGGGCCCAGGTGCTGGTTCTGATGTCCAGGGCCCATATAGGCCTGTGTGTTCAGCCGGACAGGGCCCAGGTGCTGGTTCTGATGTCCAGGGTCCATATGGGCCTGTGTGTTCAGCCGGACAGGGCCCAGGTGCTGGTTCTGATGTCCAGGGCCCATATGGGCCTGTGTGTTCAGCCGGACAGGGCCCAGGTGCTGGTTCTGATGTCCAGGGCCCATATGGGCCTGTGTGTTCAGCCGGACAGGGCCCAGGTGCTGGTTCTGATGTCCAGGGTCCATATGGGCCTGTGTGTTCAGCCGGACAGGGCCCAGGTGCTGGTTCTGATGTCCAGGGTCCATATGGGCCTGTGTGTTCAGCCGGACAGGGCCCAGGTGCTGGTTCTGATGTCCAGGGCCCATATGGGCCTGTGTGTTCAGCCGGACAGGGCCAGGTCCCATATCCTTTCTCCCATAAACCCCTGGTGTTCACCCCGTGATCTGCGTGTGCTACGTTAACAAGCCCCACTGTTATCTGTGTACAGGGCTCACCTGACTGCCACCTTCACAAAGGAGGGGTCCGCGGACCAGGTGATGATGGAGACCCACAGGACCATGCACCCGTCCGTCCTTCGCCTCTCCCTTTGAAGGCCAGCGTCATTCACAAGCTGCCGTTGTAGTGGGTGAGGATGTATTTAACTTTCAGCGCACGGGCACTTCACTTGCCCTGACTGAGAAACGGCGGCTTAACGCCTCACAGCGTCGCAGGGAGAGGAAGTGGGCGAAGGTTAGAGGAAGCCCGATTTGTGAGAGCAAAAAAATAGCGAGAGTTGTTTCGTCAAGGCATATGGGCATTTTGTCTGCCGTCACTGCCGTCACGGCAACCACTTAGCCGCCTACCTGCATTGACTCCCTACTGATGCTCAACAAAAGAAAACTGTGCTTCTGCGTATCTTAGTGATAACCAACCTCCACCCTTCACCCTCCACCCATCCATCCTCCACCCTCCACCCATCCATCCCCTCCACCCGTCTGCATTTCACTCTTCATCCCACCTTCCTTCACCACGTATCACTCATTTTTCTCTTCTTTTGTTGCTAAGAACTCTTCCCTCTTTAGCTTTGGCATTTCTACATGTATCTGTCCATCCTCCCCTACTGTCCTCCTGTTACCTTCTATCCATCGATTCCTCTCTACTGTTTGTGTGTCTGTCTTTCCTTCTAGACGATGCTGCTTGAATCGGCTCTACTCTGCGCCCCCATACGGACTCTTCAACTAAATTACCTACCCCCACCCCACCCCCCTAAAAAAAAAAAAGGAAAAAAAAAAAACACCGCTGCAATTTTAATTGCAGTTTTAAATCTCGGCTGTTAAACTAACTGCTCATGATGAATGATAATGATACAAGGTCAAATGTTCAGTGTTCAGCTGTACCGGACTTTCTGTTCACAAAAGGGATCAGATGTAGGCGATTACATTTAAGGACGGAAGGTTTTGCTGTGTTTTAGGCGTATGAATATGCATAATCCCACCCAACAAAACAAAGCAGCAGAACTGCACTGTCCTCATTCATCACTGTGTGTTCTCTGGGGACCCCGTTAAACGGCCCGCTCCACATCTGTTTCCAAGCAATTAAGGCGCAGCTGAAAAAAAGGGGGCGGATCGATAGGAGGCGGATCGATAGGAGGCAGACGACAGCGTGCATTCCGTACCTGCATTCCGTACCTGCATTCTGTACCTGCATTCTGTACCTGCATTCTGTACCTGCATTCCGTACCTGCATTCCGTACCTGGGGGCAGAGCCGCGGAAAACAGACGTCCTTCAAAACGGGAGGGTGTGGAGGAGTGGAGCTGTGTTAAAAAGGCGTCCTCAGATCCGCTCCAGGCCGTACCGCCACATTGGACCGTCTGGAAGAAAAGAGCAGCGATACAGCGCCTTTAGTTACAGGCTCATTTAGGGATAACTAGCCCGGCTAACAAGCTAGCTCTGGAAGAGAAGAACAGCGATACAGCGCCTTTAGTTACAGGCTAATTTAGGGATAACTAGCCCGGCTAACGAGCTAGCTCTGGAAGAGAAGAACAGTGATACAGCGCCTTTAGTTACAGGCTCATTTAGGGATAACTAGCCCGGCTAACGAGCTAGCTCTGGAAGAGAAGAGCAGCGATACAGCACCTTTAGTTACAGGCTCATTTAGGGATAACTAGCCCGGCTAACGAGCTAGCTCTGGAAGAGAAGAACAGCAATACAGCGCCTTTAGTTACAGGCTCATTTAGGGATAACTAGCCCGGCTAACAAGCTAGTTCTGGAAGAGAAGAGCAGTGATACAAAGCCTTTAGTTGCAGGCTCATTTAGGGATAACTAGCCCGGCTAACGAGCTAGCTCTGGAAGAAAAGAGCAGCGATACAGCGCCTTTAGTTACAGGCTCATTTAGGGATAACTAGCCCGGCTAACGAGCTAGCTCTGGAAGAGAAGAACAGCGATACAGCGCCTTTAGTTACAGGCTCATTTAGGGATAACTAGCCCGGCTAACGAGCTAGCTCTGGAAGAGAAGAACAGCGATACAGCGCCTTTAGTTAATTTCAGTTAACACATGGGAAGACCTTGAATTTTGGTAATGCATTTTAGATTAGAAATAGAAAAAATAGAATAGAATGCTTGGCCTATTTACTAAACTTTAAAGAGAAGGGGAGGGGTTATATCGGGGACAGGCACTGTCCAGGAATCAGAGCGATATATAAAATAATTCTACAGAAATATCAATTTCAAACAATATTTACAAGTGGCCTTCGTACACCAGGAGTAAATTTAGATTGAAGAAAGGATCCATTCCTTCCTCATTACTTATCCCACTTTGATCTTTCCCTGCATATACAGAGCGCTCTCAGTGTTTCAGTCACACGCTTTAGTGCGCTGAGACACAGCCGTGTAAGATGATGTGGGGCTGGCATGTACGGGTTACAATGCTGTAAACCAACCACATGGCCAGGTTTAGGGCAAGGTCACCGGGGCACGCTACCCTACGATGCCTTAAGCGAGTCCTCACATCCGCATCAGCATGAACGCAGCGTATGACGCAGGGTAGGACGTCCACTGACTCCCCCCAGAGCTGCTACCCTATGATGCCTTAAGCGAGTCCTCACATCCGCATCAGCATGAACGCAGCGTATGACGCAGGGTAGGACGTCCACTGACTCCCCCCAGAGCTGCTACCCTACGATGCCTTAAGCGAGTCCTCACATCCGCATCAGCATGGACGCAGCGTATGACGCAGGGTAGGACGTCCACTGACTCCCCCCAGAGCTGCTCGAACATGCTGGATAACAGGCTGTGATTTAGGGGAAATCCATCAGAGACCTCCGCCCACTTAAAAAACCTCTCACAAGAAGAGAGCCAAGCAGAATCACAATGAATAACCTCACGCAGCACGGTCCGCATGTATCAGGGCAGATATCCCACATATAAACAGCACGGTCCGCATGCATCAGGACATATATCCCACACGTAGTATAAACATACAACAGAAGCCATCTGACAGTCAATACACTGACAAAGATGTATGTATTAACATTGCTGTATTTATGAACAGGTTTATGTGAAAAGCGCAGCACTAATCTAAATGGAAAGATATTAATTTTGTTCCAAACAAACAGGGAGCACTGAACAGCTAAGAGTTTCAGCTGAAATCCTCCACCAGGGCTTTTCTCTGTATAGAACAGAGAGAGAGAGAACACAGCTGCTACTAATTACAGCTGATAGGTTCCAATTAAACACCATCTCAGGATCAATACAAAGATGATACACCAACAGACTCATTCATAAAGAACATCCGCATTAAAAATGAAGACAGTAATTAATGTCCCAATGCTATCCTGCTTTGTTTTTCAGTTTTAAATAATGTGAGATCAAAAAAAAAACAAGACAATATAAAATCACATCGATTAAAGGGTCCATAACAATGTTGCAGTTAAGGCAAATGTGTTATTCTCATTAACTAAATACACAAAGATAACGTATTTAACATATTTAAGATAACGTATTTAAGTATATTAATAACACTAACTCATTTAGCACACAGTCAGGCATGCCGAAAGTCCAAGAGACACTCAATGTTTATTTTTTCCCCCTGATATAGACCGGTCAGTGCGGGCCTTGGGCATTACACACACTGATATAGACCGGTCAGTGAGGGCCTTGGGCATTACACACACTGATATAGACCGGTCAGTGCGGGTTGCACTGTGTTTATCGAGGGCCTTGGGCATTACACACACTGATATAGACCAGTCAGTGAGGGCCTTGGGCATTACACACACTGATATAGACCGGTCAGTGCGGGCCTTGGGCATTACACACACTGATATAGACCGGTCAGTGCGGGCCTTGGGCATTACACACACTGATATAGACCGGTCAGTGAGGGCCTTGGGCATTACACACACTGATATAGACCGGTCAGTGAGGACCTTGGGCATTACACACACTGATATAGACCGGTCAGTGAGGGCCTTGGGCATTACACACACTGATATAGACCGGTCAGTGCAAGTTGCACTGTGTTTATCGAGGGCCTTGGGCATTACACGCACTGATATAGACCGGTCAGTGAGGGCCTTGGGCATTACACACGCTGATATAGACCGGTCAGTGAGGGCCTTGGGCATTACACACACTGATATAGACCGGTCAGTGCAAGCTGCACTGTGTTTATCGAGGGCCTTGGGCATTACACACACTGATATAGACCGGTCAGTGCAAGCTGCACTGTGTTTATCGAGGGCCTTGGGCATTACACACACTGATATAGACCGGTCAGTGAGGGCCTTGGGCATTACACACACTGATATAGACCGGTCAGTGCAAGCTGCACTGTGTTTATCGAGGGCCTTGGGCATTACACACACTGATATAGACCGGTCAGTGAGGGCCTTGGGCATTACACACACTGATATAGACCGGTCAGTGCGGGCCTTGGGCATTACACACACTGATATAGACCGGTCAGTGCAAGCTGCACTGTGTTTATCGAGGGCCTTGGGCATTACACACACTGATATAGACCGGTCAGTGCAAGCTGCACTGTGTTTATCGAGGGCCTTGGGCATTACACACACTGATATAGATCGGTCAGTGCGGGCCTTGGGCATTGCACACACTGATATAGACCGGTCAGTGAGGGCCTTGGGCATTACACACACTGACATAGACCGGTCAGTGCGGGCCTTGGGCATTACACACACTGATATAGACCGGTCAGTGCAAGCTGCACTGTGTTTATCGAGGGCCTTGGGCATTACACACACTGATATAGACCGGTCAGTGCGGGCCTTGGGCATTACACACACTGATATAGACCGGTCAGTGCAAGCTGCACTGTGTTTATCGAGGGCCTTGGGCATTACACACACTGATATAGACCGGTCAGTGCAAGCTGCACTGTGTTTATCGGGGGCCTTGGGCATTACACACACTGATATAGACCGGTCAGTGAGGGCCTTGGGCATTACACACACTGATATAGACTGGTCAGTGCGGGCCTTGGGCATTACACACACTGATATAGACCGGTCAGTGCGGGCCTTGGGCATTACACACACTGAAAGGCCAGCTCAGAGTGCACATGTCATGTAGAAGAAAAGTCAACATACAATTAATATTCATATTCATATGACGTGTGTGGAGCAAGGAGGTAGAGCCAGGTTTAAACTTCACTACACACAGGTTTGCACACCCGTGCATGCATTATTATTATTGTTATTATTACTATTATTATTATTCATAGTAGTAGTAGTAGTATTATTGTTAAATATGATTAAATAATTTTTAATATTTAATATGTTTTTTTTTGTTCTTACCATAAGATATGTCAAAACCAAATATGAAAAAACCAAGAGCGTCCCATATCCCATATTTAGATGAATGTGAACATGATGCAATAAAGTAATGTGGAGGGTGAAAATGTTGCAAATATTAGGAATGACATATACTTACAGTATATACACACAAGGAATTCACAGTTCATAAATGACATTTGCTTTCTTTCACTTTAAGAGTTCAAATAAATACAGTCTACAGGCATAGGCAGCCCTGGTCCTGGAGTGCAGGTGCCGTTTCTGGTTTTTGTTCCATCTGAGCTTGATCACAAGAGTTTTATGGATGATTAAAAGTCTGAGGCTGAATATTCTGAATGGTGAAATGCTGAGTCCCTCCAGCGCATGTTTACTGCATTCATTACACTGGATTAATTCAAATGAATCCAGTTATGTAGCTATAGGTTTGGATGGAGCAAAAACCAGGACCATCTCTGGCACTCCAGGATCAGGGCTGCCTGCCCCCTGGGGGGTATACTACGAAGCCGGATTACTTAGTTAGCTGGATAACTGCACTGAGTAAGAGAAGCCGGATTACTTAGTTAGCTGGATAACTGCACTGAGTAAGAGAAGCCGGATTACTTAGTTAGCTGGATAACTGCACTGAGTAAGAGAAGCCGGATTACTTAGTTAGCTGGATAACTGCACTGAGTAAGAGAAGCAGGATTACTGAGTTAGCTGGATAACTGCACTGAGTAAGAGAAGCCGGATTACTTAGTTAGCTGGATAACTGCACCAAGTAAAACCCGGAACCATCTCAAATCTGGAACACGTACTGAAGTAAAAAGAGCTGTTTTACTCAGTGCAGTTATCCAGCTAACTAAGAAAACCTGCTTCGTAGTATACCCTCCTGGTCTACAGCTTTTATACGTTTAGAGTGTCTTTTCTCTCCATGTTCAATCCATTTTGACACCTGAATCCGTGCTATCTCTAGAAGGGACTCACATAGCTATGTACTTACAATTTATGAAATTGCTAATGCATGTACCAATGTGCACATACTCACTCTAACTCTCGCATGTTTGTATGTATGTGTGTGTGTGTGTGTGTGTGTTTAGCCTATATTTTATATGTTTATCTGATTTGTTCCCCTTTATGCATAAGACATAGTAACATAGGGGTGACTATGCCTCAGTAAATCCTACAATTAAACACACTACACATGAAAGAGCTTGTAATAGATAACTAGCGATGTCACTGCACAGTTTAACTTGACTGCCATGATGTATAATTTGAGGAACGATTAGTCATCTTAAACATGCTTTTAATGACCCTGGCAGATAAAAGTGAGATAATATGAGAACAGGAAGCATGAACATTATCGGCTATTCAATCTTTTCATGAGTCATGTGTCAGATTCCGTGACTCACGGACCAAACAAAAGCATACAAATATCCAGGTATTTACTGCCAACCTGTGTGTGGTTTTTGTTCATGTTAAAATGTTGCTCTGCAATCAGACTACTGACATATCACAGAGGAATAGCATTAGTACATTTTTATTAAATGTGTAAATGTAATTAAGTAATGTGATTCATGAATCACAATCTGATAATGTATACATTCACCACACACCTGATTAACGATGTAAGGAGACATGTTGTTATGCCCATGGGCACCATACTGAGCAATTTGCTTTTGTTTTAATCTCAAAAAACCCAAAAGTGAAATGGAAAAATCACAAAAAGGTAAAAAGACTTACGTATCAACAGGCACAGATATGCTTGTCCGGACTAACAATGAAAGGAAATTAAATATTAATATTCCAATTAAGATACCATTAGAGTTAATTACTGGATAGCTGTTCATCACGGAAATGCAGCATAATTACTCAATCTATGTACTATTGTGCCATAATTACTCAATCTATGTACTATTGTGCCATAATTACTCAATCTATGTACTATTGTGCCATAATTACTCAATCTATGTACTATTGTGTCATAATAACTCAATCTGTGTACTATTGTGCCATAATAACTCAATCTATGTACTATTGTACCATAATTACTCAATCTATGTACTATTGTGTCATAATAACTCAATCTATGTACTATCGTGCCATAATTACTCAATATATGTACTATTGTCCCATAATTACTCAATCTATGTACTATTTTGCCATAAATCTATGACAATTACAGAGTAATTACTTATAAATGCATTGATTATTTTGGCTAATTTCTCAGTGAAATAATTATATACTTCAAATTTAATTTTCACTGTGGGACCATCATAGCATTGATAAGCAAAAAAGGTGTACTATGACGCTATGTATCTTGTATTTTGCTTGTCTTATTATTATTATTATTATTATTATTATTATTATTATTATTATTATTATTAGTAGTAGTAGTAGTAGTAGTAGTAGTAGTAGTAGTAGTAGTAGTAGTAGTAGTAGTAGTAGTAGTGGTATTAGCAGTAGTAGTAGTAGGAGTAGTAGCAACAGCTTTAGCTTAATACATATAATGGTATTTGTTCCTCTTGTGGTCTGGCATAAAGGCAGTATATTACTAGCTATTTACTAGCAATTGGCAGATAGATCACAATCTGAGACATCTGCATCTTTGATCACCTTGTTCATGGGTCACAAGCAATTTAACCACACAGTGCCATCTGCCTGGGTACACCCCTGAGAAATAAGAGTATATGCTGTACATTATATATAATGTATATCTTACATTAGTTAACTGTCAACTGTCATAAATGAGAGGTACTAGACCAGGAGTTAAACCTGCAGACACAGCGCCCCCTCCAGGACTGGAGTTAAACCTGCAGACAGTGTGGCCCTCCAGAACTGGAGTTAAACCTGCAGACACTGTGGCCCTCCAGGACTGGAGTTAAACCTGCAGACAGTGTGGCCCTCCAGAACTGGAGTTAAACCTGCAGACACTGTGGCCCTCCAGGACTGGAGTTAAACCTGCAGACACTGTGGCCCTCCAGGACTGGAGTTAAACCTGCAGACACTGTTGCCCTCCAGGACTGGAGTTAAACCTGCAGACACTGTGGCCCTCCAGGACTGGAGTTAAACCTGCAGACACTGCAACCCTCCAGGACTGGAGTTAAACCTGCAGACACTGTGGCCCTCCAGGACTGGAGTTAAACCTGCAGACACAGTGGCCCTCCAGGACTGGAGTTAAACCTGCAGACACTGTGGCCCTCCAGAACTGGAGTTAAACCTGCAGACACTGTGGCCCTCCAGGACTGGAGTTAAACCTGCAGACACTGCAACCCTCCAGGACTGGAGTTAAACCTGCAGACACTGTGGCCCTCCAGGACTGGAGTTAAACCTGCAGACACTGCAACCCTCCAGGACTGGAGTTAAACCTGCAGACACAGTGGCCCTCCAGGACTGGAGTTAAACCTGCAGACACTGTGGCCCTCCAGAACTGGAGTTAAACCTGCAGACACAGTGGCCCTCCAGGACTGGAGTTAAACCCCCCCTCCACATTCTAGACTGTAAAACTGGGTAAGGAGTTTGAGACTGAACACTTGAACATATTTCAATTTAAAAAGCTAAATAAAAAAACACAATAACTTTAAATAAATGTGCGCAGGCCTTCAGACCAATTTTCTCAGTTTGTTTTTAGCATTTATGTCCAGTCCATTCCTTGACAAAATGACAACATGAAATGAAATCCATTCTGAGCTTTGAACAGTCGTGAGATTGAACGGTCGCTGTTTGTTTGGGTTGCCAGAGAAACCGTGAAGGTGGGTGATTGTTTTTGTGGGCCGAGTGAACAAATGAAAATTCTTCAAATAATACAACCGACCCGCGGCCCCCCCTCAAAGTCACGCACGTTTGACGTCTGCATTGCCCGACAGGTCACTTCTGAACGGGATGTGTGCTGGGGTGTATCCTGGCTATACGACCGGAGAGCCCAGCTGCGTAGAGGACCGGAAAGCAGCGGCGTTCATTACGAGTACGGTTAGCGGGATTGTAAAGAGGCGGTGCGTTCGGCAGCAGGTGCGATTCGGTGACCTGGCGGGGGCCCACACCCACGTGGCGGTCTTACAGGAGAGGGAGAGAGCGCCGGTGCTTGGTGGGAACGGAGAGCTAATGAGCTCCTTTGGGAACTGTGATCAGCACATGAGGAATGAGAAGGCACACAGAGCCACAGCCGCACTTTCAAACCATCTCTCAGCACTTTATAAATAAATTATTATATTAATAAATGGGGGGGAGGAATAAATTATGATTTTTTTGACACAACAGTAAGACTTTGATTCTCGCTGATGTGAGATGCCAGGCCAGGTGAGAGGTGAGAGTTCACCTGCCCAGGGCCCCAGGGAATGTGCAGCAGCCCTCATCCCACGTGGCGTAAGTTTGAGTTTAAATCCGTCAGTGGTCCTTGGGTTACCAGTGTTTTAGCTCCTCCCCCTAGTGATGTACCAGCTGACATCAATGAGAGAGACGCCATGATTGGTGCTGGCTCTCCTCTAGCACCATGTGGCTTGCACTATCAGGCCTTGCTTTCCTGTACTGTAAGCGCTAGCTCTGCTGTAGTATTATGTGGTCTGTAGCATTAGCTCTCCTATAGCAGTATATGGTCTGTAGCATTAGCGCTAGCACTCCTGTAGCAGTATATGGTCTGTAGCATTAGCGCTAGCACTCCTGTAGCAGTATATGGTCTGTAGCATTAGTGCTAGCTCTCCTGTGGCAGTATATGGTCTGTAGCATTAGCGCTAGCTCCCCTGTACCAGTATATGGTCTGTAGCATTAGCGCTAGCACTCCTGTAGCAGTATATGGTCTGTAGCATTAGCGCTAGCTCTCCTGTACCAGTATATGGTCTGTAGCATTAGCGCTAGCACTCCTGTAGCAGTATATGGTCTATAGCATTAGTGCTAGCTCTCCTGTGGCAGTATATGGTCTGTAGCATTAGTGCTAGCTCTCCTGTGGCAGTATATGGTCTGTAGCATTAGCGCTAGCTCTCCTGTAGCAGTATATGGAATGTAGCATTAACGCTAGCTCTCCTGTGGCAGTATATGGTCTGTAGCATTAGCGCTAGCTCTCCTGTACCAGTATATAGTCTAGCATTAGTGCTAGCTCTCCTGTAACAGCATATGGTCAGTAGTATTAGCGCTAGCTCTCCTGTAGCATTAGTGCTAGCTCTCCTGTAACAGCATATGGTCAGTAGTATTAGCGCTAGCTCTCCTGTAGCATTAGTGCTAGCTCTCCTGTAACAGCATATGGTCAGTAGTATTAGCGCTAGCTCTCCTGTAGCATTAGCGCTAGCTCTCCTGTACCTGTATATAGTCTGTATTAGTGCAAGCTCTCCTATAGTCATAGACTTGGCTTGTGGGTGAGGGCATTGGAGTGTGCACACCCCTCAGTCACAGGCTATGTTTATGCAGAGTTTTCAGCAGCACAGTATTAAATTTGGGCCAAAGAAAGGTGCCAAAGGGGCTACTAGCTGTGCTTATAACCAGGGAGCTAATACTGTATACTGATAATGGGCACTTAAGTGAATCGCATAGTCTGCTCACGCAACCTATAGCTGCCACCTAGGCTCTCTAAGAATAGACTTTTGTGCTGGATTTTTGCGTGTTGAAGGTGAGCTTGGCTCTCACCGCCTACGTTAGAGTCCCCAGACTTCTGCGTGTTGCAGAACAGGGGCGAGAGATTCTCATTGAGATAATGAGAGGAGTCATTTTCTGGAGTAGGGCTCTGCTCAATACTCATGTTTATGGCTTTTCTTACAACCTGATTTGCAGTTTGAACCTGAGACTGAATTTGCACAGTTTGAATGGTGAAATACCGAATGACACACTGCCACACCTGCACCACATAATTAATACAATTACACTATTTAATGGAGCAAAAAGCAAAAGCATCTCTGGCAGACTGAAACCATGGAAACCTGTCCCTGTGACTACAACTGCAACTACAATACAACCTCTGGTCCACTGAGAATCTCCTGATCCCTGAACTACATCTAAATTCTTCATTAGCACAATCACCTGACAGATGGTTAGGAAACCACAACACCTTTCTGTTGCATCTTCCCGACACCTATTGAGACGGTAAAAGCTTGTGGGTTTAATCAGACAGTTCAGAATTTACCAGTAACTTCAGATAAAAATAAAACAAAATGTAAGAAATAACTAGAATGTCACTCAGAGAGATGCCATTACCCACGTGAGTGGGCAAAGCACCAAACTCCATATGGAAAAGACGTAACCACTTACTTCTATTGGCAAAGTTAAAGAAAATAAGCAAAAAATAAGCCGCACCTCTCAATTTCACCTTAGGCCATGGGTCTCAATCTTATCCCGTAAGGGCCGGCGTGGGTGCATGCTCTACTAATCAAGGGCCTTTGCAAAAACTCTCGTGGTTGATCAGTAGAATCAAGTGTGTAACTGCGCAGGTGTAACAAATTACTGTCCTTTAATTTCCTATTGTATGCTCTCTTTTCCCACTAATCCCATTCTCTGAAAATGTTATGACTTCAGGAAGAAAACATATCCATATGCAATGCATCTCTGCGTTTCCACATATAGTTAGCTAGTAATATACCACTAGATAACCATATGAAGCCCATATGAAACACTATGGCGTATAGCTAGCATATGTACACATTCTATAAGTGTGTATGAAATTATGTGGTACATACAGTAACTAGTCTATGAACACCTTCTATCAGGGCATGTTAAATAATGTGGTATATAACTAGTCTATAAACACCTTCTATAAGGGCATGTGAAATAATGTGGTATATAGCTAGTATACATACACATTCTAGAAGTGCGTATGAAATAAGTTGGTATATTACTAGCATACGTATACATTGTACAAGAGCATATGAAATAGTGTATACTCCAGCCAGCCACACTAATGTCATAACATAGCAGGAACTGTACCAGCTGTACAGCATAAGTTCCACAGAGCAAGAACACTCTGGTCCTCCAGAGGAGGACAGGAACAGGACACAGAAGGTCGCGGGCTGTTGTGTGGGATTGCTGGTGCAAATCAGCGTGTACATGTGTAATATCTTTTCTTCTCTCGTTTAGTCTCCACTGTGTGTTGCTTCCTTGCGAGCCACAGCCGTCTGCTGGGAACGCGCTTGTCCATACTGGGAACGTGCTTGTCCGTACTGGGAACGTGCTTATCCATACTGGGAACGTGCTTATCCATACGGGGAATGCGCTTGTCCGTACGGGGAATGAGCTTGTCCGTACTGGGAATGCGCTTGTCCATACTGGGAACGTGCTTGTCCATACGGGGAATGCACTTGTCCATACTGGGAACGTGCTTATCCATACTGGGAATGCGCTTGTCCATACTGGGAATGCGCTTATCCATACTGGGAATGCGCTTGTCCATACTGGGAACGTGCTTATCCATACTGGGAATGCGCTTGTCCATACTGGGAATGTGCTTGTCCATACTGGGAATGCGCTTATCCATACTGGGAATGCGCTTGTCCATACTGGGAACGTGCTTATCCATACTGGGAATGCGCTTGTCCATACTGGGAATGCGCTTATCCATACTGGGAATGCGCTTGTCCATACTGGGAACGTGCTTATCCATACTGGGAATGCGCTTGTCCATACTGGGAACGCGCTTGTCCGTACTGGGAACGTGCTTATCCATACTGGGAATGCACTTGTCCATACTGGGAACGCGCTTGTCCGTACTGGGAAAGCGCTTATCCATACTGGGAATGTGCTTGTCCATACTGGGAATGCGCTTATCCATACTGGGAAAGTGCTTATCCATACTGGGAATGCGCTTGTCCATACTGGGAACGTGCTTTTCCATACTGGGAACGTGCTTGACCATACTGGGAATGCGCTTGTCCATACTGGGAACGTGCTTATCCATACTGGGAATGCGCTTGTCCATACTGGGAATGCGCTTATCCATACTGGGAATGCGCTTGTCCATACTGGGAACGTGCTTATCCATACTGGGAATGCGCTTGTCCATACTGGGAACGCACTTGTCCATACTGGGAACGTGCTTATCCATACTGGGAATGCGCTTATCCATACTGGGAACGCGCTTGTCCATACTGGGAACGCACTTGTCCATACTGGGAACGTGCTTATCCATACTGGGAATGCGCTTATCCATACTGGGAACGCGCTTGTCCATACTGGGAACGCACTTGTCCATACTGGGAACGTGCTTATCCATACTGGGAATGCGCTTATCCATACTGGGAATGCGCTTGTCCATACTGGGAATGCGCTTATCCATACTGGGAATGCGCTTGTCCATACTGGGAACGTGCTTATCCATACTGGGAATGCGCTTGTCCATACTGGGAACGCACTTGTCCATACTGGGAACGTGCTTATCCATACTGGGAATGCGCTTGTCCATACTGGGAACGTGCTTATCCATACTGGGAATGCGCTTGTCCGTACTGGGAATGCGCTTTGTCCATACTGGGAACGCGCTTGTCCATACTGGGAATGCGCTTGTCCATACTGGGAACGTGCTTGTCCATACTGGGAACGTGCTTGTCCATACTGGGAACGCGCTTTTCCATACGGGGAATGCGCTTGTCCATACGGGGAATGCGCTTGTCCATACTGGGAACATGCTTATCCATACTGGGAATGCGCTTATCCATACTGGGAACGCGCTTGTCCATACTGGGAATGCGCTTATCCATACTGGGAATGCGCTTATCCATACGGGGAATGCGCTTGTCCATACGGGGAATGCGCTTGTCCATACTGGGAACATGCTTATCCATACTGGGAATGCGCTTATCCATACTGGGAACGCGCTTGTCCATACTGGGAACGTGCTTTTCCATACTGGACAGGCTCTGGGCAGTCATGTTGGGACTGGATAGAAACCAACAGCAGATTATTGCAATGCAGAGAGGAAATGAGATCTGTTCAGTTTGAGCTCTCTCCAAGATATACACTATCGTTGGCTATTTTATTCTGTGCTCCCGGAGCGTCCGAAACTACCGTGCACTCCTGTAGAATATACAATAACTAATCCTCCTGCATGAAAACTATTTAACTACTACACACACACACACACACACACACACACACACACACACACACACAGAAACACAGACACACACACACACAGAGGTGGAAAATCCAGGGGTCAGAGAGTAAAAGTCCTGTCATGCTGATTTCACGAATAAGTTCTACCTCCTGGCTGAATAATTGTGCTAATTAGCAAATCCAGGTGATTGTAACAAAATACTCAGGAGGATTTTTACTTTCTGAACCGCGATTTTACACCTCTGCACAAACACAGACACAAACAGACGCACGCACACACATGCACACAGATGCACACACACACACACACACACACACACACACACACACACACACACACACTCTGGAAGCTTCCAGGAGAGCAGAGGAGCCAGTGGGAGGAGCAGTACCCCGCCGCAGTACCCCGCCACAGTACCCCGCTGCAGTACCCCACCACAGTACCCCACCACAGTACCCCGCCACAGTACCCCACCACAGTACCCCGCCACAGTACCCCACCACAGTACCCCGCCACAGTACCCCACCACAGTACCCCGCCACAGTACCCCGCCACAGTACCCCACCACAGTACCCCGCCACAGTACCCCGCCACAGTACCCCACCACAGTACCCCGCCACAGTACCCCGCCACAGTACCCCACCACAGTACCCCGCCACAGTACCCCGCCACAGTACCCCACCACAGTACCCCACCACAGTACCCCACCACAGTACCCCGCCACAGTACCCCACCACAGTACCCCGCCACAGTACCCCACCACAGTACCCCACCACAGTACCCCGCCACAGTACGGCCTGACGCATCATCTGCTATTCCTCAGGAAACGCACCCACGTCCAAAAGCAATAACACTGCTTCTCTTCCTCAAACCAGCCAAAGAATAAAAAAAACTACATTTCCGTAGAGTCCATCCTCCACCCACACCAGCTGCGGTTTGAGTCTGATACCAGATATGAGCCTTCAAGTGCAGTTGGAATTATCGGAAATACGAGTTTCCGACAAGGAAGTACGAACCTCCAACTCGTATTTACAAGTATTTACATAATTTTGCTGCCCAAGTTCCTGAGTTGTGACGTTTCACCACTGACCTTTCACCTCTCTATCCTTCAAGTGCTCCTCGGAAGCTCCTATTTCCCAGTTGCCAAGTCAAAACGGCAGAAAATACGATGACTTAACAGGTATGGCAATGCAGGCAGACAGCGCAGCACAGCAGATTGACATATTGATACTTTAATATATCATTAACTACTCTCCTCATACGTTTTCTTTCCTCTTGTTCCTCATGCAGAAAGTGATAGCAGCTCTCCATGTGTCTTTTTTTTATTTGTAAAGGATCAAAAGTAACATTTACTTTCTAGACCTCAATGTTTGTGGTAATTCCGACTTTCAAAGCATGTGAATGCGTCAACCTCGTAATTACGATTTGGCAACTGGGAAATAGGAGCTTCTGAGGAGTACTTGAAGGCAGCATGAGTAGCGGGTGATGGCCAGGGAGGTCACGTGGTCTATGTTGGGGTCAGCTCTTACTGGCTGTGGTGTACATTGTTGAAGATGGAGCCATACGGCTATGACACTATAAGCACAAATCTGTTGAGTGTTTCGTTGTGTCGTTGCTCAGGACTCAAGTGCGTCTGCTCTTATGAAACGAACACACTGCGTCTACGTGTCGCTACACACAACTCAACACAATCACACAACAGAATCACACAACTCAACACAATCACACAACATAATCACACAACTCAACACAATCACACAACAGAATCACACAACTCAACACAATCACACAACAGAATCACACAACTCAACACAATCACACAACAGAATCACACAACTCAACACAATCACACAACAGAATCACACAACTCAACACAATCACACAACATAATCACACAACTCAACACAATCACACAACATAATCACACAACTCAACAGAATCACACAACAAAATCACACAACTCAACACAATCACACAACATAATCACACAACTCAACACAATCACACAACAGAATCACACAACTCAACACAATCACACAACATAATCACACAACTCAACACAATCACACAACAGAATCACACAACTCAACACAATCACACAACATAATCACACAACTCAACACAATCACACAACAGAATCACACAACTCAACACAATCACACAACACAATCACAGAACACAATGACCGTCTACCTCTTGCCTGAAGCCCACCGGACAAGACAAGGGCTTTGAGAATAAGTATTTCCTGTAGCAGAGATTTGAGAATAAGTATTTCCTGTAGCAGAGATTTGAGAATAAATATTTCCTGTAGCAGGGCTTTGAGAATAAATACTTCCTGTAGCATGGATTTGAGAATAAGTATTTCCTGTAGCAGGGCTTTGAGAATAAATACTTCCTGTAGCAGGGCTTTGAGAATAAATACTTCCTGTAGCAGGGCTTTGAGAATAAATATTTCCTGTAGCAGGGCTTTGAGAATAAATACTTCCTGTAGCAGGGCTTTGAGAATAAATACTTCCTGTAGCAGGGCTTTGAGAATAAATACTTCCTGTAGCAGGGCTTTGAGAATAAATACTTCCTGTAGCAGGGCTTTGAGAATAAATACTTCCTGTAGCAGGGCTTTGAGAATAAATATTTCCAGTGTTGGATCTTTGCTGTTATGAGACGGAGAGCAGCCCACACACTGATTACAGATGGATGTGTCACGTCAAATGAAATAAAGTGTATTTACACCTTGTTGTACTGTCAGGTGAGTGCTGAGGCAGTGGCGTGTATAACGCAGTGGCGTGTATAACGAGGTGTGAAAAGATGTTGATTTCAGAGGAAAGGGAATGATGAGCAGCCAGCGAGACGGTATCCAAACAGCACGCCAGCGATGGCGGGGTTCCCTCCGATGTGCCGCGATGGCGGGTTCCCTCCGATGTGCCGCGATGGCGGGCTCCCTCCGATGTACCGTGATGGCGGGTTCCCTCCGATGTACCGCGATGGCGGGTTCCTCCGATGTACCGCGATGGCGGGTTCCTCCGATGTACCGCGATGGCGGGTTCCTCCGATGTACCGCGATGGCGGTTTAGCGCACCAGTATTCACTCGCACATAGACCCAGAATAAGAGCAGCAACAAGAGAGCCAAAGATTTAAAATTAAACCGTTTAAAAATGTTTTAATGCTAAGAAAAAAATATGAGAAAAGCATAATAATGAGTGGGGTGAGTGACTGAATGGGGGGGGGGGGGGGGGGGGGGGTAGGATTAATAGGGGTACTCTGCTCCCTCTCTACGGCACTCTGTAATTTAGGTGGAGTGCTTGTGCTGTTTACGGAGCTAGACCACAGGTACGCTCACGAGAGGCGATGGGATTGGTTAATTATCCCAACCAGCCACAGGAGTTGATCTGGAGTCGGGGGAGCCTGCCTGAGACTCGAGGGAAGAGGGGGGCGTTCATATGCTGAATTAATGAGGGCTTCCAGAGACTTCTCCAGTCCTGCACACATGCAAGCCTGCAGATGAGATAATCAGCACAAAGACGTGCCAGAGCTTAAAGGACATGCACACAGAGCCCTACATAAGACACAGAGTAGGGGGAAAGAAGAGTGTTTCAGACCACAGCTTGTTGTAAACGTTAAGAAGGTCATTTGTTTAATAGTGGTAAAATGAGGATGTTTTCTTGCTCAGCACAGAGAAAATTGTGAGGCGGTAATGACTGGTCTGTCCCCTGAGCTTTTCTCCTGGGTTTCTTCCTGCTAAGAAGCGGCAGGTCGCTCAAAACAAAATGGCGCCAGAATACTGCTGCAAGAATAACGGTGTCCTTCCATCAGAATTAGGAGCAGTGTCTCGCCAGCTAATGAGCGCACCAGATCTCACTGGCCAATAGAAACGAAGCATCAAGGGAGAGATTTAATCCCACCTCCTCATGAATATTCACAGGCAAGTGCGCTTTTGGGACTGCCTTTCCTAGATAAAGCCCTCTCTGGTACAGAACCATTATCAGGAACTGCCAAACGAACTTACATAAACAAAGCAAAAGCAGGCAGCGGTCAAGTGAATTCAGATAAAAGATTTGACGCACAGAAGTGTTTAACGATAGAGCTGATACTTCCAGTGCTGGGACACAGCAGGGAAGTGCGTCTATAAAACTATTTAGAATCTCAGCTTGTATGTGAGTCAGACAGCTCATGATGTGACCCGGACCTTACTGCCATCCTTTCATTCTGACTGGCAGAAGAGACCATGCCACACTAGACTGTGCTATTGCAGGCAGTGAAAGCATGTATCTCGTGTGGTTAGTTTTTCATCACGTGAAAATTGAATGTAATGCAGTGTAGCTAGCTAGCTGGGGTGGTAATGAACTGCGAAATGTTTCGCCAAGTGTTTCTTGCCCAAATACACTGCCAGATATGCAATACAATAAAATACAAATATAAAACTGCTATATCAGTCAGCTACTCAGAACTGTTTTATAAGTATGTATGTATGTATGTATGCATGTGTGTATATATGTACAGCATGCATGTACTGTATGTATGCACATACACATGCATATTTGAAAAAGTATGTCCAATATTATTGTTTGTTAAAATTTATATTTAGTATACTCTGCTATCACGGTGTATACATAGACATTATAAAGAACAATACTTTCATTACTGAGAGCAGGTCAGCAGAATGGAATGAGAAACACTGTTAAAGGATGTGTAAGTCATCGTTCTGAACTAGCCTCCATGTTCGTACACTAAGGGCCTGATTTATTAAGACCTTAAGCGGGTGCAAAACCTTTTAGTACACACAAAACTAATAACACAACTAATGATTGGTGCAAAACAAATGCTATGACCAATCACTGGTCATGTTCTTGGTTCTGTGTGTGCTAATGGGGTTACACATTTCAGAAACTGGCACGAATACATGAAACACCATTATAACATCAAAAAACACATCCAAAACGTGCGGTCCTTACAGTGCAAATGGCATAATGAGCAGTGCTTTTGAATCAAAAGAGGCAACATTGTGTGCAATTATCACCGTCCCCAGAGTTCCACTAATGGAGAACAACACGGCACAGGGGGAGGAGCATCAACACAAATGCTTTGCATTATGGGAGGTAGCATCAGGTTGTGTGTCTGTTGCACCTCATAGACGGTTTAAAGCATGAAACAGTCATACGGGAACCTGCAGAACTGAAAAACGTCTGCCATGTACAACAGAGCCCAGACACGTGACGTGGATCCCAAAATCTCATCTCCTTTACAGAGAAAAGGAACTGAAAAACATATCTGTAATCTGTGACTCATCAGTAATATATCTAAACTCTAATCTGTGACTCATCAGTAATATATCTAACCTCTAATCTGTGACTCATCATTAATATATCTAAACTCTAATCTGTGACTCATCAGTAATATATCTAAACTCTAATCTGTGACTCATCAGTAATATATCTAAACTCTAATCTGTGACTCATCAGTAATTACATCTAAACTCTAATCTGTGACTCTCACCAGTAATATATCTAAACTCTAATCTGTGACTCATCAGTAATATATCTAAACTCTAATCTGTGACTCATCAGTAATATATCTAAACTCTAATCTGTGACTCTCACCAGTAATATATATAAAACTCTAATCTGTGATCTCTATTAGACCTAGTTTTACATTAGATCAGGCTTTGCATTAGCCCTAGTTTTTTCATTGTACCAGACTTGCTTAGACCAAGTTTTTCACTAGACCAGGGCGCTCCATTAGACCTAGGTTTTCATTAGACCAGGCTTTTTCATTTGACCAGGTATTTAAGTATATCGTATTTATCCCATTATCTCTAGTTTTCCATTAGACCAAACTCTCCATTAGACCGGGTTTTTTCATTAGACCAGGCTCTTCATTAGACCTAGTTTTTCATTAGACCAGATTCAGTTTTGTGGGGAAGGGTTGACGTGGGAGATGACAGGTGCATGTTGAGTGAAACACTCCTTCCATTCTGACCTGCATATTCCATCTGCTTCAGCGTTGGGTGTAGTTGGCCCCAAAAAGGAACATTTTGTGTTAGGTTAAAGGTCAAGTCTAATAAGTAGTCATGGAAGACTTTCCTAAACATGGATTGCTTACAAAACACATTCACAACCACTCTTTTTTGTCTTAAGCCACTGTTTTAAAATGGTGGTACTGTCATGTTATAATGTATTGTCGAGTAATTATACATAGAAATGTTTCATATGAGACTGTCATACATGTTCCAGACTCCTTGTTTTCATAAAATAAACAAGCCACTGAAATTACCAGCCCTAAGCAGGAAGAAGCAGCGAGTCTGGAGGTAAAACCAAACCCACAGATTTCCTTGGTATCTGACTTTATAATACCAACAGAAACATGGGAGCATTGTGCTGGGGATTCTGGATCTTTCTTTTTTCCCTCTTTCTCAAATACCAAATGTGCTAAACTCCCCTGAGGTACAGCAGGGCCTCACCTGGCCTCTGGAGTCAGGACAAGAGTCAGTAACGCTGCTGTCCGCACATCTCACAGACTCTGCAGCTCTCATACACAGAGCTGGTATCTACAACATAGATTCATCTGTGCAGCTCTCATACACAGAGCTGGTATCTTACAACATAGATTCATCTGTGCAGCTCTCATACACAGAGCTGGTATCTACAACATAGATTCATCTGTGCAGCTCTCATACACAGAGCTGGTATCTACAACATAGATTTCATCTGTGCAGCTCTCATACACAGAGCTGGTATCTACAACACAGATTCAGCTACGCCGAGCTGCTCCACAGAGCTGGTATGTATACAATATGTACAACATGGTTTCAGTAGACTCAGGTTGCGTGTGTGTGTGTGTGTGTGTGTGTGTGTGTGCAGGTACAGACTCAGGTTGTGTGTGTGTGCGTGTGTGTGCATGTGCAGGTACAGACTCAGGTTGTGTGTGTGTGTGTGTGTGTGTGTGTGTGTGCGTGTGTGCGCAGGTACAGACTCAAGTTGTGTGTGTGTGTGTGTGTGTCTGTGCAGGTACAGACTCAGGTTGTGTGTGCGTCTGTGTGTGTGCGTGTGTGTGTGTGTGTGTGTGTGTGTGTGTGTGTGTGTGTGTGTGTGTGTGTGTGTGTGGTGTGTGTGTGTGGTGTGTGTGTGTGTGCGTGTAGCAGGTATGTGATAATTGGCCACCACTTCCTATTTTGCTTTACACACATTTTACAACAACATCTCAGACAATAACAATGTGAAGATAACATCAGTCTGGGAGAAACTAAAGATGCATGTTTGAACTTAAAAACATCACTTTACATAATTAACAAAAATAAATATGTTTCATGTGACAGGCCATGCGATGCTAAACAGCTGGTAGTGCAAGATGTTAGTCTTTTGAAATGTTAACCAGAAAGTCTGAGAGTCTCATTTGACCTATATTTCATTCTAAGTTGGCATCAGTTAAAATCACAGGGTGCCATTTTTCAGTGAATATCCATAATCCTGAAAAGACTGCTGTTACATCCTTAATGTTTCATTATGGTTTTCAATAAAAATCAACATCAATAAATTACTGATAGTTTATTACACGCAAGGTACGTTTTGTATTATTATGATTTATTGCATTCCAAAGATCCAAAAATGATCAAAATAATCATATCCAGCACTGCACACAATAGCATGTAGTGCCTATTTCAGCTCATTTTATTATTTTTTTTTAATTATACATTTTTTATTTTATCAGCTCTCCCATTTTCCTACGCAAAGCATTTTTATAAAAGAATGTGAACAAAAGCGTGTCGGTTTGAGATCCGGATGGTGGCGGTTGGAGGATCCGGATGGTGGCGGTTGGAGGATCCGGATGGTGGCGGTTGGAGGATCCGGATGGTGGCGGTTGGAGGATCCGGATGGTGGCGGTTGGAGGATCTGGATGGTGGCGGTTGGAGGATCCGGATGGTGGCGGTTGGAGGATCCGGATGGTGGCGGTTGGAGGATCCGGATGGTGGCGGTTTGAGATCTGGATGGTGGCGGTTTGAGATCCGGATGGTGGCGGTTGGAGGATCCGGATGGTGGCGGTTGGAGGGATCTGGATGGTGGCGGTTGGAGGATCCGGATGGGTGGCGGTTGGAGGATCTGGATGGTGGCGGTTGGAGGATCCGGATGGCGGATGTACAGTATGTATATAAATTGAGGGGCTTTGTTACGCTTTGGGCTTTATGACCCTTGAGTTCTGACCGCGGTTTCCTGTTAGATTAAAAATCATATCGAGTCCTCACAATAGGATTAATAATAGAAGGGGAGGAAAGGAAGGGAGATGCTGATTGGTCAATTCAGCTGATCGTCAAGGTTACTGAGGCCATGTCATTCCCTGTAGATAATATTAGGTTTTCTGAGGCTGATACAATACCCTATAAACAGCACAGGCACAAGAACAGTGAGAAAAACATGGCGAGCATCTGTCAGTGTACTACAACACCCATCGTCTGTCTGTCAGCATACTACAACCCCCAGCGTCCATCTGTCAGTGTACTACAACACCCAGCATCTGTCTGTCAGCATACTACAACCCCCAGCATCTGTCTGTCAGCATACTACAACCCCCAGCGTCCATCTGTCAGTGTACTACAACACCCAGCATCTGTCTGTCAGCGTACTACAACCCCCATCGTCTGTCTGTCAGCATACTACAACCCCCAGCGTCCATCTGTCAGTGTACTACAACACCCATCGCCTGTCTGTCAGCATACTACAACCCCCAGCATCCATCTGTCAGTGTACTACAACCCCCAGCATCTGTCTGTCAGCATACTACAACCCCCAGCGTCCATCTGTCAGTGTACTACAACACCCAGCATCTGTCTGTCAGCGTACTACAACACCCATCGTCTGTCTGTCAGCATACTACAACCCCCAGCGTCCATCTGTCAGTGTACTACAACACCCATTGTCTGTCTGTCAGCATACTACAACACCCATCGTCTGTCTGTCAGCATACTACAACCCCCAGCGTCCATCTGTCAGTGTACTACAACACCCAGCATCTGTCTGTCAGCATACTACAACCCCCATCGTCTGTCTGTCAGCATACTACAACCCCCAGCGTCCATCTGTCAGTGTACTACAACACCCAGCATCTGTCTGTCAGCGTACTACAACACCCAGCATCTCTCTGTCAGCGTACTACAACCCCCAGCGTCCATCTGTTAGTGTACTACAACACCCAGCATCTGTCTGTCAGCGTACTACAACACCCAGCATCTGTCTGTCAGCGTACTACAACCCCCAGCGTCCATCTGTCAGTGTACTACAACACCCAGCATCCGTCTGTCATCATACTACAACACCCAGTGTCTGTCTGTCAGCGTACTACAACACCCAGCGTCCGTCTATCAGCATACTACAACACCCAGCGTCCGTCTGTCAGCATACTACAACACCCTGCATCTGTCTGTCAGCGTACAACACCCAGTGCCTGTCTGTCAGCATACTACAACACCCAGCATCCATCTGTCAGCGTACTACAACACCCAGTGTCTGTCTGTCAGTGTACTACAACACCCAGTGTCTGTCTGTCAGCGTATTACAACACCCAGCATCCATCTGTCAGCGTACTACAACACCCAGCATCTGTCTGTCAGTGTACTACAACATCCAGTATCCGTCTGTCAGTGTACTACAACACCCAGCATCTGTCTGTCAGTGTACTACAACATCCAGCATCCATCTGTCAGCGTACTACTGAGGGAGTTTGGGGAATCCTGTGTTGGATATACATGTATATGATACATACAGCTGCAGTGGTTTAGATATAATGTAAAATATCAGCCATTCTGTTGTACTTTTTTCATAAAAAATCTTGACTGCGGTTTCCATATTGTAGCAGGGCGGAGATTGTAGCAGGGCGGAGGTTGTAGCAGGGCGGAGGTTTATTGTCTGCAGTAAATGGAAGGCTCAAATTCATTTAAGGTAATTACTTTGTGATGGGTTTTTTTTCATCCATTTCTTGTACAAAATGTTGTTCAAGTGAGAGAGAGAGCGAAACTCAGAATACTCCGCAAAAACACAAACGGTTGCTGGTGAAAATCAGGCAGGAGTTTGTGTCCGCACACAGGTAATACTCCACACACAGGAAATACTCCACACACAGGTAATACTCCGCACACAGGTAATACTCCACACACAGGAAATACTCCACACACAGGTAATACTCCACACACAGGTAATACTCCACACACAGGTAATACTCCACACACAGGAAATACTCCACACACAGGTAATACTCCGCACACAGGTAATACTCCACACACAGGTAATACTCCGCACACAGGTAATACTCCATACACAGGTAATACTCCACACAGGGAATACTCCACACACAGGTAATACTCCACACACAGGTAATACTCCACACACAGGTGATAGCTCCACACACAGGTAATACTCCACACACAGGTGATAGCTCCACACACTGCTGAGTATCGGAGAGGCGATGGCGTGAACGTTGACCTCTGACTCCACGCCAAGTCAGACACGGGGCTGTGAGCTCTAGAGGGTATGCAGCTGCGTGGGAAACGGCACCGCGCCATTACTGCACACAATGGGATAAACCCCAGACCAGCGCTTCCTGTGCCAGATGGCAGGCTTTGCATTAGCACTGCCTGTAAACAGCGTGTTGATGAACGTCTGCGCGGACCTTTAAATCGCTCAGTTTTGCGCTGTTCGCTTCCTCCCTCCCTCTGTCCCAGAGTACCTCTCTCTCCCTCCCTCTGTCCCAGGGTACCTCTCTCTCCCTCCCTCTGTCCCAGGGTACCTCTCCCTCCCTCCCTCTGTCCCAGGGTACCTCTCTAGAGGCGTCTGCGATGGTCAGAGTGGAGGAGTTCCCCGCTCCTGTGACTCCACATCTCTCCTGTTAAAGTGCATCCAAGATGCTGAATTATAGCAGCCGGCTTGACAGGATGCTGGTGGTTCTTTGCTCTTAAGCATTGCAGAGGAGAGCATATGCCAAGAACACATCAACCTAAGCTCCACCCACATCTCCATCCCACCTGCCCCGCCACCCGCATATCTGTCCCACCTGCCAACACCCACAGTCTGAGTATCCTCTATAACCAGCACAGCACAGTCTGAGTATCCTCTATAACCAGCACAGCACAGTCTGAGTATCCTCTATAACCAGCACAGCACAGTCTGAGTATCCTCTATAACCAGCACAGCACAGTCTGAGTATCCTCTATAACCAGTACAGCACAGCCTGAGTATCCTCTATAACCCGCACAGCACAGTCTGAGTATCCTCTATAACCAGCACAGCACAGTCTGAGTATCCTCTATAACCAGCACAGCACAGCCTGAGTATCCTCTATAACCAGCACAGCACAGCCTGAGTATCCTCTATAACCAGCACAGCACAGTCTGAGTATCCTCTATAACCAGCACAGCACAGCACATCCTGAGTATCCTCTATAACCAGTACAGCACAGTCTGAGTATCCTCTATAACCAGCACAGCACAGTCTGAGTATCCTCTATAACCAGTACAGCACATTCTGAGTATCCTCTATAACCAGTACAGCACAGTCTGAGTATCCTCTATAACCAGCACAGCACAGTCTGAGTATCCTCTATAACCAGCACAGCACAGCCTGAGTATCCTCTATAACCAGCACAGCACAGCCTGAGTATCCTCTATAACCAGCACAGCACAGTCTGAATATCCTCTATAACCAGCACAGCACAGCACATCCTGAGTATCCTCTATAACCAGTACAGCACAGTCTGAGTATCCTCTATAACCAGCACAGCACAGTCTGAGTATCCTCTATAACCAGTACAGCACATTCTGAGTATCCTCTATAACCAGTACAGCACAGTCTGAGTATCCTCTATAACCAGCACAGCACAGCCTGAGTATCCTCTATGACCCGCACAGCACAGTCTGAGTATCCTCTATAACCAGCACAGCACAGTCTGAGTATCCTCTATAACCAGCACAGCACAGTCTGAGTATCCTCTATAACCAGCACAGCACAGTCTGAGTATCCTCTATAACCAGCACAGCACAGTCTGAGTATTGTATATAACAAGCACAGCACAGTCTGAGTATCATCTATAACCAGCACAGCACATCCTGAGTATCCTCTATAACCAGCACAGCACAGCCTGAGTATCCTCTATAACCAGCACAGCACAGTCTGAGTATCCTCTATAACCAGCACAGCACAGTCTGAGTATCCTCTATAACCAGCACAGCACAGTCTGAGTATCCTCTATAACCAGCACAGAACAGTCGGAGTATCCTCTATAACCAGCACAGCACAGTCTGAGTATCCTCTATAACCAGCACAGCACAGTCTGAGTATCCTCTATAACCAGCACAGCGCAGTCTGATTATCCTCTATAACCAGCACAGCACAGTCTGAGTATCCTCTATAACCAGCACAGCACAGTCTGAGTATCCTCTATAACCAGCACAGCCATCCTACGTAATCTCAATGTTGTTGCTTTTCCTTTGTTAAGATGACCGTGTTCCTGGCTGTGCTCACTCAACTGTTGCAGTGACAATGATGATGATGATGATGATGATGACGATGATGATGGTGATGCTGATGATGATGATGATAGTGCAGCTACAACATCTTGGTTTATAATGAAAGCCGTGATGAAGTATGCCTTCAGTCTGTCCAAATATCAATAAAATGCTCTGTTCTAACCCCTGGATCTCCTCCAAAGTCCAAATTTGGCTCGCAGTTTAATGTAAGTGTTACTTTATCACTACGATTCTGCCAGTTCAGAGGAAAAAAATTATAAAGAATTTTATTTTCTTGTTTTATTGATATGCTCGGGTTTATTTTCCCAAGGGTAAGGAGCCAAAGAGCCAGTGCTTTAACTAACAAAGTAAATACAAGCGCTGCTTTTATGGTTATTATTAAGCACAGATGTCTCTTGACCTGAGCAATCAATCTGCTATAAAGCAAAGCATTAAAAAATGTTTTCACTCCCTATCAATGTGTGAACATGCTGGGTGTAGTTTTTGCTGGAGACGGTGACCACAGGGAAACGTGTCAAACAGTGTGGTAGCACCACCTCTCCGGTTACCGCGGTTACAGAGTGGTGGGAGTGGCAATTATGAAGTCAATCAGAAAATGATTTTTTTACTGTTGCTATTGACGCAGCTGCTTTGAGTAATGTTATGACTTAATTTTCTATTCCGCAAGAAGATGTGATCGCTTGTGTTGAGCCTGGACACGAGACACATCATTAGGACACATTCTCATCACTCATCGTCTTCATGGGGGGAAAGCCCATTAAGCATCAATGCACCCCTTACTATAAACACATAAATCTTACATATATTTAGATGATATATGACACCATGATTAGAGATGTTTCACATGTAGGTGATGTGCTGTGATCTCTGACTCTGGGCCGTGCGAGAAGACGGGTCAGAATAAAATAGAAGATGACCTCCACTGTCTGGATTCAATAAACATTCCTCCTCAAATCTGACTCAAAATCTTAAATTTTTTTCTTCAATGCAAGCACAGTTTGGCAAGATAATTGTGAATGAAATAATTGATTTCCACGTAGGATCAGTGTTAAAGACAGATGAGATAATTCTGAGTGAAATCATCGCTCTGCTCGTAGGATCAGCGTTAAAGACAGATGAGATAATTCTGAGTGAAATCATCGCTCTGCTCGTAGGATCAGCGTTAAAGACAGATGAGATCATTCTGAGTGAAATCATCGCTCTGCTCGTAGGATCAGCGTTAAAGACAGATGAGATCATTCTGAGTGAAATCATCGCTCTGCTCGTAGGATCAGCGTTAAAGACAGATGAGATCATTCTGAGTGAAATCATCGCTCTGCTCGTAGGATCAGCGTTAAAGACAGATGAGATCATTCTGAGTGAAATCATCGCTCTGCTCGTAGGATCAGCGTTAAAGACAGATGTTGATTGGATCCAGGCCTGCGCCACCAGCGACTGAAGATAACGATCCCCCGCCATCTGGCCATACCACCGTGTTTCTTCAGCGCCACGCAGCCTGGTCCATACACATTACTCACTGTCATTGTGATACTAGGCCAAAAATACATATAAATACAACGTATTTTAAATGGATAATGCCCACAAAAAAAATAAATAAAATATATACTGTATATATACAAGCCATGTATTAGGAATTTATCAGAAAATACATAAACCTAATATAGTGAGAACATAAAATGTATGAAGAATACACAAGAATTGGTTCTTTTCCAATGTAGAAATTAAATTAAATCCTTCTAATGGGCACAGATTTTGATGAAATGATGAATGAATGTGGAAGATTAATGAGCACCGACCACAGTCCCCTACAAAGCACAACTAACAATCAGGAGTAATAAAGGCTGAAGACTGTTTCATCTTTAATACGCACAGATGTGGAAACACGTTGTTAAGGCCGCCTGAATTTGAGGATCAGTGGCTGGAAGTGGCGATTTTCTGCTAGAGGCTCTACCCCTGAATACATCAAGACTGGTATCTGAGTGATCTCAATTCACACCGCCATCTTACACATGCCTCTATCTTAACCGAATCCAGGAAAGTAACTGGAGGAATGAAGCCAAGCCTGGGTCAGCTTTGTGAACATGCACCCAATCAAACACTTTAACAGGGTTTAATTTTAATGCTAATTCCACCACTCCACAGACCTTTAAAACCCACCGTGTGTGTGCGTGTGTGTGTGTGTGTGTGTGTGTGTGTGTGTGTGTGTTTCTGTGTGTTTCTGTGCATAAGGAATACCCTACAAAGTGAATTATCTTTATGTACACACTCTTATATGGTGATGAGGCTCAAGGCCGAGCCATAGGTTCGATCATAAATAAGAATAATATTATCTTACTCCAGCAGCACATTGACATTTGTCATGAAACAGTGGAAATCCAGGCTGATTGAATTGGCCTGCAGCTACCCAGTAAAATGCCATTACAACAGATGTACAATACGGAGCAGATTGCTTCTGTAATAACGGCAAGCGCTCTATCGGAAAACGTTAAAATTAGCAGCTAATATGAAACGGAAAATGAAAGATGGTAAGCCGACATGTCGTGAATAAACAATCTCAGACAGACTGACCCTGGTTTTGCAGCCTCTGTCCAGCAGTGAGAATTACCTCTGACCTCTGACCTCTGAATCCTAAAGACAGCTCCCCGCTGCTGATGGGAATTTCAATAGGTGTTTTGTGTGATAATATTTAAATGTGGGGTAGGACGGTGGGTGAGCCGGGGGGCTGAGGTCAGCTTGGCTCAGCACTCTGGAAAGCAATTTTCACGCTGCGATTGCAGAATGTGACTGGGAGTCTGTGGGATGATGGGTAATCCTGTGGGATGATGGGCAATCCCATGGGATGATGGGTAATTTGAAGTGCCTGACAGGGCCGATACAGAGACGGGGCATGTAAAAGAAAAGCGCGCCACAATCGCGATTGATCTCACCTCACACAGGGCTAAGAGTGCAGATCTAACCTCACACAGGGCTAAGAGTGCAGATCTCACCTCACACAGGGCTAAGAGTGCAGATCTCACCGCGCACAGGGCTAAGAGTGCAGATCTCACCTCACACAGGGCTAAGAGTGCAGATCTCACCTCACACAGGGCTAAGAGTGCAGATCTCACCTCACACAGGGCTAAGAGTGCAGATCTCACCTCACACAGGGCTAAGAGTGAGAATCTCACCTCACACAGGGATAAGAGTGCAGATCTCACCTCACACAGGGCTAAGAGTGCAGATCTCACCTCACACAGGGCTAAGAGTGCAGATCTCACCTCACACAGGGCTAAGAGTGCAGATCTCACCTCACACAGGGCTAAGGATGCAGATCTCACCTCACACAGGACTAAGAGTGCAGATCTCACCTCACACAGGACTAAGAGTGCAGATCTCACCTCACACAGGGCTAAGAGTGCAGATCTCACCTCACACAGGGCTAAGAGTGCAGATCTCACCTCACACAGGACTAAGAGTGAGAATCTCACCTCACACAGGGCTAAGAGTGCAGATCTCACCTCACACAGGGCTAAGAGTGAGAATCTCACCTCACACAGGACTAAGAGTGAGAATCTCACCTCACACAGGGCTAAGAGTGCAGATCTCACCTCACACAGGACTAAGAGTGAGAATCTCACCTCACACAGGGATAAGAGTGCAGATCTCACCTCACACAGGGCTAAGAGTGAGAATCTCACCTCACACAGGACTAAGAGTGAGAATCTCACCTCACACAGGGCTAAGAGTGCAGATCTCACCTCACACAGGGCTAAGAGTGAGAATCTCACCTCACACAGGGCTAAGAGTGCAGATCTCACCTCACACAGGGCTAAGAGTGCAGATCTCACCTCACACAGGGCTAAGAGTGCAGATCTCACCTCACACAGGGCTAAGAGTGCAGATCTCACCTCACACAGGGCTAAGAGTGAGAATCTCACCTCACACAGGACTAAGAGTGAGAATCTCACCTCACACAGGGCTAAGAGTGCAGATCTCACCTCACACAGGACTAAGAGTGAGAATCTCACCTCACATAGGGATAAGAGTGCAGATCTCACCTCACACAGGGCTAAGAGTGAGAATCTCACCTCACACAGGACTAAGAGTGAGAATCTCACCTCACACAGGGCTAAGAGTGCAGATCTCACCTCACACAGGGATAAGAGTGCAGATCTCACCTCACACAGTGATAAGAGTGCAGATCTCACCTCACACAGGGCTAAGAGTGCAGATCTCACCTCACACAGGGATAAGAGTGCAGATCTCACCTCACACAGGACTAAGAGTGCAGATCTCACCTCACACAGGGCTAAGAGTGCAGATCTCACCTCACACAGGACTAAGAGTGCAGATCTCACTTCACACAGGGCTAAGAGTGAGAATCTCACCTCACACAGGGCTAAGAGTGCAGATCTCACCTCACACAGGGCTAAGAGTGCAGATCTCACCTCACACAGGGCTAAGAGTGCAGATCTCACCTCACACAGGGCTAAGAGTGCAGATCTCACCTCACACAGGACTAAGAGTGCAGATCTCACCTCACACAGGGCTAAAAGTGCAGATCTCACCTCACACAGGGCTAAGAGTGCAGATCTCACCTCACACAGGACTAAGAGTACAGATCTCACCTCACACAGGGCTAAGAGTGCAGATCTCACCTCACACAGGGCTAAGAGTGAGAATCTCACCTCACACAGGGCTAAGAGTGCAGATCTCACCTCACACAGGGCTAAGAGTGCAGATCTCACCTCACACAGGGCTAAGAGTGCAGATCTCACCTCACACAGGGCTAAGAGTGAGAATCTCACCTCACACAGGGCTAAGAGTGCAGATCTCACCACACACGGATCTCACCACACTCTAAACACTCACAAAGAGCTGCTTTCTGTTGCCAGCTCCATTTAAACAGGGAGGAATACCCATAACCTCTGCAGAAATCTGAGGTGACGCTGCACCAGGTGGCTCACAGGAACAAAGGGCCCATCCATTTTAAATGTGTCACAGTTTAACCCAGCTGGGGGTGGCGAGTGAGTGAATAGACCAGCTATTCAAAGACGAGGCTTTGTGAGGAGAAGCACATGCGTGGCCTCCTCTTGGCTGCGACGTTGACGACGACCGCGGGAGGTGTTTATTCCACTCCCCAGCTCTCTCCGCTATTTGAAATTACAGACGGGCACTTATCCCGACAGAAGAGAGCAGGAGCGTCTCGCCGGCCTCCGAGACGCAAGGCATTCTGGGACCAGGAGCTGAGCTGCTGCGGTTCTCCCCCGCCTGCTCCTGTCCGTTTAACAAGGTGCATTCCGGGGAGAAATTTTCTTCCTTCTGTGGATTCAGATGAGCCTGTTTCTGAGGCTCCGCCCTGATGGCTGGAACAAAAGGGCGGAGCTTGAACAGAAGGGCGGAGCTTGAACAGAAGGGCAGAGCTTGAACAGAAGGGCGGAGCTTGAACATAAGGGCGAGGCTTGAACTTAAAGGGCGGGGCTTGAACATAAGGGTGGAGCTTGTTCCACAGGGGTCCGCAGTGATCCGAGACTGAACTGAACGCACTCAATAACTCAATAAGTTTATCAGCTCTACAGCGAATCACCTGCTGAAGATCTGTCCAATGGCATTTCCTTCAAACACTCTGAGTCTAAGTAGCTGAGCCACTGATTGATAGTTTGTCTGTATATTGATTTGAGTGCTGGCTATGCATTTACTGCCTTGTTGCAGGTTAAATATTCAGAAAGGTGATGCAATGTGACTATACACATGCCGAAATAAACAAATAAACAAAAAAAAAACAAAAAACAAAAAAATAGACAGAAATCCATGATGATCTACACAAACTACTGGACTCTATGGTCCTGTACCTGAGTTCCCCCATTTGACCAATATTTGGATCAGTGGTGGTCTAAGCATACAGTACAAGCATGTTCTTACGGTATAGGCATATGTTTACTGCACACTGTATGTGCATACTCTGACAGCAAACTGCATATAGTATGTGCATACTCTGACAGCAGACTGCATACTGTATGTGCATACTCTGACAGCAGACTGCATACTGTATGTGCATACTCTGACAGCAGGCTGCATACGGTATGTGCATACTCTGACAGCAGACTGCATTCTGTATGTGCATACTCTGACAGCAGGCTACATACGGTATGTGCATACTCTGACAGCAGACTGCATACTGTATGTGCATACTCTGACAGCAGACTGCATACTGTATGTGCATACTCTGACAGCAGGCTGCATACGGTATGTGCATACTCTGACAGCAGACTGCATTCTGTATGTGCATACAGAATGCAGTCTGCTGTCAGAGTATGCATTCTGTATGCACATACAGAATGCAGTCTGCTGTCAGAGTATGCATTCTGTATGTGCATACTCTGACAGCAGACTGCATACGGAATGTGCATACTCTGACAGCAGGCTGCATACTGTAAGTGCATACTCTGACAGCAGGCTGCATACTGTATGTGCATACTCTGACATAATAATGTGCTTTGGACACTTAGGCATCTGTGCGGCACAGACTGCAGTGGATGTCTCTCCTATCTTATAAAAATGGCTGTGAGTCAATCTTCCTGTCTACCTGCTATGTGTGTGTGCGCTGGTGAGTTCTCTCTGCAGCCAGTGGAACAGGGCGGGAGTCTCTTCCCTACAGATAATTCTACCAGCAGCAAGATGAAACAACAACAACTACAAAACTACAGAAAGTTTCCAGAGGCTGATAAAACACAGACTGAGTCATTGAGTGGTGTACCCAGGAGAGACTCTGAGCTTATTATCACGCTGTGCTCTTAACTGTCTCCCAAAAATGTAAGCAAACTGTTGCTTTTTTTTTATCGTAGCACAATTCTGATCCTTTATGTCATTGACTTCTAAACATGGGGAGAAAGTACAGCGATGATAATGGCATACAACCCATAATGCACTGCTTTCTGCAGGCCGGCTAGCTGGCGATGTGCCAGTCCCCTGAACAGCAAAGCTCTGCCCATCCGGCCTTTGCTCCATAAACCCTTTCTCTCTGTTATAAGTGCTGTACGTTTACTAAATGCCCTCATGTAATTGGGGATTAAAGCCTGCTGTTTGTGATTCATGTTTTTTTATTTTTTTATTTTTTTATTTTTACTTACATTTTGCACAAAGAGGTTTTTAATTTATCCAAAAACATGGCGGTTTTATTGTAGTTGGTACAGACCATGATTATAAATGCATGGGGAAGAGTAGAGGGGATCTGTGTAGGTCTAAAGCCATCTTAAAGACTTACTGTCCCATTCTTCCTGGAAGCTGATGGGAAATGGAAGTTCTAGGGTTATGATCCAAAACTCTAAAAAAACAAAGATTATTATCCATCCATCCATCCATTATCTAAGCCGCTTATTCCTGGTCAGGGTCGCGGGGGGTGCTGGAGCCTATCCCAGCATGCATTGGGCGAGAGGCAGGAATACACCCTGGACATGCCGCCAATCCATCACAGGGCACACACACCATTCACTCACACACTCATACCTACGGGCAGTTTTGAGTCTCCAATTAGCCTAACCTGCATGTCTTTGGACTGTGGGAGGAAACCGGAGTACCCGGAGGAAACCCACACGGACACGGGGAGAACATGCAAACTCCACACAGAAGGGCCCTCGGCCGGGATTCGAACTCGATACCTTCTTGCTGTGAGGCGACAGTGCTAACCACTGCACCAACAACAACAACAACAACAACAAAAATAGGATACATCACCAGCTGGAGGAGATTTATGCATTCAATCTCAAGTTAGTTTCCTTGCAGTGTCTCGTTTTACCATGATTACCTTTAATTGCACTTTGCCACTGTACTGATAACTGTGGGGAAATATAGGCCAAACTCCTTGTTGTTGTGCACAACAGAATGAGAAAATCACACAGTTTTCACCAAGAGACAACACTCAAACATGATGCGGTACGAATGTAGAGCACTTCATTCAAATATTTACTGTGATAGTCTCCCCGGAGCGCAATGCCATAGGTAATAATCCTTCAGAGGATGACGGTTGATTCTGTGAGGTAAATGAGGTTCATTTGAGGACACCGCACAAACAGTTATGGTCTGAAAATCAATGTGAAGAATCAGAGAAGCCCAGTGACCTCTTCTTTTGTTCGGATAAGTGAAAAAAGTACATTGATTTTCTCTTTTTTCAAAGAGTGATTTTAGCTTCCATATTGATCTCTGCTAAGATGCTATTTATTGTGATTAGGGATGCTTAAATGTGGCAGGTTAAGATCCTGCAGGAGTGTGCATTGACTGCTTTCCGCAGAAACTTTTCTCTCAATGGAATTGGACGAGTTGTCTTATTACATCATGCTGGAGTAGTTGGCATAAAAAGTACAAAACTTATCAGAGTAAACAACACATCATCAAATTCCCAGGGCGCACAGATGTGCAGACGCAATTTCGGGATGTCAAAGATTTCAACAATTTTAAGAAGACTTTGTCACAACTGTGAGAATGTGCCTAGCAAGAAGTTATTTACACATTCATCGCAAGACAAGCACAAATGAAAATCATCAACAACATTTATATACATACATACGTGCTCTCTCTCTCATACACACACACACACACACACACGCACATACTCTCACACACACACACACACACACACACACACACACACACACACACACACACACACACACACACACACACACACACACACACATATGGTCAAACACAGTCATACACACATACATACAGCTCATCCCATCCCCAGAGCATCAGAGAGCAGGAGGATCAGCTGCAGCTCATCCCATCCCCAGAGCAGCTGCCCCAGAACCACAGGCAGGCGGGGCGAGGGATGTGTGAAAGGTAACTCTCTCACCTGAATCTGTTCTTTTAGAAAGGTAACTCTCTCACCTGAATCTGCTCTTTTAGAAAGGTAACTCTCTCACCTGAATCTGCTCTTTTAGAAAGGTAACTCTCTCACCTGAATCTGTTCTTTTAGAAAGGTAACTCTCTCACCTGAATCTGTTCTTTTAGAAAGGTAACTCTCTCACCTGAATCTGCTCTTTTAGAAAGGTAACTCTCTCACCTGAATCTGCTCTTTTAGAAAGGTAACTCTCTCACCTGAATCTGTTCTTTTAGAAAGGTAACTCTCTCACCTGAATCTGCTCTTTTAGAAAGGTAACTCTCTCACTTGAATCTGCTCTTTTAGAAAGGTAACTCTCTCACCTGAATCTGCTCTTTTAGAAAGGTAACTCTCTCACCTGAATCTGCTCTTTTAGAAAGGTAACTCTCTCACCTGAATCTGCTCTTTTAGAAAGGTAACTCTCTCACCTGAATCTGCTCTTTTAGAAAGGTAACTCTCTCACCTGAATCTGCTCTTTTAGAAAGGTAACTCTCTCACCTGAATCTGTTCTTTTAGAAAGGTAACTCTCTCACCTGAATCTGCTCTTTTAGAAAGGTAACTCTCTCACCTGAATCTGTTCTTTCAGAAAGGTAACTCTCTCACCTGAATCTGCTCTTTTAGAAAGGTAACTCTCTCACCTGAATCTGCTCTTTTAGAAAGGTAACTCTCTCACCTGAATCTGCTCTTTTAGAAAGGTACTTCTCTCACCTGAATCTGTTCTTTTAGAAAGGTAACTCTCTCACCTGAATCTGCTCTTTTAGAAAGGTACCTCTCTCACCTGAATCTGTTCTTTTAGAAAGGTAACTCTCTCACCCGAATCTGCTCTTTTAGAAAGGTACCTCTCTCACCTGAATCTGCTCTTTTAGAAAGGTAACTCTCTCACCTGAATCTGCTCTTTTAGAAAGGTAACTCTCTCACCTGAATCTGCTCTTTTAGAAAGGTACCTCTCTCACCTGAATCTGCTCTTTTAGAAAGGTAACTCTCTCACCTGAATCTGCTCTTTTAGAAAGGTAACTCTCTCACCTGAATCTGTTCTTTTAGAAAGGTAACTCTCTCACCTGAATCTGTTCTTTTAGAAAGGTAACTCTCTCACCTGAATCTGCTCTTTTAGAAAGGTAACTCTCTCACCTGAATCTGCTCTTTTAGAAAGGTAACTCTCTCACCTGAATCTGCTCTTTTAGAAAGGTAACTCTCTCACCTGAATCTGTTCTTTTAGAAAGGTAACTCTCTCACCTGAATCTGCTCTTTTAGAAAGGTAACTCTCTCACCTGAATCTGTTCTTTTAGAAAGGTAACTCTCTCACCTGAATCTGTTCTTTTAGAAAGGTAACTCTCTCACCTGAATCTGTTCTTTTAGAAAGGTAACTCTCTCACCTGAATCTGCTCTTTTAGAAAGGTAACTCTCTCACCTGAATCTGCTCTTTTAGAAAGGTAACTCTCTCACCTGAATCTGTTTCTTTTAGAAAGGTACCTCTCTCACCTGAATCTGCTCTTTTAGAAAGGTAACTCTCTCACCTGAATCTGCTCTTTTAGAAAAAGGCATCAATTTTGTTTGTTATATTTGTTTCAGCTTCAATGAAAATAGTACATCACTATTATTATTATTGAAGGGCTCTTATAACTTTGCTGTTTGATTTAATCACACCCTAATTCAACATACCCGTGGCAAGGTCTGTTTAGAACCAGATGATGGATTTACAGTGCGATCTATTCACAGAGGACATAGAACTATAAGCAAACTTCCTTTAACTGCATCTGAAGCCATGATGCAACTGGTGTGGGAGTTTTAATTGGATTATTTTCATCAGTCTTGGCTGAAGAAACGTCTGGCAATTAAGCCTGAAAATGTGCAGAACTAAATGTAGTTTGATTTATTGATGGGTTTAATTACTTTCTGATTGACTGAGTGACTGAGTCTTTGATTGGTTGGCTGGTTGTTCTTTGCTCGGTTTATTGGTCAGCTGGATCCTTGACTGGTTGCTTAAATGGTAGCCTGGCGGTCTGCATATCCCAATAGTTTGGCTTTACCCTGAATGGAATCTGTTTTTGATTCAAATGAGGAAAGTTCATGACAACATAGTCCCACTGTTTGTGCACATGTATGAATAATTATACAAAAAAAAAAACATAGTCCCACTGTTATATATATGAATATTCACAGTTTGTGCACATGTGTATATATATATATATATATATATATATAATATATATATATATATATATATATATATATATATACGTATATATATGTAATATATGTATGAATAATCATACGCAAAAAAAAAAAAAAAATAACAAAGAAACAGAGAAGACTGAATAATTAAACTCTGCAATAGTGCAAAACACACACAAATGCAAAAATACTCCAGAATCAGAAGATTATATTATTAAAAAAATATATAATAAATACTGTATATGTGGCTGACAGTTGTGTGGCAGCATGCGGCATATTGAATCAGGCGTTTTACAGCACGACTGTGTGCAGTGGCAGAGAGGGAGAGAGGTCTGGGGGAATGGTGATAAGGCTGAAATAGATGCAAATGGCAGTGCTGGATATCTGCTGCAGTCATTCAAGCCCTGCGGTCCCAGCCTAGCAGCACATGCTACACGCTCCATTCATACGCCATCGTCTCTGCCACATTAACCGCCCTGAATAATGACGGTCCCGAAGGCAAGCTCGCTCCGCCTCCGGAGGGTTCAGAGCCCCTTGTGTTCCTGACGCGCTGGTTCTGACGGTCTTTACAGAAACATTCCCGGGCCTCTCCCCCCCTGCAGCAGCAGACTCTCATGAAAAGTCAAGCTCAAAATGTGCCGTAACACTCGTGGCGGTGCAAATATTGTCACTGTGTTATGATAAGAGGGCACTGTGAATATACACACACACACACACACACACACACACACACACACACACACACACACACACACAC
>CM056395.1:30489999-30504999 GCA_029718625.1 Synaphobranchus kaupii | reverse complement strand
CTGTGTGTGTGTATGGGTATGTGTGTGTGTGTGTGTGTGTGTGTGTGTGTGTGTATGGGTGTGTGCGTATTCTCTCTCCACATTCACCTCTGTCCTGCTCTTCCTAGCTGCACTGAGCCCCACCCTGTCAATCATTTCCCAGACTCTGTGTCTCCAGTCGCCTCTGAGTCTGGCATCTCATACTCTCTCTCTTATGAGCATCTCACAGGCTGACCTGCTTCTGGCTTTTATTCCAGAGGCTGATTATGTCCCATCTGGAGAGTTTGTTAAGACGGGAGCTTAAGACCACAGATGTAAGAGAGGGAACTTTAATGCTGACTCAGCAAGCTGCCGCCAAACAAACAAAACTCCATATCCTGCAAAACAATAAACAACAAAAGCGCTCTGAGTTTAGCTGGAACAATCCCTCAGCTGCTCTGATCTGAGTTTAGTTGGAACCGTCCCTCAGCTGCTCTGATCTGAGTTTAGCTGGAACCGTCCCTCAGCTGCTCTGATCTGAGTTTAGCTGGAACAATCCCTCAGCTGCTCTGATCTGAGTTTAGCTGGAACAATCCCTCAGCTGCTCTGATCTGAGTTTAGCTGGAACCGTCCCTCAGCTGCTCTGATCTGAGTTTAGCTGGAACCGTCCCTCAGCTGCTCTGATCTGAGTTTAGCTGGAACAATCCCTCAGCTGCTCTGATCTGAGTTTAGCTGGAACAATCCCTCAGCTGCTCTGATCTGAGTTTAGCTGGAACCGTCCCTCAGCTGCTCTGATCTGAGTTTAGCTGGAACCGTCCCTCAGCTGCTCTGATCTGAGTTTAGCTGGAACCGTCCCTCAGCTGATCTGATCTGAGTTTAGCTGGAACAATCCCTCAGCTGCTCTGATCTGAGTTTAGCTGGAACCGTCCCTCAGCTGCTCTGATCTGAGTTTAGCTGGAACCGTCCCTCAGCTGCTCTGATCTGAGTTTAGCTGGAACCGCCCCTCAGCTGATCTGATCTGAGTTTAGTGGAACCGTCCCTCAGCTGCTCTCATCTTCAACATTTTATCGGCAATTAATATGGTAATATTGAAAGCCTGCATTAATATTTCATGAGTGTAATTAATTTAACTTGTTTATGTTTTGATTTGTAACGGACCTTAGTCGATTTATAATATACAAGACAGGGGCGGCAGTGTAGTACAGTGGTTGTTGAACTGGGCTTGTAAGTCCGAGGTTGCAAGTTTGATTCCCAAGTGAGGCATTGCCCTGAGCAAAGTATTTAACCTGAATTGCTTCAGTAAATGAACAGCTGTGTGTGTGTGTTGTGAAAATGAAAGCTGTTCTGGATTAGACCGTCCGCTAAATGCTTATACTATTATAACAATATATTTATTTTTATTAGACAAGTCACAATTACCATGTCTTTTTTATCCCTCATTTGAATTCTCCTTTGGAGTGACCACACTGAGAGCACACCTAACCCTAACCCTAATGCTGGAACCTGATTCAGCACACAGTCACATGCATGCACACAAAAAAGAACAAGTATAACACATCATAGAAAAACACAGAAAACATCATGCACCAATAATATATATTCTTAAAAATAAATAAAACTCTCGGTGGAATTATTGAAAGGGCCAATCTCCTTAACATTTATTTCACAACTTTCCAAATAAAACTTTCAAGGAACATCCAGAAAAGCAGAACAATTGGCTGCATATTTGAGGAAATGAGCAGTGCCATGCTCCGCTTTTACTGTGGGTCACGTTCACTCTGTTCCTCTCTGTAATCACCCATCAGCGCCTGAGAGAGGAACTCCTAACCCCTTGTAATAAACACCGGATACTATCCACTTCATGTTCTTCTCTCAAATCACAATGGAAGTTCTGGCTTTCTGTTGCTAGACTTGATATTTCCCGCTACAATAGTTTTTTTTCCCCCTCTTCTCTCTTTCTCCAAATCCAGAGGATCAAGGTAGGATGTCAGTACCGGGGAAACCGAGGATTAGAAGGTTTTTGTATCGCAAAACGATTTGACGGCTCATCTCCAGACGAGGTCTTCGCGTGGTGTGGAGAACAGACAAAATATACACTGCATTACTCTCCCTGTACAAACTATACAGTATTCATTCAATACCACTGCATTACTCTCCCTCTACAAACTCTACAGTATTCACCCAATACCACTGCATTACTCTCCCTCTACAAACTCTGCAGTATTCACTCAATACCACTGCATTACTCTCCCTCTACAAACTGTACAGTATTCACTCAACACCACTGCATTACTCTCCATGTACAGACTCTACAGTATTCACTCAATACCACTGCATTACTCTCCCTGTACAAACTCTACAGTATTCACTCAATACCACTGCATTACTCTCCCCGTACAAACTCTACAGTATTCACTCAATACCACTGCATTACTCTCCCTGTACAAACTCTACAGTATTCATCCAATACCACTGCATTACTCTCCCTGTACAAACTCTACAGTATTCAATCAATACGACTGCATTACTCTCCCTGTACAAACTCTACAGTATTCACTCAATACCACTGCATTACTCTCCCTGTACAAACTCTACAGTATTCACCCAATACCACTGCATTACTCTCCCTGTACAAACTCTACAGTATTCACTCAATACCACTGCATTACTCTCCCTGTACAAACTCTACAGTATTCACCCAATACCACTGCATTACTCTCCCTGTACAAACTCTACAGTATTCACCCAATACCACTGCATTACTCTCCCTGTACAAACTCTACAGTATTCACTCAATACCACTGCATTACTCTCCCTGTACAAACTCTACAGTATTCACTCAATACTACTGCATCACTCTCCCTGTACAAACTCTACAGTATTCACCCAATACCACTGCATTACTCTCCCTGTACAAACTCTACAGTATTCACTCAATACCACTGCATTGCTCTCCCTGTACAAACTCTACAGTATTCACCCAATACCACTGCATTACTCTCCCTGTACAAACTTTACAGTATTCACCCAATACCACTGCATTACTCTCCCTGAACAAACTCTACAGTATTCACTCAATACCACTGCATTACTCTCCCTGTACAAACTCTACAGTATTCACCCAATACCACTGCATTACTCTCCCTGTACAAACTCTACAGTATTCACCCAATACCACAGCATTACTCTCCCTGTACAAACTCTACAGTATTCACTCAATACCACTGCATTACTCTCCCTGTACAAACTCTACAGTATTCACTCAATACTACTGCATTACCCTCCTTGTAGCAGAGAGGAGGGAGAGAAAGTGAGAAAGGAGAGAAAAGGAGAGAGGGAGAGAGAGAGGAGGGGAGGGGAGAGAGAGTGAGGAAAGAAAAAAACAAGACAAAGAGAGAAAGCAAAACAGGAGATGGAAATCTTAGAGATTGTAAATGACTGATAGGCCCCAATCTATTCACCTATCCTAGACAGTGTTAGGAGTGCACTGTGACTCTCTAATACAATGTAAAAGGTCAACCCAATTCTTCTTGGCTAAATTGAAAGGAACAAATTGATGTTGGGAAGTGCCCAGATTAAAGACTATGTCAGTCTTAGTGCTGTATTCTTGGCAGGCTCTGAGATGCTGTACAAAGTGTGACATTAACCTGGCCTCCTGTCCACACTGTGCCTGCTCAAGCTGTCACTTTTCTCTAATTGATTATGTTGTCAAAAGCTCTGGGAAAGATAACTCCCTCATCGACAGCTGAAGCTAATCTTTGCGCTGCTTGTTTGACCTTTGCCACATGTCAACTTTGACCTCTCTGGCTGCAGAACTCATCACAGATCTTTGCTGATACTGTAATCAATTCAAACACTTCACATTGTGGTGAATCAATAGAATTTGAGTCTTCCTTGGCGTTTGTTCAGTGGTCCCAGAGCTGAACATTGTTAAAAGAAACATTTTGTTTCATGTAATCTTAATCAGCCATGTGCATACACCGCATTCTTTCTCTTTTAATTACGTAACACTGTACAAGCTTCAGAAAACAGTTCCTGAGACATCTTTAGATAAAATCTCTTGTAAAGGGAACTGAACTGACAGATGAGGGGGCTATGAGGTACTGCATAAATCAAGGTGACACACATCACCTTTCCATTTTACACAAAAAAGGTTAATGCATTTCAACAGACTCATTTGGGGTTCAAATGGGGGAAGGACAGAAGGAAATGGTGCTTTTATTCTGTCCTTGAACTCAAATACAGGAAAGGTCCACAAAATAAGAATTTTTAAAACAGCAAGCAGACACTGGTGTTAAAAAAGGAAGACCAGTGTCCAGTAATTTCTGGATGCACAAATGCATGTTCACAATATGGTGAAAGGGTCACCTGTGCCCTGGGTAGAGCGTTTATAGAACACAATAATTAAGACATCTTTATCAGCTGCTCTGATTGGCAAGGAGCCACAGCTGCTACCATGACAGAGTGAGGGCTGGCGCTGTCCAAGGTCCCTGCAGCTCTCTCAGGGCCCTGAGGTGCTGAAGGGACAGCGCACCAGAAACAGGAACACAAGACGATGCATTACATTACAGGCATTTTATCCAGAGCGCATTATTTACATAGTATCCATGTGTACAGCTGGATATATATATATACTGAACCAATTCAGGTTAAGTATCTTGTGCATGGGCACAACAGTACTGTCCTAGCTGAGAATCAAACCTGCAAGCCTTAAGTTACAAGGCCAGTTCCTTAAACATTACACACTGCTGGCAAATATATACATATATATGCGTTGATTTTCCCATTGTTCTGGACCTGCATTTGGGTTTTAGATTTTTTACTTTCTTTCCCCACTATTTTACCCTGGTAGCCTAATTGAGTGCCCACATGTCCTGTAATGAGCGCTGTGTCTGCACTCCAAGGACTAACTGCCCTCCAAACCCTAACTGCACTCCAAACCCTAACTGCACTCCAAACTGTAACCGCGATGAAAATGGCCGCCGATGGAAAGCCTTTTGGCCGTTGAGCCTTACTGTAGCAGACGCAGTTCTGAAGCTGAATTATTAATGAGGCAAAGTGCTCTATGTTGGGCGAGAGCAAAGCAACCAGGTGGGGGATGTAATTAGTCAGTTGTGTTTGCAGAGGAAAAGCAGCGTATGGATAAAGACTCTGATTAGAGGGATTGTGCTGTATGACTCACATTGTGCTGCAGTAATGAGCGGATTCCGGGGGTGAACACTATAACGGCTTCTCTGATCTGTCTCTAGCTAACAGCATGGCAAACAGGGTCCAGTTGTGCTATAATGTATGCTAATCTAATCTGTAAGCCTCCATTCCTAATGCAACAGCACAATATGCATGAGGATGAGCTGAAATCTCTTCTTAATCACCAGGCCTTTCCTTACTGTCCGGTCACCAAACTTCACCACTGCATTCTGAGTACAATGCAGTGGCTTTCGGGGGTCGGCCATTTTGCCTGATGACAGGAGTGAGTTTCCTGCTGGTCTGAAGGAGGCTCTCCATGTTATATAATTGTGCGCGTACATTTATGAAATTGTTCACAGCTTGTTATATAAAAGATCAGCAGCTTTTGCTATGCTGCCTGTGTTTATTTTATTTTTAATTGCACATAATTGCAATATAATCAGTTTGGTAAAGGGAAGAGATTGCAGCAGAACACACACATACGCACACAGTTCCCTGCAGTTCTACAGTGGAAAGGTCACAGTTTCCTGTAGTTCTACAGTGGCATTAGCACAGTTTCCTGTAGTTCTACAGTGGCATTATCACAGTTTCCTGTAGTTCTAAACTGGAAGGGTCACAGTTTCCTGTAGTTCTAAAGTGGAAGGGTCAGAGTTTCCTGTAGTTCTAAAATGAAAGGGTCACAGTTGCCTGTAGTTCTACAGTGGAAGGGTCCCAGTTTCATGCAGTTCTACAGTGGAAGGGTCACAGTTTCCTGTAGTTTTAAAGTGAAGGGTCACAGTTTCCCATAGTTTTAAACTGGAAGGGTCAGTTTCCTGTAGTTTCTAAAGTGGAAGGGTCACAGTTTCCTGTAGTTTTATAAAGTGAAACCGTCACAGTTTCCTGTAGTTCTACAGTGGCATTATCACAGCTTCCTGTAATTCTAAACTGGAAGGGTCACAGTTTCCCATAGTTCTAAACTGGAAGGGTCACGGTTTCCTGCAGTTTTAAAGTAGAAGTGTCCCAGTTTCCTGCAGTTCTACAGTAGAAGGGTCCCAGTTTCTTGCAGTTCTACAGTAGAAGGGTCACAGTTTCCTGTAGTTTTACAGTGGAAGGGTCTTAGTTTCCTGTAATTCTACAGTGGAATTGTCACAGTTTCCTGTAATTCTAAACTGGAAGGGTCACAGTTTCCCGTATTTCTAAACTGGAAGGGTCACAGTTTCCTGTAGTTTTAAAGTAGAAGTGTCCCAGTTTCCTGTAGTTCTACAGTAGAAGGGTCCCAGTTTCCTGCAGTTATACAGTAGAAGGGTCACAGTTTCCTGTAGTTTTAAAGTGGAAGGGTCTTATGCTGCGTTCCAGTGCACCTCGAAATATCGTATTTACCGTATTTACGAGTTAAGAACACTGGAACGACCCTTCGAAGTCGTAAATACGAGTGGGAAATTCAGAAATTTGGATGATACCCGAGTTCCCAAGTTGTGACGTTGCGAGACATTTCGGGACAGCAAAAATGGCGGAAAGTATTGGCTAACCAAATGTTAGTGATATAGCTAGCAAATTATAATGTTAATTAAGCTAATAAGTGATTTAAAACGTCAACTATATACCCGATGCGCATTCTCTCCTCTTCATTCTGCCGCTGAAGCACAAAGCAGTTCTCGGCTTCTTGTTTTCTATAGCTAAACATTAACCACAAAAACACAAGTTTCTTTATCGCGTCCATGTTTATTGTTCTTTCTGACCAAGAGCACTGGAACGCACCAATGTCGTAATTACGACTTAACAACTGGGAAGTACGAGCTTCCGAGGTGCACTGGAACGCAGCAATAGGCTGTGTTCGAATCGCTCCCTATTCACTATATAGTGCACTATTTAGGGTATCGGCCATTTTGTAGGGTGTCCAAAATTCAAAATGTCAATTTGGCACCCTAAATAGTCCACTCAATATCCCCCACAATGCACCACAAAATGTAGGGTACAAACGATGTACAAATGTAAATATAAATGCAAGTTTCATCTTGTAGCCTATATTAAATCAGTTTAATCGGCTTTATAACTGAAATATACATATACGCGGTAGTTTAAATAACAAAGTGTTAGCTATTTTTTTAATTTAACAATTATTACTGTTTAATGGAAAATGCAACTTAATTAGCTAGCTAGCTACCTAGTTACCTAACTTACCTATCTACCTACAATGAGACAACAAAACCCTTGTTCAAAATTAAAAAAGAAAACTTTTTTATCGTTTTTTGCATGCTTTCTCACCAAGCCGGTGACCGCTGTCACGCAAGCGTTGCGCGTTGCTAAGTAACCTATTCAGACTATGTAGTGTCCGAAATCACCTCCTTCTTTTCCACCAGTGAATCCCTATCTAGTGCCCTAAGTAGTGTATAGGGAGGGGAGTGAATAGGGAGCGATTCCAAACACAGCCTTAGTTTCCTATAGTTCTACAGTGGAAGAGTCTTAGTTTCTTGTAGTTCTAAAGTGGAAAGGTCACAGTTTCCTGTAGTTCTAAAGTATAAGTGTCCCAGTTTCCTGTAGTTCTACAGTGGAATTGTCACAGTTTCCTGTAATTCTACAGTGGAATTGTCACAGTTTCCTGTAATTCTACAGTGGAATTGTCACAGTTTCCTGTAATTCTACAGTGGAATTGTCACAGTTTCCCGTAATTCTACAGTGGAATTGTCACAGTTTTCCTGTAATTCTACAGTGGAATTGTCACAGTTTCCTGTAATTCTACAGTGGAATTGTCACAGTTTCCTGTAATTCTACAGTGGAATTGTCACAGTTTCCTGTAGTGATAAAGTGAAAGCAGACCCTCCTAGTGCACTGCACATGCTGCTTTTGTTCTCCTGCAGTTGGGCCGGTATCTCTGACAGCATAAAGCAACAGAAGTGCGTGCTGTCATCCAATTTAGTGCCACGTGCCAACCAACACATCCTGCACCCCTGCACACGACGTTCTGCTGACTACAGAATCCACAGAAGCACAGAGCTTTCCACAGCACCTGAAGCCATTCGTACTTAAAGAGATAAGACAGCTGGGAAGCTCCCCAAGTCTGGAGGATAGAGATTGAATGTACGGCACTCGTTTGGTTCCTATCATGTGCTATTTGGTGAAGATTATTTGAAACGGATGCTGGGCATTTGGGTTCACAGCCTACTCTGTTTCACAGGCTTTTTCTGCTACTCTGACAGTTCCTGTTTTTAAATCAGTACTGGAAGGTGTGGGCGATCACTGACCAGATCAGTCTGAATGACTTAATCAAAGCCTTGGACATGAATTTCACAGCATCATGATTAAGACCCACAGCATTCTGGGAATTATGACTAGAAGCAGCATTTAAAAGCGAAAAAGAAACTTTGTGTATGAAAGGGCTTTAGCCATGGGAACTCCATATATTTATTCAGTCCTACATTACATAAAGTCATCCTAATTCCTATATAATAAATGCATAAAGGAAATAATTGTATAGTTACTAACCCCTCCCAAACAATTTTGGGCTACAAAATTGATTGATGTTGAGTCATGTGACCACTTTTCCCAATAATATATCAGTGTGTTGTACCACATGTTGCAATATACCCACATCTATAACACTTTAATTTCTGCCCCACAAATCAAAATCATATCGACCTCCATGACCAACGTTCACGAGACGTCTAACCAACGTAATAAAGGTTTTGTTACCTGGAGCTCAGTTAATTACACATCTGTAATATACATTTATGCCATTTATGTGACACTTTTAATGACGTGGGTAACACTGAATCTGAGTATTTGTTTGTGTAACTGCAGATTAGGGCTGGGCGATATACCACAACGATAATTATCGATTGCAATAACGGCCGTTGCCACCATGTGGGGTATTGCCTTTCTTTTCGTCTTTTTTTCTTTAATTATACCTGATGCTGGAGTAATATAGACTTCAAAATCCGTGTGAAATTCTTCCGGGGAAAAAAACGTCATCACTGTCTACTGTGTGTTGATAAGACGGACAATCACAGAAGGCGTTGCACCTTTCATGCGATTGACAAAAAACACATCACATGATCACGTGAAAGCTGTAGGACCTTGCTGCTGGTTGGCTGTCTTGTCAACACTCAATAGATATCAGCTGTGATGTTTTTATCCAGAAGCATTTCACGCGGCCTCTGAAGTTTGGATGTTTGCTGTCGTATATTGGGGTATACTTAAAGAAAGAAAGATGAAAAGAACGGCGCCCCACACGGTGGCAACGGCCGTTATTGCATTCGATAATTATCAATGTTGTATATCGCCCAGCCCTACTGCAGATCCACATTATTCAAGGGTGCAAATTTATTCTTAATATTCATATTAATATTCTTACCCCCCCCCACCCCTTTGTCCAATTATTCATGCCTGAAGAAGGTCTGTAACCAAAACATTGCACTTATTAAATGTCTTTATATTTCAGTGTGCAGGAGTTATTTTAATTTGCAAATTTATTCTTATAATCGCAGTTTTAAGACGAAATGGGCTTAATGATTCACAGAAACACCAGTGGTAGTGTCCATGTTGATTACCTGTCTGCTTCACAAATACGAGATGAACATTTCAGTCAAAACAAAGTTCCTCAATTACAGATCTGGATGAGCGTGTGACTGCAGGCAGAGATTGAGCCTCATCCACCAACCATTCTGCCAACAAATTTGTTCTTAAAACCATCTTTAAAATGTTTTTAAGAACATTCTGGCATTCACCAGTGTTTCCTTTTTCGGATTTTTTTCTGAGGTACAACAGAAGTTCAGAATGCAACCATCAGTTAATCCTGAAATGTTTGTAAAAACATTTTAAAGAAGAGTTTTAAGAATAAATTTGTTGGTAGAGTGATTGGTGAATGAGGCCCATTGTTTGAAATAGGACTGCTGTAGACACAGTGGAGTCTACAAGGTCATATATGTTTTATAACACAGAGCAGTATCCTGCATATAACCCATCTCCTGCATAAACCCATCTCCTGCGTTGATGAATGAGTCTGTTTCTGCGGGAGACAATAATGCTGGCGTGGTAATGCCCCCCCCACCCGCCCCCCCCCCTCCTGGCTAGCACAAGCTTACCAAAGTGCATAGCAACAGAAGCATCATAAAACAAAGAGCAGCTCTAACCGCATGCTGCATGGCGGTGATTGGACCAAAACCAACGGGGCTTCAAAGACGCTCTGATTATGAAGAGCCGCCATTTAACCCGCGATGCACGAGACACCAACACACACCTTACCCACCATTTAACCCACGATGCACAAGGACAACACACACCCTGACCCGCCATTTAACCCGCGATGCACAAGACAACACACACCTAACCCGCCATTTAACCCGCGATGCACGGGACACCAACACACACCTGACCCGCCATACAACCGCCAACAGTGTGTGCGTCCCAGTGGAGGTCTGACGGTTTGAGTTGGGTGTTATTTGGTTACCATGGCAATTAGCACCACCCAATGTCATGACAGACAACCGTACTCGTCAAATAAACTTGGCCCGGATAGTTACTTAATTATGTTACTTAATTTTTTTTATATATTATTTTGTGATTAATTTGTACACACTGGGATGACCATACTCACACTGTACAACATCAGCCACTCTCAGATAAAAGCTGGCTTTCTCTTCTTCCTTGGTACAGCACACCCTGCCGGCGTTCCCGCGCTTCCCGCTCTGTGAGACAGGCCCGGCGTGTGCCCTCTCATTCACTTGCCACTCTGGCCCAGGTTTACAAAGACAGATGCGCTGGGCAGGGGTAAATCCACTTTGATGAAAAGCTTGTTTCCGTCAAGCAGATTACAGCTCAAACTTGGCTGTCTAAATCCCACCCCCCTCCCCTCCCACAGCTGTACTGAAGCTGTCTCCTGGTAAAATGGAGGCTCTCTCTTCATCCAAAGTGCAAGAGGAGTCACACTGTTTACCAACACAATATAACACTTTATTAGTGCAGCAGTGGTTTAATCTATCCTGAAAAGAGACGGTAAAAAAAAAAAAACATTATTTTTTTTTTCGACGGTGTCTCCTTTTAGGTCCGGCACCAGTGAAGTGGGGAACCTCAGAGACTCACCTGAGCAGGTGCAGGACTCACCTGAGGCACATCACAGGTGCAGGACTCACCTGAGGCACATCACATAACCGCACCATTATAACAGAGCCTCTCCATGGGCCTGTTTTTTCAAGCTCTATAAACAAGAGCAGACTTCTCCTTTGTCTAAAAGCACTTGTGCCTAGCTCACTGCAGCCTGTCAATCACCCGGCTGTCAGCGCTGAGCACAGACAGCGTCTCCTGAAATGGCCGCTTGTAGTTCATCAGCTCAGCATACTGGAGTGACACAGCGGTAAATATTATGCTATGTGCCTTCTATCAAAAGCCATTAAGGGACTGAAATAAGGCCTGCCTGGCAGTATGTCTGACTCCCTGATTCCTGTAAGGTAAATACACATACAGAGTCTCCTCCCACTGTAAAAAAAAAGCTACCTGACATTCACCGCTCTTCACCTTTCCAAACCTCTGAGGTCACTGTTTGGCCTCGCCCTCCCAAACCTATGAGGTCACTGTTTGGCCCCCGCCCTTACAAACTATGAGGTCACCGTTTGGCCTCGCCCTCCCAAACCTATGAGGTCACTGTTTGGCCCCGCCCTTACAAACCTATGAGGTCAGCGTTTGGCCTTGCTCTTCCAAACCTATAAGGTCACCGTTTGGCCCCGCCCTCCCAAACCTATGAGGTCACCGTTTGGCCTCGCCCTTCCAAACCTATGAGATCAGCGTTTGGCCTCGCCCTTCCAAACCTATGAGGTCACCGTTTGGCCTCGCCCCTTCCAAACCTATGAGGTCCCCGTTTGGCCTCGCCCTTCCAAACCTATGAGGTCACCGTTTGGCCTCGCCCTTCCAAACCTATGAGGTCACCGTTCGGCCCCGCCCTTCCAAAACCTATGAGGTCACCGTTTGGCCTCGCCCTCCAAACCTATGAGGTTACTGTTTGGCCCGGCCTTCCGAAAGCTCAGTCATGTATCCACTGAGCTGAATATGGGGGCGATCTACTGCCTTTTCTCCCTACTGGTTTGAAGCTGGCGACCAGGACGGTACTGATTTTCGTGACAAGACAGCGAGCAACTTCCTTGATGATTTGGGGGACAAGCTAAGGCACCTACACTCAGTTGGAGACGACATCAAACGCAACGGAGGCCAATGCTAAGGCTCTCGGCTGGGCTTCAACAGCCTCCTCCACGCCACGTCCTATATCTCTGTATCTCTGTATCTGGGTTATTTATAGCTGCCTTCTGTCCTATATATTCCTCAGTGGTGCACTGTGGGTTTAAAGACGGGTCATACTTAAGATCTCTGGGGATGGGGGGGGGGGGGGGGGGGTTGGATTTTTTTTTTTTTTTTAAGAATCCCCATTAAATAATGAAACCCTCTGACTCCTGAGAAGAAGATGACGTTCCTAAAAACAAGTAGGGTTTCCAACTTTGGTGAGCTGGCTGGTGTGAGATTTATTGCGGTCGCAGGGGAGAGGTGGTGGGATTGAGATTGTGGAGCGGGGATCGGGGGGGTTCAGTTTGTGGGCTGGGGGGATTTACAGCCGCTTGCTTCACACGGTCTCTCGTCTCTGAACTGTTTGCTGATTTTAAGGTGAAAACAAAAAAGTTCCTCCCCGAGGCTGTCCCTAGCAGTGAGGCTGAACACTGACCCATATAACGGCACTTGCACTGTTCAAAGGTGACCAGCCGTACCAACCCATTACAAAGTTTAGCAAGCGTTTCAAAAGTCACTTCACATAGTTGTGTGAGCAAATGCAAACCAGGGAGGAGCTGTTTAGAGGGTTTGGTGGGTGAAGGTCTCCAAAGCACCACTCTCTACTTTCATTGGGTTTCAATTTTCACTCTTTGGCTTTTCTCCTCAAAGCTCGAAACTTGTTTAAAGTTTGAATTGGACACACACTCGGTTATAATTGTGAGGTGATACGGGGGCATTTTTCAGGGAGCAGCCCTGGTCAAGAGAAGAATAAAAGGAAGAGAGCAGTTTGGGGGGGTCGGGGGGGGTAGGGTCAGGGGTAGAGGAGAGCCTGACTCTCTATCCTCTCATTAGTCAGGCACACCTGCCTTTTTTTCTTGTAAAGGTTAATATTTAAAAATAACTGCCCAAAAAGTGTGTGCTTGGGCATACCACTTACACAGCCAGCCATCCATTCTAACAGCTCATTTTTAAAGATGCCCATTGTGTCCAACCAGTTGAGTTGAGCTTGACGACCTCACAAGTATTGTTTTTGAGTAGTGAAGCAAAATTCCTGTCGAAGTATCTGTTCCAAGTCGGAGTACGTACAAACATTCCCTCATTTAACCTCAAGAGGTCTCATGTCTATGCTCCAACGTTCCACATGGTTTACGAGCCCATTTCAATTATTAAAGACCTTTTTTGATTTAGGCTGTGGACTTCCTGTGGTTTAAAGAAGAGGAGTAAATAGTGGAGTAACTTTGTGTTTGTGACGGTGATATTTGTAGGTCAAAGTGAGGGAGGGAATAATTCAGAGTTAGAGAGGAGGGAATGCTCCTGCTAGCACTGCCTGGAACAACATTATCTGCTTACATTCTGCAAACAAAAAGTAGATAACCTAGAAAACGTTTATCGTGGTTATGCGGACTCTACAGTTGTTTGGTTGTATGGGGTATGCTTGTGTGGTCTATCACTTGTGTGGTTGTGCAGTTGTGGGTTGTTTGGTAGTATAGTGGATGGGTTGAACATTGTTGTATGGTTTATCTTTTGCAATGTTGTGTGGTTGTGTGGTGGTTGGGTTATGTGGTTGTGTTGTCGATGGGTTGTATGGTTGTGTGGTCAATGGGTTGTGTGGTTGTATGGTTGTGTGGTGGATGGGTTGTGTGGTTGTATGGTTGTGTGGTCGATGGGTTGTATGGTTATGTGGTTGTGTGGTCAATGGGTTGTATAGTTGTGTGGTCGATGGGTTGTGTGGTTGTATGGTTGTGTGGTCAATGGGTTGCGTGGTTGTATGGTTGTGTGGTCGATGGGTTGTATGGTTTGTATGGTTAAGTGGTTGATTGGTTGTATGGTTGTGTGGTCGATGGGTTGTATGGTTGTGTGGTCGATGGGTTATGTGGTTGTATGGTTGTGTGGTTGATGGGTTGTATGGTTGTATGGTTAAGTGGTCGATTGGTTGTATGGTTGTGTGGTCGATGGGTTGTATGGTTGTGTGGTCGATAGGTTGTATGTTGTATGGTTGTGTGGTCGATGGGTTGTATGGTTGTGTGGTCGATGGGTTGTATGGTTGTGTGGTCGATGGGTTGTATGGTTGTGTGGTCGATGGGTTGTGTGGTTGTATGGTTGTGTGTTTGTGTGGTCGATAGGTTGTGTGGTTGTATGGTTGTGTGTTTGTGTGGTCGATAGGTTGTGTGGTTGTGTGGTCGATGGGTTGTGTGGTTGTGTGGTCGATGGGTTGTGTGGTTATATGGTTGTGTGGTCGATGGGTTGTGTGGTTGTATTATCAATGGGTTGTGTGGTTGTATGGTTGTTGTGTTTGTGTGGTCGATGGGTTGTGTGGTTGTGTGGTCGATGGGTTGTGTGGTTATATGGTTGTGTGGTCGATGGGTTGTGTGGTTGTATTATCAATGGGTTGTGTGGTTGTATGGTTGTGTTGTCGATGGGTTGTATGGTTGTTGTGGTCGATGAGTTGTGTGGTTGTATGGTTGTGTGGTCGATGGGTTGTATGGCTAAGTGGTCGATTGGTTGTATGGTTGTGTGGTATATGGGTTGTGTGGTTGTGTGGTTGTGTGGTTGATGGGTTGTGTGGTTGTATGGTTGATGGGTTGTGTGGTTGTATGGTTGTGTGGTTGATGGGTTGTGTGGTTGTAT
>CM056395.1:30480850-30485850 GCA_029718625.1 Synaphobranchus kaupii | reverse complement strand
GCACAGATTTGGCAAATGCGCACAACGACGAGATCGCCAGTGCATCATAGATATATTGAGCATGGTTATTTTATAATATTTGCATGGTAAAAATCCTGCATAGTGCCTTTAATCCTGCCTGAGAAATATTCTGATAGTGCAGCAGTATACATATATTATATATATATATATATATATATATATACAGATATATCATGCGAGACCCATTTAAAGGACTGGAGAGGGCCATGGATCATGTAACGCATGCATGCAGACACTGGCATCGTAATGAAACACTTCGCTTTAAATGTCTTGTGCTGCTTTGTGTTTATTCCATCATGTCAGGCTTAGATCAGGGTGCAGTGCTGGGCTGGCCCTTTCAAACACAGCATCGCCGCCTGTGTGTCATTAATTAAAACCAAAATGAGGAAAGTACATAATAAAAAGTACATGCTGTACAACTGTAATTTTCCATTGGCTAGCATGACTCTGAGCTCATGGTGGCCAACATGACTCTGAGCTAATGGTGGCTAGCATGACTCTGAGCTAATGGTGGCTAGCATGACTCTGAGCTAATGGTGGCTAGCATGACTCTGAGCTAATGGTGGTATCACTGACAGGAAGGTGCGTTAACAAAATGTAAACAATATGTTTAACTTAATTTGTAGGGAAAAGAGTCAGTCTCCTGGAACATAATGGCAAACTTTATTATTGTGGAGTTTCCTACATTTTTAAAATGAAATTTTAAATTAAGCTACTACTTAAAAAATAAAAAAATTACACTTCAAGCAGAGTGTAGGGTGCAGATTTGCATGTAGAGAAAATATGGCACTTTGAGTCATATCATTAAATGATGTTTTTTTATGTCTTTCATTGATGTGTAGCGAACTCAGGCATTAGAGTGCACAGATGTTTGTGATTTTTATTGAAATGCCTGATTACACAATCTGATGGAACACTAAGTGACTGAACTTGGGCGGTTACAGGTGAGCACATCCAGCACATGGTCACCTGCGTTCATTAAGTTTACTAATTAATCCAGTTATGTGATTACAGGCTCTGGTGGAGTTTTATGCCACACTGAGAACGGGCTCACCTACGCAGTTATACGCCATCTTTACATACAGACAGGCCAGGAATGCACAGCTCCAGTCCTGGAGAGCCAGTGGGTGCACCCCGATAAAATGCACCTTGCTTTCCTCCACTACCATCTCCTCTCCTCCGTGCCCCGTAAACCGATGTTTGTATCCTAATCTAATGTTGCTGGTTTATATATTAATTACACGTCAATGGTTACATATGAATTAATATCTCGAAGCAAACCGCAATGTCAGGTGCATTGTTTACTGTGCATGCAAATACTTGTACTTGAAACGTAAAGGCTGCTTTACATACTTCCGGGTAGGAGACGAGTGGAGGAAAGGAGGTGAGGAGTGTAGAATATTTGGGACGCACCCTGTTTGTTATCTAGTGCTAGCAGGCCTGACCCCTCCCCTTCCTGCTAGTGCTGAAGCCTGACCCCTCCCCTTCCTCCTAGTGCTAAAGGCTGACCCCTCCTCTTCCTCCTAGTGCTGAAGGCTGACCCCTCCCCTTCCTGCTAGTGCTAAAACCTGACCCCTCCTCTTCCTCCTAGTGATTAAGTCTGACCCCTCCCCTTCCTCCTAGTGCTAAAGCCTGACCCCTCCTCTTCCTCCTAGTGCTGAAGCCTGACCCCTCCCCTTCCTCCTAGTACTGAAGCCTGACCCCTCCCCTTCCTCCTAGTGCTAAAGTCTGACCCCTCCCCTTCCTCCTAGTGCTACCAGGATAAAACTACATTCAAATTTAACACACAGCTCACCACAGAATAACACATCAAACCAATGTGCCTGCATTTGCAGAATATTTACTGGAAGGCTATGCCATGATAATTTATTATTATTATTTTTTTTAAATGTTATTTTGTATGATTGTGATTATTACTCCAGGATGGGATAATTAACACAGTGCAATCAGCGTCAGAGCCAGGACCTGCATACACACACACACACACACACACACACGCGCACGCACGCACGCACGCACGCACTCACACTCACAGACGTGATTTGTTTCTGATCCGTCACAAAACAAGGAGAGCATTTCGCTCAGGAAATCTGATGGGGAAGGACTAGTGTTGGGTCAGGAAGGACTAGTGTTGGGTCAGGAAGGACTAGTGTTGCTGAGGTCACTGGCCACTCCCATAACCCTGGTCAGGAAGGACTAGTGTTGCTGCGGTGTTTAGTTGAGTTCTTATCCATTCAGGTGTGCCATTGGGAAAGGGGCGGGGCTTTTGATGAGTGACACTACAGTGCGGAGGAATCTGATATGACAGTATTTCAAGTCAGTTGCATTCATAACACTTTAAAAGCACACAACACATAAATATTAATATCAGCTCATAACCATCTTTCATACGACACATGAAACTGCTGATAGTGTCCTGCTAGTGACAAGCGAGTGTCAAAGTACTTATCATTGCATGCTTCATAACATCATGTCAGTTTTCATAAGGTGATCATGTGTATTAATGCTTGTGATAAGATTGTGTTAATTATTTACAGTTGATAAATGTGTAAGGAATGCTTCACAGGACAAGACAAACTGCGAGTGAAGTTTAACTCCTTCACGACTAGAACGGCCCTATTAAAAATGGTTCGAATTCGAACCATAGCGTCATTTGTCTCTCTACTATTGGTTAACCGTGGATTCGCGGTTGTTTTCATTTGAAAATGTTTTGGATAGTCAGCCAATGATTGCACAGATATTCTTGGCTGTGTGACGTGGTTCATTTACGCTGCACTTTACGCTGCACTGTTGACGCGCAATACGTCTTTACAAGCTTTTCCAAAATGGCTACGGCCAGTGGTAAACGCCGGTTTACTGCAGACAAAGTTGCTGAAATATGCACTATGCGCAACGATGATAATGACAGTGACTTTGATTCTGAACATGGAGGAATGGAAAGTGGAGAAGAAAGTGAAAGTGAAACGTATTGCGCATCAACAGTGCAGCGTAAAGTGCAGCATAAATGAACCACGTCACACAGCCAAGAATATCTGTGCAATCATTGGCTGACTATCCAAAACATTTTCAAATGAAAACAACCGCGAATCCACGGTTAACTGGCTAATGACGCTATGGTTCGAATTCGAACCATTTTTAATAGGGCCGTCGCGAAGGAGTTAACCCTCAGCATGTATCACACACAAGAGCTGTCATTTTTCTTCCACTTATTCTGGACTTTGTTATCACTGATCCAAGGAAACAGTTGGCACTGCTATGTGCAAAGGTTGAGTGAACACCATCCTCCCTGTTTATAAGCGGTTGAGAAAACGGAAAGGAGAAAAGTGGCTATCCCGCTGCCGTCGCCCGACCTGATGTGAGGGATGCTGTGTGTCAAATCCTCACAAAGCGTGAGAAACAAAACCGAGCTTGGGGGGGGGGGGGGGGGGGGGTACGGTTCTCTTATTCCAGAGAGAAGCATCAGCCAATGGCCAGAGGCATTGTCCTACCTGGCTAACTCACTCAGGACTTACTGGGGTGAATAAAAAAAAATAAACATAAAAATCCCCTCCTCAAAGACTTGAGAAAACCAGTTCCTGTGTGAATAGAGTTTATTCATCTGTTAATCTAAGCTCCGCCCCCTCTGTTCATCTAAGCTCTGCCCTCTCTGTTAATCTAAACTCTGCCCTCTCTGTTAATCTAAACTCCGCCCTCTCTGTTAATCTAAGCTCCGCCCTCTCTGTTAATCTAAGGTCTGCCCTCTCTGTTAATCTAAACTCCGCCCTCTCTGTTAATCTAAGGTCTGCCCTCTCTGTTAATCTAAAGTCCGCCCTCTCTGTTAATCTAAGCTCCGCCCCTCTGTCCATCATCACAAGCATCACACAGAGTCAATATCCAGAGTGCTTTAGCTTAGACTAGACTACAGCCTGAAATTATCCTTTCACTTAGATTAGATATACAATTATATATATACCTATTTCATCTTAAAAACATGCCACGTAGCTGCATTCATAGTCATAATTGTAATTGGTGTCAAACCTTCATGAAAAACACAACCGTGGCTTCATACAAATCTTTAATTGCACAAATATTTTATTGCACTTTTATTGATAATAAAATGATGCAGAAGAAGTAGTGGCTTAAACGCCCCTGAAAAGTCCCTGCTGATGTCATCACTCTGCGCCCATCAAAGTCCTTGCTGATATCATCACTCTGCGCCCATCAAAGTCCCTGCTGATATCATCACTCTGCGCCCATCAAAGTCCCTGCTGATGTCATCACTCTGCGCCCATCAAAGTCCTTGCTGATATCATCACTCTGCGCCCATCAAAGTCCCTGCTGATGTCATCACCCACAGCGATGCCCAGAGGCCTGACCTGATGTCATCACCCTGCCCCCACTGCGATACCCAGAGGCCTGATCTGATGTCATCACCCTGCACCCACAGCGATGCCCAGAGGCCTGGCCTGATGTCATCAACCTGCACCCACTGTGATACCCAGAGGCCTGATCTGATGTCATCACCCTGCACCCACAGCGATGCCCAGAGGCCTGGCCTGATGTCATCAACCTGCACCCACAGCGATGCCCAGAGGCCTGGCCTGATGTCATCAACCTGCACCTACTGCGATACCCAGAGGCCTGACTAATCTACTTGAGTTCCCCTGTAAAACTGCACTATTGTGATCGTTAATTTTTGCAGACTTTGCTGACTTGCCTTGTACCTGGTACCTCTGAACTAATTATACAAAGCAAATGTTCTTAAAGGGTCATTTGCTGATGCAATTAACAAGATATTTCTATTGTAATGCCTGCCCCCTTTGTAAAATGAGAGTCCAGGATGTTGCAGTGTTCCAGACAAAATGAAACCTGGCTCATAAAGTTGCTTTATTCCCTCACATAACAGGAAGGCATATCATAACAGGAAGGCATATCTTGTTTCATAGTAGCACATTTTATATATATTTTTTCTTTATTTTTTTTCTTTTAAGAGCAAAATA
>CM056395.1:30473350-30475850 GCA_029718625.1 Synaphobranchus kaupii | reverse complement strand
TTTGTTAAAAATAATTATTTATTGGTGAGGGATTTTTTTTTCTCATAGTAAATTAACTTCAATTAATTTTTTATAACCCTTTTTATTCATCTTTACCAGGGGGTGCCAATAATAGTGGAGGGCACTGTATATATTTTGGTTCCATTGTCAGTGATGAAAGAGGCAGGAGTGTGTGTGTGTGCGTGTGTGTGTGTGTGTGTGTGTGTGTGTGTGGAAATGAGCTCTGCTGTAGAGCATCGCTGGCATTTATGGGGGTCAGCCTCTCATCCCAGTGGGGGGGTTCCCCCTCTCGCTCTCCGGAGCGTGAGGTTAGCGGGGTGGCCGTGCCCGTCTAGCGGCTCCCTCAGACACACGCGAGTGAGCTCACGCCCGCTTCAGAGGCGCCACTTTCAAGTGAGAACAAAAGCGAACCCCCCACCGTGCAGTTTCAGGCTGGGCTGGAGGCCCAACCACAGCCCCCGGCATAGCCACTCCAGTGCACCATCACAAAGAATCCCTCGGCAGCCGATATACGGGAGCTCTTCCTCTATTCTTATACACCTGCCATCTTGGTCTCCTGCTTGCCACAGTCACTGTTCTGGGTCCCCAAAGTCAGTGAGTTAAAGGGATAGTTCGGAATTTTGGACATAATGTCTCAATTACGACTTACCCATGATGTAGTTGATTGATGGAAACCATTTTCAGATAATTCCATGCCGTCCCTTCTTTTGGACATACACACGTTGTTAATGCTAGCGCAACTCTATGGTAACCGGTAGCATCCACTACCAAACGCACTTAAACACTCCACAGTGCACCCAAAGCAAATAAAATACGACGACAGTCCATCGGGATTATTTTGAGTGTTTATACCATAATTTTTTAAGTCAAACTATCGTTGAATCCTTTACTTTGCGCTGACCTATATTCTCTGTGGAAGTACGGCGGCGGAGCGAATGTGGCCATTGCAACTTGTTACTCTTCTTTGTTGTTGTACTCGACCAGTGTCGGCACTACATTCGTAGGTAATGTAAAGTATCGCTCCGCCCTTTAACACTTAGTACTGCACCCATATATATGGTGAAAGAGATGACAATGCAATGGCTGGATACTACTGGAACGGCTCCTCTAATGTTCCCACAGAAAGAGCTTCCAAAAAAGCCAAAGACCCAACACCATGACAACCATCTCCCACTTGAGTGTGGAGGATATTCTCTGTCCTGTGGCGGGCCTTGAAACAGCCTTAAAGGTGAATATGCTTTAGAACTGTGTCTGCATTCACCTCAGGAGCCTCCCACATCTTCACAGACCAACACCATTTATTACACATTGGCAAAATAAACTCATTGGTCCAATTGAAGGGCATTATCATACTGTATATACTATACATAATATACACTTTATCGGAAAGTAACTCATCGTGTGAAATATGTTTGGATGATACATGCCCTTTAATAGTGTCACTGGTACTCTGTCCCTAAGATAGTAAGTTAATGGTTCTTTTACATCTAATCTGACAAAATGTTAGATTAATACCAGTTAAAAATATATTACAACGTGTCAAACCATTGCAGGTTTCATAAGGTTGAGATTTGGTTGGCAAAATGCTTTTAGAAAGTTTACTTTTTAAACTCTATTTACTTTGGCCCTCCAGAGGCAATTTACACCGAGTTTCTACTAGTTTTATTTAAATCTCAATATCTCAAAAAAATATTCCCTGCATATCCACGGTTTAAAGTTTGAATTGAAGAAGAAGCTGTATCATTCAGAAATTTGCAACAGAATACATTTATTTCAGAATAGTCACATACAGTATATACATAATAACCATAACATAAGTAGCCTAATGTATTTAAATATGTTTTTGTTTTTTTATAAACGTACAAAAGCATGTGAGTATTTACACAAGAACAGCAACGTATTTCAGCCCTAAGTGCGACGGGTGGTCACTGAGGAAATGTCGACTGTACGGGACTTTGGCAAAATGTAACAAGATAAACTTTTCAGGGTTAATCAGAAAAGAGCTGTAGCTGATTATACTGGTAAGTACTTGGTTTCTTAAACATATTTATATGAGAGTTTTTAGATTAAAAAATAAGGTGTCTTCCTAACCGAAAGTGGATCAGGTATTGTATATAGTACAGTAAGCAAGGGAAAACGATGAATGCTCATTTGTACAACGTTTTTAAAAAAATATTATTGTTTCTATACGTGAACATGATTTTCTTAGCGAGTATAAACGGAGTACAGCCTGTGGCTGTAGCCAGAGGAGGGTCGTAAGTGCTTTGGGCTATTAATAGCACCCTCCTAGTTTTTTGCACTGCAGTGTAACTGGAGAAGCTGAGGATTTTGCAAGAGGCTACCCATTTAAACAATACTGCATCAAAATTTACGGGGTTTTCTTAAAACTGTAGTTCATAATTTCAGACAAACACCGTAAACACACGAAGCCGACGCCTTGCTTTGCACATAAAGAGTTTTATTAACAACACTTACTAGGTAAGTATACAGGAACCACTAA
>CM056395.1:30455850-30470850 GCA_029718625.1 Synaphobranchus kaupii | reverse complement strand
TTTGTGTGTGTGTGTGTGTGTGTGTGTGTCTGTGTGTGCATGCATGTGTGTGTGTGTGTGTTTGTGCACATGCGTGAGCGTGTGTGTGTGTGTGTGTGTGTGTGTGTGCATAATAATTTGCATGTGTGTGCATGTGTTTGTGTGCATGCATGTTTGTGTGTGTACGTGCATTTGTGTGTGTGTGTGTGTATGTGTGTGCATGCATGTGTGTGTGTGTGTGTGTGTGTACATAATAATGTGTGTGTGTGTGCGTGCATGCGTGCGTGCGTGTGTGTGTGTGTGTGTGCGTGTGTGTGTGTATTCTCATTCACAGAAGGTCCTTGTTTTCCTTTTAATTTTATTCCCAAATGTCAGGCTGAGTCACAGCAACAGTGGAACAGAAAGTTTTTCATTTGTAGAATGATTTAAGAATCCTGCATTGAGGCGAAATTAATTACCATTGATATTATTAAAAAGTGCCATGTTGTAGATAGTACGACCAAGATGAATATATAATAGAGTTATGCCGTGCAATTATTTGACCACAGCTGTTATTGCTTGAACTGAAGCATTAATGAAGAATTATGGGTCCTGGAGCCTCAAATTCAGACCTAGTTTCTGCTACAAACTGAAGACGTACCTGTTAGCACTGGCTACACGGAAAGGGACATGGGATTTAACCCTTTAAGGTGTAAGATCACAAATATGTGATCAGAATGTTCTTAACTGAACATTCTAATGCTGATGTAACAATCACTAGTGAAAACAGAGTTCTAGAACACTGACTTAGAATTCAATTAAAAAAAAGAAAAAACATTTACAGGACATTGCTGTAAAAGAGCATGCCTACCCTGTCTAAATAAATAAAATTAGAAAAATAGATGCATAAAAGCAGGCCCGGTAGGTTTGCCTCCATGCTAACGTACGTAACGCAGTCTGAGTCTAGCTCTAGAGATGATGACGGTGGATTTTGATGCATGTTCCATGAGTGTCAACGCGTGGGAGGACTGCTCTCCGGCAGTGTGATGCAGCCCAGCCTCCTTTTCACATCACAGAAAGAAATCAGAAATTAACGGGGCCCAAAGGGAAACTCAAAAATGTTTTAGGAGGAAACAGACAGACAGACAGACAGCCAGACAGACAGGCAGGCAGACAGACAGACAGGCAGACAGACAGACACACAGGCAGACAGACAGACAGACAGACAGACAGACAGGCAGGCAGACAGACAGGCAGACAGACACACACACAGACAGACAGGCAGACACACAGACAGACACACAGACAGACAGGCAGACAGACAGACAGGCAGGGAGACACACAGTCAGACAGGCAGGCAGACACACAGGCAGACAGGCAGGCAGACAGACAGACAGGCAGACAGACACACAGACAGACAGACAGGCGGGCAGACACACAGACAGACCAACAGTGTCACTGGCAACTCATTTACATTGAGCACATAATTCAATGCCCCGCGCATATAGTATAACTCTAGTCACACAAACAAATTCACATCCGTCAGCAGCGGAAAACATATTTCATAGTAAATTTGGGATTAATGCATTATCTTGCGATATCATAGGTCCTCAGGAAATATCACATTATAGCCCAAACATCTTTAAATTACGACGTGTGCAAACTACAGTAAGTTTAATGCGTCTCTTGCATTGTATTGTAAAGAAAGTCTGCAGTTCATACAAGAGGAACCAATTAGCATGACTGTATATCCAGCGGAGTCAGACTGACTGACACATTGTGATGTGCAATGAGATAAAGACACTGATGGAAGAACAGCTGATAAACGGCGTGTTAGGAAGCATAAAATGATTCCCCAGAATTTTTTTTAAAGAAAAATAAAAGAAAACAAACCCAGGCATCATTACTCACATCTGAACGTCTTCCCATAGAAAGCATCTGCAACCATCCATACTGTCTGCCCTTCATATCGGTCTGAACAGACGCTACGCAGCTAATCGCAGCATTCTAATGCCATGCTACAGCTAATCGCAGCATTCTAATGCCATGCTGCAGCTAATCGCAGCATTCTAATGCCATGCTGCAGCTAATCGCTGCATTCTAACACCATGCTGCAGCTAATCGCAGCATTCTAATGTCATGATGCAGCTAATCGCAGCATTATAATGCCATGCTTCAGCTAATTGCAGCATTCTAATGCCATGCTGCAGCTAATTGCAGCATTATAATGCCATGCTGCAGCTAATCGCTGCATTCTAATGCCATGCTGCAGCTAATCGCAGCATTCTAATGTCATGATGCAGCTAATCGCAGCATTCTAATGCCATGCTGCAGCTAATCGCAGCATTCTAATGTCATGATGCAGCTAATCGCAGCATTCTAATGCCATGCTGCAGCTAATCGCAGCATTCTAATGTCATGATGCAGCTAATCGCAGCATTCTAATGCCATGCTTCAGCTAATTGCAGCATTCTAAGGCCATGCTGCAGCTAATCACAGCATTCTAAGGCCATGCTGCAGCTAATCGCAGCATTCTAAGGCCATGCTGCAGCTAATCGCAGCATTCTAAGGCCATGCTGCAGCTAATCGCAGCATTCTAAGGCCATGCTGCAGCTAATCGCAGCATTCTAATGCCATGCTTCAGCTAATTGCAGCATTCTAATGCCATGCTTCAGCTAATCGCAGCATTCTAAGGCCATGCTGCAGCTAATCGCAGCATTCTAAGGCCATGCTGCAGCTAATCGCAGCATTCTAATGCCATGCTGCTCTAAGAGTTTGAGCCCCCTGTTCTCTTTATTCATAATTAGTTTTCTCTGTAATAAATGTGAGGAGATTTTCATTCATCTCAAGGACCATCACTGAGCAAGAAATAAAACACAAAAGCACTTATATACGTATATACACATATATATACACAGAGCAGCTTTATATATATATATATATATATATATATACATATATATACAGTGAGCACCATAATTCATTGACATTGACAGTGACACATTTTTTTCTGTATTCTAGCACTTAGAGTTTGAAAGGATACAATGACAATGAGGTTGAAGTGCAGACTGTCAGCTTTAATTTGAGGGTATTTTCATCCATATCGGATGAACCGTTTAGAAATTATAGAACCTTGTGTACATAGTCAAATGTACATAGTAGAACCCCACCCCCCCCCCCCCCCCCATTTTCGGGCATCAAAAAATATTGGACAGTTTAACATAATGTAGAATAAAGTAATATGCATATTCTGTGCATGCCATGACTTTCTGATGTCATTGTCATTGTATCCTTTCAAACTCAAAGTGCTATAGTACAAAACCAAAATAACAAAAAATGTGTCACTGTCCAATGCATTATGGTGCTCACTGTGTACACATATATATATATACACTACTCACAAAAAGTTAGGGATATTCGGCTTTCGGGTGAAATTTCAGGATGAACCTAAAATGCACTATAACCTTTACAGGTGAAATTAATTTGACCTTCTCTAAACTTTTGAATGCACATGTCCAACTATTCAATGTTTCAGTACTTTTTGCACAACTTGCTGTTCTCTAACAAGGAGCTGAACGGCAAAATTCACAACAGGTGTTTGATCCATGAATCGACCAATAAATTTCCTGGTTCAATTAGAATTGGTATTTAAACAGTCCTCTTCATCATGCTGTTCACATTTTGACATCATGAGACCAAGACGACACCTAACAATTGATCAACAGTACCTCGCCATTGCGAGGCTTCAAACAGGATGTTCTCAGAGGGAAGTGGCCACTGAGCTTAGAGTGTCACAGAGTGTCATCAGCAGGTTGCAACAGAGATACAGAGAGACTGGAAGAGTCACAGAAAGGCATAGAAGTGGACGTCCTTTGGCCACATCCCACACATGATGACCCGCTTCATTGTGAACAGTGCCCTGCGGAACCGGATGATGGAATGCCACTCAACTCCAGGCACATTTAAGGGAGGTGAGAGGCACCCAAGTGTCACGTCAGACCATTCGAAACCGTTTACATCAGCGTGGTCTGCGTGCTAGACGACCTGCAAGGGTACCTGACCACACCACCAGGCACAGGCGTCATCGTCTTGCATGGGCCAGGGAGCATTTACGCTGGACGAGGGACCAGTGGGCCTCAGTGCTGTTTTCTGATGAAAGTCGATTCACGTTGAGCAGAAATGATGGCCGCCAACGATGTTGGAGACGTCAGGGAGAGCGCTATGCATCAGCCACTGTTGTCACCAGACGACCCTTTGGTGGTGGTGGCGGTGTTACAGTGTGGGCAGGTGTGTCTAGTCAATACAGAACTGCCCTACACTTTGTGAATGGTACAGTGACAAGCCCATACTACCTGAATAACATCATTAATCCAGTCATTGTGCCCCTGCATGAACAACACAGGCCTAATTTCATCTTCATGGACGATAATGCTCCAGCTCATCGAGGTCGCATCATTAGGGAAAGGCTGCTGGAGACTGGGGTACCTCAAATGGAGTGGCCTGCACTTTCTCCAGACCTGAATCCCATAGAAAACCTATGGGATCAGCTGACTCACCGTGTAGAGGCTCGTAACTCTGTACCCCAGAACCTCAATGACCTGAGGGCCGCCCTTCAAGAAGAGTGGGATGCCATGCCTCAGCAGACAATAAGTCGACTTGTGAACAGCATGAGACGTCGTTGTCAAGCTGTAATTGATGCTCAAGGGCACATGACAAGTTATTGAGACATTGACATTTTTGTTGTGGTATACCCACCACTGTTGTTGGCTTTTGTTTCAATAAATTGTTTGAGATGAGGAAATCACCATTGCATGCTTCTACTTAAATGCCCTACTTTCATGATACGTATAATATCACTGTAGCGTGAACTTACATTTTCCATAAATTTCACCCGAAAGCCAAATATCCCTAACTTTTTGTGAGTAGTGTATATATATATATATATATATATATATATATTCTTATTGGAACACAATCACTTTCATTGTTCAGTGAAATAAAGCAGCTATTCTGAACTATGAAGATGAGTACCTTGATTAATGTAATTATAATGGATAATTCTATCACGACTGATCTGTAAGCCATGGAGGGATGGCCTCTGGTCAGAATAATTCTGATTATTTGCGTTAACGAGGGATAAATTAATGGTCCAGGACACAGTCTGTGACAGGGCGGTTTTGTCAATAGCGGCACCGTTGAGCAAATGAGGAAGCCATTGATTCGTATTCACCTTACTGTCTAGTGAAGGCTCTTGCTGGGTTTAGTGTCTAGTGAAGGCTCTTGCTGGGTTTAGTGTCTAGTGAAGGCTCTTGCTGGGTTTAGTGTCTAGTGAAGGCTCTTGCTGGGTTTAGTGTCTAGTGAAGGCTCTTGCTGGGCTTAGTGTCTAGTGAAGGCTCTTGCTGGGCTTAGTGTCTAGTGAAGGCTCTTACTGGGCTTAGTGTCTAGTGAAGGCTCTTGCTGGGCGTCTAGTGAAGGCTCTTGCTGGGCTTAGTGTCTAGTGAAGGCTCTTGCTGGGCTTAGTGTCTAGTGAAGGCTCTTGCTGGGCTTAGTGTCTAGTGAAGGCTCTTGCTGGGCTTACTGTCTAGTGAAGGCTCTTGCTGGGCTTAGTGTCTAGTGAAGGCTCTTGCTGGGCTTACTGTCTAGTGAAGGCTCTTGCTGGGTTTAGTGTCTAGTGAAGGCTCTTGCTGGGTTTAGTGTCTAGTGAAGGCTCTTGCTGGGTTTAGTGTCTAGTGAAGGCTCTTGCTGGGTTTAGTGTCTAGTGAAGGCTCTTGCTGGGCTTAGTGTCTAGTGAAGGCTCTTGCTGGGTTTAGTGTCTAGTGAAGGCTCTTGCTGGGTTTAGTGTCTAGTGAAGGCTCTTGCTGGGCTTACTGTCTAGTGAAGGCTCTTGCTGGGCTTAGTGTCTAGTGAAGGCTCTTGCTGGGTTTAGTGTCTAGTGAAGGCTCTTGCTGGGTTTAGTGTCTAGTGAAGGCTCTTGCTGGGCTTAGTGTCTAGTGAAGGCTCTTGCTGGGCTTAGTGTCTAGTGAAGGCTCTTGCTGGGATTAGTGGGATGTGAAGCGCATATATAATCAGGGTTTTATTTTTATCACATTAACCCTGAACGCTTGTTCTGTATGACAGCAAACTATTATACCACATCTTTCAGAAAAATTAATAGGGATTATGGATTTGTTTATTTATAAAAATTATTTATGATGTATTTATACATTATATGTTTGCTAACCTGTAATAAAACTCTAGCATTATTAGTAGAAGTTATTTTTTTAACAGAAGTAATCAGTTCTAAAAACACATAACTGAAAATCTACAGATTTAGCAATCAAATTAAATAATTTACTTACACATGCAAATCAAAACAATCAACGTGCATTGTTACGATTGCCATTTCAACATCATGTAATGATTTGCACTTACAGTGCCCTCCACAATTATTGGCACCCCCTGGTAAAGATGAGTAAAAAGGGTTGTAAAAAATTAACCGTTTGGTGAATTAGCTTAATCTCACACTGAAAAAATCCAACCTTTAATTGAATTAAATTTATTCAGAAAATCCCTCATCAAGAAATGTTTTAACTAAACCACGTGTGCCCCAATTTTTGGCACCCCTAGAAATTATTATGAACAAACTGAAGCATTTTTTCATTTTATTTTTTATAAAAAATTTTACTTTTTTAAAGTTTAGGAACTTTCAAGCAGTAATCCATGACTTCCTGTTTCACTGGGGTATAAATATGAGGTGACACAGACGTCATATTCCCTTATTCATACATGAACATGGGAAAGATAAGAGAACACACAAATCAAATGAGGGGAAAAGTGTTTTGAGCTTCATAAGTCAGGGAATGGCTATAAAGAAATAGCTACTCACCTGAAAAATGCCCATATCTACCATTAGGGCAATACTTAAAAAAGTTCAAAGCAACTGGAACTGTTACAAACTTCCCTGGAAGAGGACCCAAGTTTATTTTGCCCCCACGCACAGTGAGGAGGATGGTAAGAGAGGCAAACAAATCCCCAAGGATCACTGTTGGAGAATTACAGAGGAAAGTAGCATCTTGGGGTCATCAAGTCTCCAAAACTACCATTAGACATCACCTCCATGCCAACAAATTATTCGAAGGCATGCCAGAAAAAAGCCTTTCCTGTAATTTCACCACAAACGTAAGCGCCTGGAGTTTGCTAAATGCTACTCGAACGTTGACAGGAACCATGTTCTATGGTCAGATGAAACAAATATTTAGCTTTTCGGCATCTAAAACTCAGGGTGGGTTTGGCGTACAAAAGAAGGATGGCTATACCGAAAATAACCTGATCCCCACTGTTAAGTATGGTGGAGGTTCTGTGATGTTCTGGGGCTGTTTTTCCTCCAAAAGCCCTGGGAACCTTGTTAAGGTACACGGCCATCATGGACAATGATCCAAAACATACATCCAAATCAACAGAAAAATGGTACTAACCGAACACAAAATCAAGCTTCTGCCATGACCATCTCAGTCACCTGACCTAAACCCCATTGAAAACCTGTGGGCTGAGCTGAAGAGAAGAGTGCACAAGAGAGGACCTAGGACTCTGGATGATCTGGAGATATTCTGTAAAGATGAATGGTCCTCAGATTCCTTGTTCTGTATTTTCCAACCTTATTAGATGTTATGGGAGAAGACTCAGTGCTGTTTTATTGGCAAAGGGAGGTTGTACAAAGTATTAAATGCAGGGCTGCCAATAATTGTGGCCACATGGTTTTGTTAAAAATAATTATTTCTTGATTTTTTTTTCTCAGAATAAATTGACTTCAATTACAGGTTGGATTTTTTTTTATTTTTTTCAGTGTGATATTAAGCTAATTCACCAAACGGTTAATTTTGTATAACCCTTTTTACTCATCTTTACCACGGGTGCCAATAATTGTGGAGGGCACTGTATATAAATACAATAAAAAGGCAGGTGGGTTGTTAAAGCAGTGTGTTTGGCAGGAGGGGTGGTTAAACTACAGGTTCCAGAGATATTATACATTTAATATAAATGGCAGCTTGTTCTTAAGAGTAAAAGATGATTATTTGGGATTTCCAGCACACAATCCATCTTTCCATAAGGAACATGCTCTGAAATAATACCTAAACAACAGCATTCCCAATACTAATGAAAACTGGCAGAAACCCTGGGAATAATGCACCACCGTAGTCTGATATCCCACTGAGTAAATTGGAATTTTTGCAGCTGTGTAATGCTAATGTTGGCTTGAAGGTCAGCGCTGAAAAACAGGATTACTGGGCTAAGGGGAGTGCGCACGGGGTGGGCGGGGCGGGGGTATTTTAGGGGTAACAGTGGAGAGAAGGCTTGGGGGGTATTTTAGGGGTAACAGTGGAGAGAAAGATTGGGGGGTATTTTAGGGGTAACAGTGTAGAGAAGGCTTGGGGGGGTATTTTAGGGGTAACAGTGGAGAGAAGGCTTGGGGGGTATTTTAGGGGTAACAGTGGAGAGAAGGCTTAGGGCGTATTTTAGGGGTAACAGTGGAGAGAAGGCTTGGGGGGTATTTTAGGGGTAACAGTGGAGAGAAAGCTTGGGGGGGTATTTTAGGGGTAACAGTGGAGAGAAAGCTTGGGGGGTATTTTAGGGGTAACAGTGGAGAGAAAGCTTGGGGGGTATTTTAGGGGTAACAGTGGAGAGAAAGCTTGGGGGGTATTTTAGGGGTAACAGTGGAGAGAAGGCTTGGGGGGTATTTTAGGGGTAACAGTGGAGAGAACGCTTGGGGGGTATTTTAGGGGTAACAGTGGAGAGAAAGCTTGGGGGGTATTTTAGGGGGTAACAGTGGAGAGAAGGCTTGGGGGGGTATTTTAGGGGTAACAGTGGAGAGAAGGCTTGGGGGGTATTTTAGGGGTAACAGTGGAGAGAAAGCTTGGGGGTATTTTAGGGGTAACAGTGGAGAGAAGGCTTGGGGGGGTATTTTAGGGGTAACAGTGGAGAGAGGGCTTGGGGGGTATTTTAGGGGGTAACAGTGGAGAGAAAGCTTGGGGGGTATTTTAGGGGTAACAGTGGAGAGAAGGCTTGGGGGGTATTTTAGGGGGTAACAGTGGAGAGAAGGCTTGGGGGGTATTTTAGGGTTAACAGTGGAGAGAAAGCTTGGGGGGTATTTTAGGGGTAACACTGGAGAGAAAGCTTGGGGGGTATTTTAGGGGTAACAGTGGAGAGAAAGCTTGGGGGGTATTTTAGGGTAACAGTGGAGAGAAAGCTTGGGGGGGGGTATTTTAGGGGTAACAGTGGAGAGAAGGCTTGGGGGGTATTTTAGGGGTAACGGTGGAGAGAAGGCTTGGGGGGTATTTTAGGGGTAACAGTGGAGAGAGGGCTTGGGGGGTATTTTAGGGGTAACAGTGGAGAGAAGGCTTGGGGGGTATTTTAGGGTAACGGTGGGAAAGAAAGCTTGGGGGGTATTTTAGGGGTAACATTGGAGAGAAAACGCAGGGGCGGGGGGATTTTGGGGGGGGCTCCACAGTGGCAGAGGTCCTGAGTGCTGAAGCTCACTCACTCAGACCCTGGAAACAGCGGCGGACGGGCTCACTTTAGCGGTTAATTAGCTCAATTAAGGAATTCGAGCGGCGGACTGCAGGGCTGCGGAGGGGGGGAATGGGGAGGGGGGGTGCGAGGGTTGGGGCTGTGGGGGCCTGTGGGCCGCATGCTGGTGCCTTTTTCACTGCCTGTTTGATTTTGCAGGTCGGGTTTTTCTGCTCTGCTGGCGGGTAGCACTGCAGCTAACGGGGGTAAACAGTCCATCCACCCAGATAATTCAGAGTATAGAATGATCCAGGGCTCCACTTAACCTTTGCAAGAAGCTAATGATGTGTGAATACTGGAATATCCATCTATAGGATGCAAGCACCCCTTCCCCCAGCCATTAGCATATACTTTACGAGACACTAACATCCTCCATATGAGCGCTAACATGAGCCTGTGCTACTAAAGGAGCATCCTCCATATGAGCGCTAACATGAGCCTGCGCTACTAAAGGAGCATCCTCCATATGAGCGCTAACATGAGCCTGTGCTACTAAAGGAGCATCCTCCATATGAGCGCTAACATGAGCCTGTGCTACTAAAGGACTATCCTCCATATGAGCGCTAACATGAGCTGCGCTACTAAAGGAGCATCCTCCATATGAGCGCTAACATGAGCTGTGCTACTAAAGGAGCATCCTCCATATGAGCGCTAACATGAGCCTGTGCTACTAAAGGAGCATCCTCCATATGAGCGCTAACATGAGCCTGCGCTACTAAAGGACTATCCTCCATATGAGCGCTAACATGAGCCTGCGCTACTAAAGGAACATCCTCCATATGAGCGCTAACATGAGCCTGTGCTACTAAAGGAGCATCCTCCATATGAGCACTAACATGAGCCTGCGCTACTAAAGGAGCATCCTCCATATGAGCGCTAACATGAGCCCTGTGCTACTAAAGGAGCATCCTCCATATGAGCGCTAACATGAGCCTGTGCTACTAAAGGAATATCCTCCATATGAGCACTAACATGAGCCTGCGCTACTAAAGGAGCATCCTCCATATGAGCGCTAACATGAGCCTGTGCTACTAAAGGAGCATCCTCCATATGAGCGCTAACATGAGCCTGTGCTACTAAAGGAGCATCCTCCATATGAGCGCTAACATGAGCCTGTGCTACTAAAGGAGCATCCTCCATATGAGCGCTAACATGAGCCTGCGCTACTAAAGGACTATCCTCCATATGAGCGCTAACATGAGCCTGCGCTACTAAAGGACTATCCTCCATATGAGCGCTAACATGAGCCTGTGCTACTAAAGGAACATCCTCCATATGAGCGCTAACATGAGCCTGCGCTACTAAAGGAATATCCTCCATATGAGCACTAACATGAGCCTGCGCTACTAAAGGAGCATCCTCCATATGAGCGCTAACATGAGCCCTGTGCTACTAAAGGAACATCCTCCATATGAGCGCTAACATGAGCCTGTGCTACTAAAGGAATATCCTCCATATGAGCGCTAACATGAGCCTGCGCTACTAAAGGAATATCCTCCATATGAGCGCTAACATGAGCCTGTGCTACTAAAGGAATATCCTCCATATGAGCGCTAACATGAGCCTGCGCTACTAAAGGAGCATCCTCCATATGAGCGCTAACATGAGCCTGTGCTACTAAAGGAATATCCTCCATATGAGCGCTAACATGAGCCTGTGCTACTAAAGGAATATCCTCCATATGAGCGCTAACATGAGCCTGCGCTACTAAAGGACTATCCTCCATATGAGCGCTAACATGAGCCTGCGCTACTAAAGGAGCATCCTCCATATGAGCGCTAACATGAGCCTGTGCTACTAAAGGAGCATCCTCCATATGAGCGCTAACATGAGCCTGTGCTACTAAAGGAATATCCTCCATATGAGCGCTAACATGAGCCTGCGCTACTAAAGGACTATCCTCCATATGAGCGCTAACATGAGCCTGCGCTACTAAAGGACTATCCTCCATATGAGCGCTAACATGAGCCTGCGCTACTAAAGGACTATCCTCCATATGAGCGCTAACATGAGCCTGCGCTACTAAAGGACTATCCTCCATATGAGCGCTAACATGAGCCTGCGCTACTAAAGGAACATCCTCCATATGAGCGCTAACATGAGCCTGTGCTACTAAAGGACTATCCTCCATATGAGCGCTAACATGAGCCTGCGCTACTAAAGGACTATCCTCCATATGAGCGCTAACATGAGCCTGCGCTACTAAAGGACTATCCTCCATATGAGCGCTAACATGAGCCTGCGCTACTAAAGGACTATCCTCCATATGAGCGCTAACATGAGCCTGCGCTACTAAAGGAGCATCCTCCATATGAGCGCTAACATGAGCCTGCGCTACTAAAGGACTATCCTCCATATGAGCGCTAACATGAGCCTGTGCTACTAAAGGACTATCCTCCATATGAGCGCTAACATGAGCCTGCGCTACTAAAGGACTATCCTCCATATGAGCGCTAACATGAGCCTGCGCTACTAAAGGAATATCCTCCATATGAGCGCTAACATGAGCCTGTGCTACTAAAGGAGCATCCTCCATATGAGCGCTAACATGAGCCTGTGCTACTAAAGGACTATCCTCCATATGAGCGCTAACATGAGCCTGCGCTACTAAAGGACTATCCGCGATAAATAGATACTGATCTCAGAAATCATCGAGAAATCTTGCAAAATAAATAAATATATCTCAAGATATTATTTGCAATCAGCATTAACATTTATCTTCTTTGTTTTTCCCCTGCAGCAAATGGCTGCGTTGCTTCTCTTCTTAGCTGGTCTGGAAATGGACCGTTTGAATGCATTTGAGTGATTTATCAGCGGCAGAAGGCCGGGTCTGCAGCGGCTCTGATAAAACTAGGGAGGACGCATGATTGTGCCGTACGGGGGCAGGTATGAGAACGGCACTACAGCTGAATGTTTACAGATATGCGGCTGTCTGTCTGTTTTGTGACTTTTTAATTAATCTGTCAAGTATCGCCACTCAGATAAAAACCAGCGAGGGCTTGTGATAGTCCAGTGTGTGCTGTAGCGAGGGCTTGTGATAGTCCAGTGTGTGCTGCAGGCAGCCCTGAGATTAAAACAGTGCTAAAGCTAAGTGATTAAACATGAACAATCCATTTGATTTGTGAAATAAAATCCTACCTTTTCAGTCAAGAAAAAAACACAGACAAAAACTCAATGTGCTGCTTTTTTTTTTTAGCCTGAAAAGACCCTTTTCATCAATATGAGCTACAAACAGGCCAAGTCAGAGGATTTGCCAACTTTTTGATCCAAGCTTGTTTTAAAATGCATGGGACCTGCCAAAACTGCACTATAAAAAAACTTTTACTTTGGATTCAGTTCAGATGTTTCAACTTTTTTGCATTATACGCAGTCCCTTGTTTACAAATTAGCTTACAAGGGCTGCTGGTTGGCTCATGCAGTTAACGCTCCGGTGCATGAATGTCTCACAGTCTCTGAGCGAATCCAAACAGTGCTAGTAGCCCAAGGGGCCAAGACTGGGCTTTCGTTTTGAAGCTCGCTTCCTGGTGGGGCTGGGAGCGGCAATTGTGCCGTTGCTCACTAGCGCCACTGCGATTGGCTCCAGTATAGGACTTTCACCATATAAGTCAATGGCAGCAATGTGGTCAAAACACTCAGTCAATAAATTTTTCCCACAAAGAAATGTAATTGCAATAGGTGCCTCTCCTTCATCTAATGCCTGTGCATGTGCTGATTATTTTTTAAATATTGTGTCGTTTGGACAGGGTATTAACATTTGTTCAGGACCAATCAGAGGAACAGGTTGAGTCCTCTTCAGCTCCACGGAGCAGGTGCAGTTTGTACAAACCAGCAGCGAAAAAGACTTCCGGAGACTCAATTCGGTTTTTACGAGGCCGTGGGAAGGCAATGGGTGACGTCACAGTGACTTCGTCCATATTTTTATACAGTCTATGTAGAAGCCCCATGAGGCGACCAATAGCCCCAATTGTGGTGCTCAGGGAATGGAGGTGTTCCGTTGTTTGGGGTCTGTGTTCATTGCTATCTAGCGCCCCCCGCTGGTCGATCGGGCGCCCATGCACTACATGCTAAAGCCGTATAAGAACAGTCTTCCTCCCACTCCACTCTATGCGAGTTTAGCTGCAATCTGAGGTGTGAAAAGAAGCAGCTGGTGACGCCACGTGTTTCAGAGGAGAACCGCTGGTGTCGAACCTCCTGAAATGGCAGTTGGGGTTCGTGTATGAACGGGTTGCAGACAGTTGGCCATTCTTAGATTTGTTCAGCCCCACGTTATGCGCCAAATTTAAAAAAAAGATTAAAAAAAAAAAAAGTTTAAATGAATTAATTTTGTTATGATCCCTGGTAACTAAAGCATTAAACCCTGCATATGTGGAGACAGGATGTCCTGAATATAATGGTACATAACACAGGTAATGTGCATATTGATGGAACTCCACCTGTCTCTGTTGGTGATTGCGGCCAAAACAGAAGAATCCCCCACACACACACACACGCACACACACACACACACACACACACACACACACACACACACACACACACACACACACACACACACACACACACACACACACAACCTCTCCACCTAATCCATCATTAGCATTACATTTAGCCAACACTTTTATCCAGATCGATTACACGGCTTACATTTCACATGCAATCCATTAACATACAGCTGGATATTTAACTGAAGAAATTCAGCTTAAGTGCCTTTCATTCAAGGGGACAACTGACCTGGGAATCGAACCTGCAACCTGGTGCTTACATACCACCCTACAGGCCACACACAGTACTACAGGAGAGCCAGTGTCTATTTTACACCCTACAGGCCATACACAGTACTACAAGAGAGCCAGTGACTATTTTACACACTACAGGCCACACACAGTACTACAGAAGATCCAGTGACTATTTTACACCCTGCAGGCTCCAGACAGTAGATCATTTATAAGATACCATGCAGATAACAGGTAACCTGTGGAAACATAGTTGTATTGTCAGTAGGTCATGATACTGTGATAACCAATGAGACTGTAGCTGACTCACACCTAGCCCCACCCCCATCTCCCCACTGTAAGCTAACAGTAAGGACAAGGTTTCAAACTGTGGTATAAGCTGTAGGATCCAGCGTGCATTCACAGCTGAGCCTCTCAGTAGCGCATTGACGCTCAGGGTCGATACCCTCCCGATAAAATACGCCACACAACATCAAATCCTCCTTGTGTCAGTAAGCGGCCTTAAGCCGAATGTACCATCCAATCTGCATGTGCCCAACACAACACAGGACAGAATGCATCTCTGAGAGTAACGAGCTCCGAGAAACGAGCAGCAATCAGGACATCATACAGCAGCCTGAACGAGCTCAACTTTAGCGCACAAAAGCCGGCAGCGTTTCAAAAAGAAAATTAAACCATTTATTAATTTATCTGGAATGCATTTTTCACCCCCTAATTAGTCCAATGCAGATAAATTCTGAGGGCAGTTTTCCAAACAATAGCCCAC
>CM056395.1:30435850-30450850 GCA_029718625.1 Synaphobranchus kaupii | reverse complement strand
TGTTATAGACCCTATATCTGTGTGAGCTGTTATGCACGTTCTTGCATAATCAGAAGCCGTGAATAAGGACATGCCTCGTGCAGGAGAGCCATGCTGACCTGCATTAGTGTGTGTTTTATAAGAGTGATAAATGACTGTGAGGAGCTCATAAGACAGAACTGGGGCTGACCAAGAGACTCTTCTATGCGTAAAATCCTCAGTAAATTCATCTGATATTATTAACAGGACAAAAATCCAGCCAGTAAAAAGAAAACGATACTCTTATCCAGAGCAAATGACACTGAATACACTTTTATTTTGTTTAAATAAAATCAATTTATAAAGCTGGATATTTACTGAAGCAATACAGGTTTAGTACATTATTCAAGGGTAAAACAGCAGTTCTCCACCTGGGAATCACACCTATAAGCTCCAGTTCCCCAAATTCATTCTGTTACAATTCTGCCCCCACTTTGACATTTTTAAGCCTTTGGCGAAGTGACTTACATTTTTTTTTAATGATTTTTGTTGAAGTCTTTGACAGCTTTAATAACTAGAAAACATTGCAACGAGCCTGTGTAAGGTTGATGCGAACAACAATATTGCTGGAACATTTTTACAATGTTTCTTTCCCGCTATGTTGTAAACTTTCCAGCTACACTGTCCGAATCACTCTCATACTGTTGTCCGCAGTAAAACTAGGGTATATTTGCTACCTGACAAAATCAAAAGAACAAAACATTTTAAAAACTTGCCACAACCTACAAAAAAGAAAAGAAAAACATTTTTAAAAACATTGTTTGTCTTGCTGCTAAGATGCCATCAAAATGAATGAAACTGTGAAAACTGCTGAGAAAGCAGGAAACTGTGTTTCAGAGTCCTGCTTCTCCAGGCTGAAAAGAGAATATATCGATTCTGTGCTTATTGCATGTCCACAATCCATTGGATTCCTTTTGCACATTGCATTCAGGATCGTGCTGGAGAACCTGCAATCTTCGTCCTTGGGCCTGCTAGAGCTATCCACACCTGCGCTAACGCGTTGTCACTGTGTGGGGACCTGATATAGCGATCCACACAAGAGCTAACGCTTAGTCACTATGTGGGGACCTGATATAGCGATCCACACAAGGGCTAACGCTTAGTCACTATGTGGGGACCTGATATAGCGATCCACACAAGGGCTAACGCTTAATCACTATGTGGGGACCTGATATAGCGATCCACACAAGGGCTAACGCTTAATCACTATGTGGGGACCTGATATAGCTATCCACACAAGCCCTAATGTGTGGGTCCCTGCTATAGAGCTATCCACACAAGCGCTAATGTGTGGGTCCCTGCTATAGAGCTATCCACACCAGGGCTAATGTGTGGGTCCCTGCTATAGAGCTATCCACACAAGCGCTAATGTGTGGGTCCCTGCTATAGAGCTATCCACACAAGCGCTAATGTGTGGGTCCCTGCTATAGAGCTATCCACACAAGCGCTAATGTGTGGGTCCCTACTATAGAGCTATCCACACAAGCGCTAATGTGTGGGTCCCTGCTATAGAGCTATCCACACAAGCGCTAATGTGTGGGTCCCTGCTATAGAGCTATCCACACAAGCGCTAATGTGTGGGTCCCTGCTATAGAGCTATCCACAGCAGGGCTAATGTGTGGGTCCCTGCTATAGAGCTATCCACACAAGCGCTAATGTGTGGGTCCCTGCTTTAGAGCTATCCACACAAGCGCTAATGTGTGGGTCCCTGCTATAGAGCTATCCACACAAGCGCTAATGTGTGGGTCCCTGCTATAGAGCTATCCACACAAGCGCTAATGTGTGGGTCCCTGCTTTAGAGCTATCCACAGCAGGGCTAATATGTGGGGCCCTGCTATAGAGCTATCCACAGCAGGGCTAATATGTGGGTCCCTGCTATAGAGCTATCCACACAAGCGCTAATGTGTGGGTCCCTGCTATAGAGCTATCCACACAAGCGCTAATGTGTGGGGCCCTGCTATAGAGCTATCCACACCAGGGCTAATATGTGGGGCCCTGCTATAGAGCTATCCACACAAGCGCTAATGTGTGGGTCCCTGCTATAGAGCTATCCACACAAGCGCTAATGTGTGGGTCCCTGCTATAGAGCTATCCACACAAGCGCTAATGTGTGGGGCCCTGCTATAGAGCTATCCACACAAGCGCTAATGTGTGGGTCCCTGCTATAGAGCTATCCACACAAGCGCTAATGTGTGGGGCCCTGCTATAGAGCTATCCACAGCAGGGCTAATATGTGGGGCCCTGCTATAGAGCTATCCACACAAGCGCTAATGTGTGGGTCCCTGCTATAGAGCTATCCACAGCAGGGCTAATATGTGGGGCCCTGCTATAGAGCTATCCACACAAGCGCTAATGTGTGGGTCCCTGCTATAGAGCTATCCACAGCAGGGCTAATATGTGGGGCCCTGCTATAGAGCTATCCACAGCAGGGCTAATATGTGGGGCCCTGCTAAGGCTCACTCTCTGTCATAAAGAGGTGGTGTTATAGGACCCTGTAGTTAAAGGCCTTAAATCCTCAGTGACTCAAAATTAACAACAAACACGCTCAGTGCAAGTGCAGCGTTTCCGTTCCCTAGAGACGGCTGGAATATTAATATCGCTCCCTCTCTTGTTCGTAAGTCCCCTTTTTCTATTAAACTCTGTGGCTGTTTGTAAACGGGAGCATCTTTATTATTTAAATTCATTTTTTTTTATTATTTACTCGGCAGGCAAACTTTCATTAGTCAGAAAAACTTCTCATGCGTGAATGTGCGAACCACAGGAAACCTCTCCCGGCTTTAATGTAGCCTCTGCTCAATCCATTATCAGCGAGCTTCAGATTAGCGCTCCGTACCGCTCCATATTTCAATCTACTCTGTCAGTTTGAGAGCGGACACGTCTTCCCCCCCCCCCCCCCCCCCGGGGTGATACTGCAGTTAATTATGCACTGCTCAGGGTTTGAACCCTCACGGAGGGACTCCTCCACATCCTGGCACCCTGTTTTAACAGAGTCCTGCACGCTGCTGTAAATCCTTATATTCACAAGCCTCTGAAGTGATAGGCTGGAGGCTGCATTATTTCGCATGAAATGTTTCGGACAGATTTTCTGTTTGAGTTAGTAATGGTGAGACTGCATTTCATGGTTACTTTATACCTTTTGTTGGATTGTTTTGCTGGTTTTCATGAAATAATTCAAAAGACTTCTTCATGTTAAGCACATAAGCTGGCATTGTGTTCACAAACTTCACATACTAAGCCCATATGAAAAGGAATAGAAAACCAATTGCAGTCTGTTAAGCCTAAAAGCAACTAGCATACTGCATCTTTATCCTGTTGTCAAACACCAGGTTGTGGCTGTAAAAATGAAACAAATATAATGTTTATCCCCCCCTTCCTTTGATACTACTTGAGCAAAATCATCAAACATTTTCCCTTTCTCTTGATGAATATCCAGAAGAAAGATGATAAATACATTTGGACATTTATAATGTGCTAAGAGAGACCATGTGTGAACGGAGGCAGAAGAGGTTGGTCTAGCTATTCATCAATGACTTAATGCTAAATTGGCCTTTTCACAAAACATAAAACATAATGCACCAAGTCAATCTTACAGAACAGAACTAATAAAGCATATGCGTGGCCTGAGGGCACTTACAATGTCCTAAAATTAAGAAGAGAATAGTGACACAATATATTGCTGTCACTTCAGAAAACTGGCATTTAAAAAACATATTGCTTATTGTCATAGCTTTGCTTTTGTGGAAGTTTGGGGGATCCGCCGATTTAAAAGGACAGATTGTTAAAATAATGGAACTATGATGGATCCTGATTGAACACGATTCACTGATATTTTATATATTTTCTGACATTTGCTTCCCTTCTAATCCGATATCATACCACAAATTGTACCATCTAAACCATGCAAGAAACAATACTGAAGCGTGTAACGCCCTACAGGCCACACACAGTACATAGGAGAGCCAGTGACTATTTTACACCCTACAGGCCACACACAGTACTACAGGAGAGCCAGTGACTATTATACACCCTACAGGCCACACTCAGTACTACAGCAAAGCCAGTGACTATTTTACACCCTACAGGCCACACACAGTACTACAGGAGAGCCAGTGACTATTATACACCCTACAGGCCACACTCAGTACTACAGCAAAGCCAGTGACTATTTTACACCCTACAGGCCACACACAGTACTACAGGAGAGCCAGTGACTATTTTACACCCTACAGGCCACACACAGTACTACAGGAGAGCCAGTGACTATTATACATGCTACAGGCCACACACAGTACTACAGGAGAGCCAGTGACCATTATACACCGTACAGGCCACACACAGTACTACAGGAGACCCAGTGTCTATTTTACACTATACAGGCCACACACAGTATTGCAGAGAGCCAGTGACTATTTTACACCCTACAGGCCACACTCAGTACTACAGCAAAGCCAGTGACTATTTTACACCCTACAGGCCACACACAGTACTACAGGAGAGCCAGTGACTATGTTATACCCTACAGGCCACACTCAGTACTACAGCAAAGCCAGTGACTAGTTTACACCCTACAGGCCACACACAGTTCTACAGCACACCATACAGGCCACACACAGTACTACAGGAGAGCCAGTGACCATTTTACACCCTACAGGCCACACTCAGTACTACAGCAAAGCCAGTGACTAGTTTACACCCTACAGGCCACACACAGTTCTACAGCACACCATACAGGCCACACACAGTACTACAGGAGAGCCAGTGACCATTTTACACCCTACAGGCCACACACAGTACTACAGGAGAGCCAGTGTCTATTTTACACTATACAGGCCACACACAGTATTGCAGAGAGCCAGTGACTATTTTACACCCTACAAGTCACACACAGTACTACTGGAGAGCCAGTGACTATGTTATACCCTACAGGCCACACACAGTACTGCAGGAGAGCCAGTGACTATTTCACACCCTACAGGCCACACACAGTACTACAGGAGAGCCAGTGACTATTTTGCACCGACAGGCCACACAGTAAATTATAATATTGTATTATTATAATATGCCTCCAAGTATTCAAATGTATCATTCAATGTTTGACAGGATACGCTTGAATACATCACAGTATATTTTTGCAGTGTAAGTACTGAACGGATTTGAACTTGCAACCTGTGTGGTCGGATCCAGCCTGCATGGCTCGTGCTTTTACAAGGTGAGTCGCTCGGGAGTTTTTATGTCTCCTATCTTGGACGTATATAATAGGCTGAGCAGGTACTTCCACAAAAGCTTTAATGCACTGATAGCCACAGGAAACAGGAGCAATAAAACACAGCGGTCGCTCACTAGCTATATCTCACTATAGCGTCCAGCACAACAACAACAACAACAACAATCTCAACATAATTGCCATGAATAAATGACTCATTAAACAATTTCCATTTCCATTTACTGACGGAGAAGAGCCTGATCAAAGTTTCAGCAAATATGCCTCCACACTACCCAAACCCCAAAATCCTTTGATTAATATCCTCATAGTTAGACAGACAGCAATATTACCATCAGCATTTTAACATCAAATGCCCTGATACATAAAGCATGGGGGGCACCTCCTGAGGCCTTATTGTTGAGTAATTAGCTGTATTGTGCTGATATAGCACCCGCGTCTTTGAGAAGATTAGTCCTGAGCATTTCACCTACGTGCAAATTATACCTCTGAGAGATGGATAATCTCACATGCCTTAGAGTTTGGAGCTGCTGAGCAAATCCTCTTTAGAACACAACACTGTTTTTCAAAGGATTTGGTCGACACTGTGGTCTATATTATCATTAGTATTACTATAAGTATGTATTTGTAGTAGTAGTAGTAGCAGTAGTACTAATAGTAGTAGTAGCAGAATCAGTAGTACTACTACTACTAGTAGTAGTAGTAGTAGATTTGAAGTAGTAGCACACCTATGCATTAATTATTTATGTATTGCAAATGTATTAAAGTGTGAATGTTAGGTCTATAAAAAAAAAAAAAGGTCTATAATATTAATTGTACATGAATTTCAGGAATTGACATAATTTGGTCATGGATACCATGCAATAGAAACAGCCACTTTAAGTGCTAGAGTGGGTGAGCAAATAGGAAATTCACTCAAACTGTTTTTCCTGAGCACTCAAAAACAAAGCAGTCCTGCAGTTAAATATAATGGCATTCATTTGCGATAGTAAGTAAAGCTTACCCCTCAATTCAATATAATTCTTAAGTGGAGTGCTGATAGAAAGATCCCAGACACACACGTCCCGCTCGTGTGGGGTCCAGCGCTGTTGAATGTTACTCTCTTCAGGCAAACGAAGGCAGTCCAGAGCGTGACGATGTAGTCTGCACAATGTGTACGGAGCAGACTAGCCCAGCTCATAAACCTGCTCACTTCTGCTGCTCTAAGTACAGTAGTCTGCACAGTGTGTACGGAGCAGACTAGCCCAGCTCATAAACCTGCTCACTTCTGCTGCTCTAAGTACAGTAGTCTGCACAGTGTGTACGGAGCAGACCAGTCCAGCTCATAAACCTGCTCACTTCTGCTGCTCTAAGTGTAGTAGTCTGCACAGTGTGTATGGAGCAGACCAGCCCAGCTCATAAACCTGCTCACTTCTGCTGCTCTAAGTACAGTAGTCTGCACAGTGTGTACGGAGCAGACCAGCCCAGCTCATAAACCTGCTCACTTCTGCTGCTCTAAGTACAGTAGTCTGCACAGTGTGTACGGAGCAGACCAGCCCAGCTCATAAACCTGCTCACTTCTGCTGCTCTAAGTACAGTAGTCTGCACAGTGTGTACGGAGCAGACCAGCCCAGCTCATAAACCTGCTCACTTCTGCTGCTCTAAGTACAGTAGTCTGCACAGTGTGTACGGAGCAGACTAGCCCAGCTCATAAACCTGCTCACTTCTGCTGCTCTAAGTACAGTAGTCTGCACAGTGTGTACGGTGCAGACCAGCCCAGCTCATAAACCTGCTCACTTCTGCTGCTCTAAGTCGGGGAACTTATTGAAAGTCACTCAAATTAAATGGTGTTTTAACAGGAGAGAAGACAAGAAGACACATAAGAAATAACTTTGACTCACCGTAAATGTTCGAGTTCCCAACAAAACTTCCCTGTGTTCAAACATGTCCGTCATCGATATGGTTTTATTGATAGAGATCATACTGTATCGGTCTCTGCGCGATGAAAAACTCAAAAAGTAAAAATTTGAAACATGTATCCAAAGCAGGGATCCGGTCACATATGTCAGAAAAAACTAAAACTGGAACACACTGAAAAACCTAAACTAAAACTAACAAACACATTCAACAAAAGTGCACTGAAAAAAATAACTAAAACTAAACTAAATCATGAAGTGGAATTGAAACTAAAATAGAAATATAAACTAAATTCAAACTAGAACTAATACAATGACAATAATCTTGCCATCTAGACAGGTTACAAAGAACAGTTTTTTCATCCCCAGCATTATCTACTAGGCTACCTTCCTCAAACAGAGCGGGAGAGGGGGAGAGGCGGGGGGGGGGGGGGGGTTGGGTAAATAGGATCAGACGGTGGATTTACTGTCACAGGTATCAACGCTCCAGGCCTCTTCCCAGCTTTATCAGCAAGACCGTCATCTATCGTTTTATGGCAAACTGTGTGAATGAAGCCACTATCGCGGGCCCTGTTAACGCCACGCTCCACTGCTGCCGGGCGCCTGTCACCGCCACGCTCTGCCGGTCTCCTGTATCTCAGGAAGCAGAATGGAAATACGAGCATGAAATGGCGCCGGGCCACTGAAACAGCAGCGTTAGCACGTTAGCGCTGGACCTCTCAGTCTTCCACACAGCAGCGTTAGCGCTGGGCCTCTCCGTCTTCCACACAGCAGCGTTAGCGCTGGGCCTCTCCATCTTCCACACAGCAGTGTTAGCGCTGGACCTCTCAGTCTTCCATACAGCAGCGTTAGCGCTGGGCCTCTCCGTCTTCCACACAGCAGCGTTAGCGCTGGGCCTCTCTGTCTTCCACATGCCACACACCCCGGAGTTATCATTTCCATTGGTCAGGCAGGAGGACACACTATTTCCATTGGTCAGGTAGGTAGACACACTATTTCCATTGGTCAGGTAGGTAGACACACTATTTCCATTGGTCAGGTAGGTAGACACACTATTTCCATTGGTCAGGTAGGTAGACACACTATTTCCATTGGTCAGGTAGGTAGACACACTATTTTCATTGGTCAGGTAGGTAGACACACTATTTCCATTGGTCAGGTAGGTAGACACACTATTTCCATTGGTCAGGTAGGTAGACACTATTTCCATTGGTCAGGTAGGTAGACACACTATTTCCATTGGTCAGTCAGGTGGACACATTATTTCTATTGGTCAGTCAGGTGGACACACTATTTATATTGGTCAGTCAGGTGGACACACTATTTATATTGTTCAGTCAGGTGGACACTATTTATATTGGTCAGTCAGGTGGACACACTATTTCTATTGGTCAGTCAGATGGACACACTATTTCTATTGGTCAGTCAGGTGGACACACTATTTCTATTGGTCAGTCAGATGGACACACTATTTATATTGGTCAGTCAGATGGACACACTATTTCTATTGGTCAGTCAGGTGGACACACTATTTATATTGGTCAGTCAGGTGTACACACTATTTCTATTGGTCAGTCAGGTGGACACACTATTTCCATTGGTCAGGTAGGTAGACACACTATTTCCATTGGTCAGGTAGGTAGACACGCTATTTCCATTGGTCAGGTAGGTAGACACACTATTTCCATTGGTCAGGTAGGTAGACACACTATTTCCATTGGTCAGGTAGGTAGACACACTATTTCCATTGGTCAGTCAGGTGGACACATTATTTATATTGGTCAGTCAGGTGGACACACTATTTATATTGGTCAGTCAGGTGGACACACTATTTATATTGGTCAGTCAGGTGGACACTATTTATATTGGTCAGTCAGGTGGACACACTATTTCTATTGGTCAGTCAGATGGACACACTATTTTTATTGGTCAGTCAGATGGACACACTATTTCTATTGGTCAGTCAGGTGGACACACTATTTCTATTGGTCAGTCAGATGGACACACTATTTCTATTGGTCAGTCAGATGGACACACTATTTCTATTGGTCAGTCAGGTGGACACTATTTATATTGGTCAGTCAGGTGGACACACTATTTCTATTGGTCAGTCAGGTGGACACACTATTTATATTGGTCAGTCAGGTGGACACACTATTTCTATTGGTCAGTCAGGTGGACACACTATTTCTATTGGTCAGTCAGGTGGACACACTATTTATATTGGTCAGTCAGGTGGACACACTATTTCTATTGGTCAGTCAGGTGGACACACTATTTCTATTGGTCAGTCAGGTGGACACACTATTTCCAGGGCTGTCTCACGGTTGGGCTCGGGGGCACGGGGCGAGTCACCTACGCATATTTCTCCGGATGATTCTAATCATTATTCCCATTATAGTAGGCCTACGTTTATGACTATGTTTGTGAAGACATACGTGTTCGACATGTTAGCATAGCGGAATCATTTTCTTGTGTCGCAGTGTCAGACGTTGCACTTCGCTTTGTGACACTTGAATGATATCCCACCCTCTGCCTGTCTTTTACAATGAAAAAGATAGTGTTCAACATCGTGACTCTTTGTAATTATTTTATGCTCCACCACAATCAATAGGACAATCTACAATTTGTGGTTCATAGATATGGTTGTACCACAATCCACAGTATTATCGTTTAAAAATGTTAACTGGAGAAATTGAGCTAAAGAAAAGCGCAGAGTATGTCGTGTAGCCTAATGTTAGCGTGACGAGCGCATTCACGTGAACGGGAAAACAGCACACCTGCTTCAGCAGCATTGACCTGCTCCTCCTCCTCCACGTTTTTCTTTACGAATCTATCCAAGGAACCTTTCAATTTTACATTTAATTAATCTATTTTCTTTTTCTTGTTTCTTTTTTACGCTCCCGAGCTGTAGCCTAATTTCTGAATTTGTCTCGGTCTCTGAGCTTGCCACTTTGCCAGTAGCCACGCGACTCGAAAAAAAAACAACTTTATGCTCATTCGAAAATTCTATAGCTGCACGTAGCTATGCAGCGTAGGGGCGTTAGCCTATAGCTACTTCCTACATAACATCAACTTTCCAAAACGCCGTTTAGGCTAAATGTATTTCCGTGTGTCTGGGTGTGCTTCACAAAGATATATAGGCTGTTTTACATAAATATTATTTTATAAAAAAGAAGAAAAAATAAATGGTTGTTATTTAAATTAATTTCCCCTCTCACCGCAGGGCCTAGGGCGGTCACACCAGTTGCCCCCCTCCCAAAAGACAGCCCTGACTATTTCCATTGGTCAGGCAGGTGGATGGCCGACTATTTCCATTGGTCAGGCAGGTGGATGGCCGACTATTTCCATTGGTCAGGCAGGTGGATGGCCGACTATTTCCATTGGTCAGGCAGGTGGATGGCCGACTATTTCCATTGGTCAGGCAGGTGGATGGCCGACTATTTCCATTGGTCAGGCAGGTGGATGGCCGACTATTTATATTGGTCAGGCAGGTGGATGGCCGACTATTTCTATTGGTCAGGCAGGTGGATGGCCGACTATTTCCATTGGTCAGGCAGGTGGGTGGCCGACTATTTCCATTGGTCAGGCAGGTGGGTGGCCGACTATTTCTATTGGTCAGGCAGGTGGATGGCCGACTATTTCCATTGGTCAGGCAGGTTGACACACAATTTCTATTGGTCAGGCAGGTGGATGGCCGACTATTTCCATTGGTCAGGCAGGTTGACACACTATTTCTATAGGTCAGGCAGGTGGATGGCCGACTATTTCCATTGGTCAGGCAGGTGGATGGCCGACTATTTCCATTGGTCAGGCAGGTGGATGGCCGACTATTTATATTGGTCAGGCAGGTGGATGGCCGACTATTTCTATTGGTCAGGCAGGTGGATGGCCGACTATTTCCATTGGTCAGGCAGGTTGACACACTATTTCCATTGGTCAGGCAGGTTGACACACTATTTCTATTGGTCAGGCAGGTGGATGGCCGACTGTTTCCATTGGTCAGGCAGGTGGGTGGCTCAGGTGCACAGAACGCTCACTTTGTGCTTCTTTGAGCTGATCGTTCCTACACAGCCTAACACCCACCAGCCAGCGCACTTCAGACGGCTAACAGGCATGACCACTCACCCAAACGAGCCTTTCCCTTCGAGCGTGCGGCAAATACCGCGGAAAAACCCGCCGTTAATCCACCGAGACGTGGCTCCTCGCATATTTATGCTCATCCAGCATGACAAACTCAGCCAATTACGGAGGCTGCAAAGCAGAAAAACTTTTGCTCTCCAAAGTTTTTATCAGCGACGCAGTAAAGAGTAAGATTGTAGAAAGGATAAAAAAATGCATAAGAAATAGGATTGTGTAACTGGGAGAAGCAGCTGCATTGTGTTTAGCTGAGATAATGAAAAGGACTTTATCAGACACACACACACACACACACACACACACACACACACACACACACACACACACACACACACACACACACACTCTCTCTCTCACACACACACATATAGGCCTACTGGAAATATTGACAGTCAAAAGCTACATTATCTCACAGCGCCAATTACACGCCCAACCAACAGGCATAATTCCAGGTTGTCCATATTAAAGTCTGGATCCTGTAGAGAACAGATGGCTATGTTTCATTCTCTGAGTGAAGCTGTTGAGATATGACCTCAGCTGACAGCAAAACTTTTTAAGAATGCTTGGGAACTGTCTGGTAGGATTCCCATCCCTTCTTAAAAAATTCTAAGACTGTTCCTCAAGCAATCTTATATATACATATATGTTTTGGCTCCAAACAAGTCACTTAAAATGCAAACTAACTTGTAACATCTTCAGATAGTAGATTTTAGCCATTTTAGCCATAAAAGCATAATGAAAGATAGAGTTCCTTTATAGAATGTTCCAGATGTAGTGTAAAGAGTGCAACTCACAGTTCTCATCAGCAGTGTAGTATAATGGTTGCGGAACTGGCCTTGTAACCAAAAGGTTGCAGGTTCGATTCCCAGGTATGGACACTGCCGTTGTACCCTTGAGCAAGGTACTTTACCTGAATCGCTTCAGTATATATCCAGCTGTATAAATGGATGATAAGTAAAAAATGCTAAAAAGTTGTGTTAGTCGCTCTGGATAACAGCATCTGCTAAATGCCTGTAATGTAATGTCATCAACTCTCAACTCCATCTCAACTCTACTGGAGATATGATGGTACTGCATCAGCAGCCTGAGGCTGCAGGAGCACCAAGCGCTCATTAATCGAGACCAACTGGGTGTTAAGATAAAACAAGCTCATCTGTATGTGTGTATGTGGAAGGGGGATATTGCTTTTTATTTTAATATTTGATCGAGGGGGGAGGGGCACAGAATCAGTGCTGATTTACTTTAATTTATTGACGTTGTGACTCTTACTGTTGTGCTACCTGTTGCCTGGTTGCTTTGTAATGCACAAACCAACCCCCCTTTCAGGAACAATAACTCAGTTATAATAACTCTACTCGGATAGGATGTCCATTTCTCAGTTGTTTTTAGACAATATGAAAACATTGTTACGAATGTTACTCAACATTACAGTTCACAAGAGGAGGACTCCTGCCAGAGGTACAGCGCATCCTTCTCAAAAAAAAAAATGTGATTCAGCCACTTTTCCTTGGACAGGCATGTTTTGAATGTTTGCACTGAATCAGATTATTGAGGACTTTAAGAGCGGGATAAGGGACAGTTATCCAGGCCCTCTTGATAGCTATGTCATTCTTTATTCATTTATTTTTTATGTTTTTAAACTGGGCTTGCAACCAAAAGTTCTGTCTGTCCAGACCTGGGAGGGGCCCTGTGACTGAAGAAGGACTCGAGTGCGCCGACAAATACTTACTGCTGTATAAATGGGCACTGTGCCCAAATAAAAAGCACACAAGCACCCAGAGAGCGGAAACTACTGACCAAAGGACCAGAGGAAGAAAGAGAGGAAGAAGAGGAAGAAGAAGAAGAAGGAGAAGAAGGAGAAGAAGGAGAAGAAGGCACACTTCATTCACCCCCACACCCTCGCCCCCTCGCCCCCACACCCTCGCCCCCTCGCCCCCACACCCTCGCCCCCACACCCTCGCCCCCACGCCCACGCCCTCGCCCCCACGCTAGGCTGCAGTCCAGGTAGGCTCATACACACACACACACACACACACACACACAGTGTGAAAGCTCAGAGGCTCGTACATTAGGGAGGGATACATTCAGGAGAGGATGGATTTGCACACTTGTAAGGGGTCTGTGTGTTAGTTCTATGCTTCAGCTCACAGTTCCTGTTCGTAGAGAAGATGTCCTCATTTATCCAGGCTTGTTACAAACTAATCAATTTTGTGCAGCAAGATGACGGCGCCCTGGCGGCCGATCTTCTGATGATGCAGGCCAATCGTGGGCCGCACCTGGGGAAGGATCTGATTGGCCGGTGCAGAGACATGTGCCAAGGCTGGAGTACAGTACTCAAACACAGACACACACACACACAGCTCAGTTAGCCACAGCCCTTTCCCATAGAGACAGTACGGTGCTGCAGGGATGAGCTCAGCACGTGGTTTGAGGGCGGCCATCTTTGTCACCTTCAATCACGGGCCTGCAGAGGGGCGTGTCCTCTCTTATCGCCATGGTGAAGGCCCGTTAGCTCACGTTTGGGTTGGGATGGTGGGGGATTCGCTCCCGCAAATCGGCTCGTCAAAAATAAAGGTATGGAGCGTTCTTTAAACACACACACACACACACACACACACCCTACGTCTCGTCTCCCGTCTGCCAGAGCCGAGGCAATCAGAGAATTTAGGTGCAGCTACGCAAGACTCCAATCCCATCCTGATCCAATCACTCGCACAACCAGCATGCCCCACCCACCCCCTCCACTGAGCAATATCTCCACCTCGCATTTCTGCTGAGAGAATGAAGTGATCATTCTTATGCCACAGGGCTCAGCACATCCAAAAGCTTTTAGTGTCAATTAAACAAAACAGCTTAGCGCATTTTTTTCTTCAATTTCTCCAATCAAAAATGGCAGTGAAAGGAGCTGTGCATGGTCTCAGGATGGACGGGCAAGGAGATTGTGACGCTAATAAGCTCAACTCGTCTGTTTTGGCTCTTGTGTTTCTCGTTGCTTTTCATTGACTGTAGGGATGCAGGCAAGGCCACAGCACAACATCACAGGGCCCATGAGTCATTTAAACTGCCGCATGAAATACACAAGCAAAATTCATATTTCCCATAAATCTCGGTTCAAAGGAGCAATGAAAAAAATGCAAGGAATACAAACTAGTTTCAAAATAAATGACGTCAAAGTCGACACTAAACAGACATAAACGATGTGGCATTTGCCGTTTTTTGTCTTTACAGTACATGGTACAGTATATTTATTGAAAAATGAATAGTTAATATGATTCAGACAGTGATAATCCATCGCTTTTCCAGCACATTCTTATTCTGCCCATGTCATCTGCCATCGCTGGATATAGGAATCTGTCAGACACGACCAAGGCAGCCATTATTGCACAGCACAATAGACCCATTCAGTCTATTTTGTGATGGAGTTATTCATAATTGCCCTCTGCGATGGACTATTCAGTTAATTACCCTTTATGTCAATTTGCAGTGGCAGTCTCATTCACTTAAAGGCTTAAACTTGGCTAAGGAGGCGAACAGCCCCAACCAACATTTCAAGGGCTTGTCGGCGCTGTCATCAATAACCTTTAACTGAAATACAGGCACAATTCAGCCATAAGCGCCAGTTATAGCACAGCCTAAAGGTTATAAACTTGCCAGTTATAGCACAGCCTAAAGGTTATAAACTTGCCAGTTATAGCACAGCCTAAAGGTTATGAACATGCCAGTTAT
>CM056395.1:30415850-30433350 GCA_029718625.1 Synaphobranchus kaupii | reverse complement strand
TCATGTCACTGTGTGACGTTCCGGCATGGGCAGCAGTGTAGCTGTCCTAAAGCTGACACACTCACGGGTAAGCATGCCTCCTGAAAAAAGGACAAACAGCGAAAGAGCCAGAGGAGGGGAAAAGTGGCATTATAAATGCAGCAATGTGTGGAGAGTTATTGGTGCCAGCAGGATAAAGAAAAGGTTGGTTTTTGACATCGGGGGCGGAAAAGATGTAATGTTACTGCTCGGAATGCAGGCAGTACACCCGTGAGAATTTATGCAGGCAGTACACCCGTGAGAATTTGAGACGTGATTCAGAACAAGGAACTTTAAGTATGAAGCAGTCAAAGATCGTAACATTTTTAAATGTCATGACATTAACCATCTGAGTTCAGCGTTGCAATGAAAGCTCTTTCCTCAAATAAGGGGCCAAATGCTTAAAGAATCAGAAGGGACCTTTCACAGATTCTGTGTGTATATGAGAGTAGATTTTTATTTTTATTCAGCTAGCTGGCTACTGCAGGTGTACAGCTGTATAAGTGTAATATTATGTTCTAGCTGCACCTCTGTGGGGCAGGAATTAGCTGGCAGCGCAGCATGGCCATTACCCTGCTAATTTATCTGTGCTAACGTCCACTGGCTGTACTTTTAAACTGCAAACAGTCGCTCCCCAAACATCACAATTTCATGGTTTGCCTTATTGCCCAATTGAGCACAAACCTTTTTTTTTTTTTTTGACTTTGCCATTTGGAGTGCTAACTGGGAACTATTGTGTGCTCAAGAAGAAGCTAGCACAATACGCACATTAAACAATAAATGCATGGTTAAAACAATAAATATGTAAAAAAAATGGGTTCTAAAAAATATCAATTTGCAGCCCCTGCAGTGCGATTGTGATTCTCAATAATAATCTTCCAAATGTTTTCATATGTTGGAATTATGACTAGTCCTCGCACACGCGTGTGAACCCTTGACCCGCTAAAGGAACTGATGAATAAATCTGCAAGTTGTTTTCCGAGGAGATTGCATTTCTGTGAAAATCCGCATGTGATGTAACTGGATGTAATAAACTCTGAAAACTGGCTAACACTACGGAATCCATGTGCATTGTGTACGAAGAAGAACATGGCTGCTACCTGCCACATAAAATGTATGGTTGCCATAGTGATGTTAGCGGGGTTTTTTTGTCTGTTTGCTTTTTGCATGTCTCCCATTTTTGCATTCAGACCATAAGAGAGTCGTCATGTGGCTTTGTAACTTTGCTGAACAAAATGTCCAAACATCATTTTTCTTTTTCCTGTGGTGATGCATTACACACTGTGATATTAGCAAGCTTCAGAGCCCTAGAAACATTTACATAAATGCAAACTGTTTGGAAAAGCATGCCAGCTCCACACAATAAGTGTGCTTCATTCGGGTTACAGGGTGCCACTGCAGGCATATAGGGTGTTAATTTGTATTGGGTAATAATCTTCTGCATATTCACAACCTAACGGGCACAGCCCTTCTACAAAGAGTCCAGGGGCATGGGGCATTTTCACATGACGGTGTTGAGTACATTCTCACTGAGGCGTCTACATCCGTTAGCTTGTACCAAGGAGGTAATGGAGCCCTGGAATCTCCACTAAGAGCCTGGACTGAAAAGGTCCTTTCCGGTGGCGAAGCTTGCGTATAGTCACGCTCAGTGGTTGCGCTAGAACAAATAATAATTGTCATCGTGACGGACGGGAAAAAAATCCGTCACTATCTATTTTTACCTGTCATTAAAGGGATAGTTCGGAATTTTGGACATAATGTCTCAATTACGACTTACCCATGATGTAGTTGATTGATGGAAACCATTTTCAGATAATTCCATGCTGTCCCTTCTTTTGGACATACACACATTGCTAATGCTAGCGCAACACTAAGGTAACTGCTAGCACCCACTACCAAACGCACTTAAACACTCCACAGTGCACCCAAAGAAAATAAAATATGACGACAGTCTATCGGGGTTATTTTGAGTGTTTATACCATCATTTTTGAAGTCAAACTATCGTTGAATCCTTTACTTTGTGCTGACCTATATTCTCTGTGGAAGTATGGCGGCGGAGCGAACGTGGCCATTGCAACTTGTTGGTCTTCTTGGTTGTTGTAGTCGACCAGTGCCGGCACTACATTCGTAGGTAACGTAAAGTATCGCTCCGCCGTCAGCACAAAGTAAAGGATTCAACTATAGTTTGACTTCAAAAATTATGGTATAAACACTCAAAATAACCCCGATAGACTGTTGTCGTATTTTATTTGCTTTGGGTGCACTGTGGAGTGTTTAAGTGCGTTTGGTAGTGGGTGCTAGCAGTTACCTTAGTGTTGCGCTAGCATTAGCAATGTGTGTATGTCCAAAAGAAGGGACAGCATGGAATTAGCTGAAAATGGTTTCCATCAACTACATCATGGGTAAATCGTAATTGAGACATTATGTCCAAAATTCCGAACTGTCCCTTTAAAAAGGAAAGAACTCATAATGGATATTACTCCTACCTTGCAGTCATGAGGGGTACGTCTACAGAAATAACTGAGAAAATGAACGAGTTCAGAAATAAATGTGTGACAGTAATTCTGTTTCCTTAACCTGCATGAATGTGTGGTCACTGCAGGTTTTCCTGTAAATAGAGTCATCATGGCTCCCATCTGTTTGGCTGTGCTGTAGATCAGCGGGAGGCCAGAGAATTCTCCCCTTCTCTGTCTGGAGAGTACGTGACATGAAAATCTCAGTTTGGAGGAAAAAATAATAAAAAAGGAATCCTCGCACCAGGTCCACAAGGGCCTGATTTTAAATATATATGAGGAATGACAGAAACGACATGGCTAGTGTGAGTGAAACCGAGAGCTTTGGGTAATAATTCATTTGAATCCGTGCCACCAGCTGTGTGTGCTGCATTATAAGGCATTATAAATACCACCAGCTGTGTGTGCTGCATTATAAGGCATTATAAATACCACCAGCTGTGTGTGCAGCATTATAAGGCATTATAAATACCACCAGATGTGTGCGCTGCATTATAAGGCATTATAAATACCACCAGCTGTGTGTGCTGCATTATAAGGCATTATAAATACCACCAGCTGTGTGTGCAGCATTATAAGGCATTATAAATACCACCAGATGTGTGCGCTGCATTATAAGGCATTATAAATACCACCAGCTGTGTGTGCTGCATTATAAGGCATTATAAATACCATTAGGCAATTAATAAGAGATGCATTGATAAAGAAGGGTGAAATGGGAATGTGGTGGAAACTGGGAATGTGGTGGAAAACTGAGAATGTCATGGAAAACTGGCTTTGCGAGGATTTCTGCCAGCTGATGGCTACATTATCATGCACAACGCCTCGTCTCAGGCTCTTCCACGCCCTTACGCTGTGGATCACAGATGCCAGATAGTGTCATGTTTCATCGAAGATGGTTTCCTGACTTAAAACACACACTTCTTAAGTCTTCCAACAATAGCTTAGAATAAGATGGAAATAATGAAGTCTCAGCGGACTCAAATAAAGGAAGTGTGAACAGGAGCCAACAGGTTTTAGATGTGCTTTTGTGCCATTGATCTCTGGATGGTAAGTCAAGGAATTGATTTTTTTTTTATACATACTTTGTGCAGTACTATGTACTTTCTACCTGTCTTACCTGGAGAAGGGAGGGGGGGTTGTCTTGAGCATATATGCATGTCATAAATAGCAAGACAGTTTCAGTAAACAGTGATTCATATCAATCACTGTGGAAAAGCGCATTTTAAATGGTTAAAATATCAAAATTCTGGCAGGAATGTACATTTATTTTTAGTTCTGACAAGGAAAAAAAACGATTCCAAATGCGTTTTCCATCTGAGATTGATCTGATCATCTTTATCCTTTGGCTCTTTTATTAGACGCAGCGTTTTAAAAGGGGCGTCTAGATCATAATGTCAGTGAATGAAGGTTTTATTACCTCTCATTGTAGTAAATCAATGTCTGGCTTCATGGGACTCTAAATAAACGAGCTCCCAGAAAGGAAATCAATCTCTGAAGATACTGTTTTCCACTGATGACAAGATCAACAAGAATCATTAGAGGCCACATATTTTAATACTCTTTACATATCATATAAAACAAAGGACATGTGTACATCCTGGTGCATCTCTTTAGTGGAACAGGCCAATGCGTACATCACCATATATGTTTATATATATGTTTCCATCTTAAGCACCTGAATGTTGCCAGAGAGAGAGAGAGAGAGAGAGACAAAGTACCCTGAAGGCATATATATATATATATATATATATTTTACCTTTATTTATACAGGGTAGGTTGACTGAGCACACATGCTCTTTTACAGCTACACCCTGTTAACACCCCCCCCAATTAGCCTAAACCTGCATGTTTTTTAGATATCACCGGTGCACTGAGGGTTATGGAGCACTTTGGTACATCCCTGTTTGTGTCATGTGGGTAGATAAATGGCCATATTTAGTTATTGGGTACCAGCGGAATGGCGGAATTCACCTTCGGAAATGGAATGTCCTCTTACAGACTGAATTATGCATCGCAAAATGATCCATTATCTGTTTTATAAATGGAGCAAAAAGACTTTGACTGCAGCACAGGAACTCTGAGAGAGGGGAATGGATGGCAATACAATTAACTAGAGAGTGTACAAACGCAAGCATCACTACAGCTCACCTCTGTGTGAAAAAGCAATGGCTCCAATATTATTGCTTATCGGAAAGTTAATCAAATTGGTTAAAGGAAATGTGCATTGAAAATTCACCCCAAAACTTTATTTTAATGTGTTGTGTCAATAGCATGGACAGCTGTTTACTTACATCACTTAATAATTATGAGGCTCACAAGGTTTGAAAATGACGGACACAGATGAGCGTCTAATTGTCTAAGGAGAGCTCCTCCCCACTGGTTACAGGATGAAGTCACGGACAGGTCACGGAGCTGGGAGAGATACCCAGGTACACATCCTTCTGAACAGGTGTCTGTATTAAAGCTCATTTCTAGCTCTGCTTCCAAATGTTTCTTAGCTATGTTTATACAGGAAATCAAATGCATTGTTATAATTTGCACCTTGTACAGCATTATTATAGTCAGACGTGTGCAAAGTGTATATTTTACATAATTTATGAGCTTCTGCCTGTTATTTCCCTTGTGTCATAATGAATAATGTTCACCAGTTTTCCTGTTTCCAGAAAAGCCTTTTCCTGTCACTAACACGGCCACCTGCCGAACGCACATGCCTACCAACCTACAACATATTCAACCAAACGGCAGAAAACTGTCCATAAAAACGGCACTGGCTGACCCTGCCATGTACAGAAGATGCTGGCAGTCCTAATATTGTGTGTGAGTGAGCGTGTGTTGGACCACAGAGTCCCCGATGTGGAGGAAATTAAAGGGGCGTTCCATGCTGAGATGTGACAGCTCTGCGGTTGGAATTCCAGGGCTGTTGTCACATCCTTTAAATCAGGGATGGGGCTCCTGGTAAATAATGGAGCCACTTGGACTGCCACTGTCCCCGTCATAAACTGTCACCCACGCTCTCGCCATGCTCCTGCAGATTTACGGCAACGGGCTAAAGCCAGCGCTGACGGGTCCTGACAAGAGCTAAGCTGTGCTTCAGTGTGAAGCTGTAACTGCAGAGCTAAGCTGTGCTTCAGTGTGAAGCTGTAACTGCAGAGCTAAGCTGTGCTTCAGTGGGAAGCTGTAACTGCAGAGCTAAGCTGTGCTTCAATGTGAAGCTGTAACTGCAGAGCTAAACTGTGCTTCAGTGTGAAGCTGTAACTGCAGAGCTAAGCTGTGCTTCAGTGGGAAGCTGTAACTGCAGAGCTAAGCTGTGCTTCAATGTGAAGTGTAACTGCAGAGCTAAACTGTGCTTCAGTGTGAAGCTGTAACTGCAGAGCTAAGCTGTGCTTCAGTGTGAAGCTGTAACTGCAGAGCTAAGCTGTGCTTCAGTGTGAAGCTGTAACTGCAGAGCTAAGCTGTGCTTCAGTGGGAAGCTGTAACTGCAGAGCTAAGCTGTGCTTCAGTGTGAAGCTGTAACTGCAGAGCTAAACTGTGCTTCAGTGTGAAGCTGTAACTGCAGAGCTAAGCTGTGCTTCAGTGGGAAGCTGTAACTGCAGAGCTAAGCTGTGCTTCAGTGTGAAGCTGTAACTGCAGAGCTAAGCTGTGCTTCAGTGTGAAGCTGTAACTGCTGAGCTAAGCTGTGATTCAGTGTGAAGCTGTAACTGCAGAGCTAAACTGTGCTTCAGTGTGAAGCTGTAACTGCAGAGCTAAGCTGTGCTTCAGTGTGAAGCTGTAACTGCAGAGCTAAGCTGTGCTTCAGTGTGAAGCTGTAACTGAAGATCTAAGCTGTGCTTCAGTGGGAAGCTGTAACTGCAGAGCTAAGCTGTGCTTCAGCGTGATGCTGTAACTGCAGAGCTAAGCTGTGCTTCAGTGGGAAGCTGTAACTGCAGAGCTAAGCTGTGCTTCAGTGTGAAGCTGTAACTGCAGAGCTAAGCTGTGCTTCAGTGTGAAGCTGTAACTACTGAGCTAAGCTGTGCTTCAGTGTGAAGCTGTAACTGCAGAGCTAAACTGTGCTTCAGTGTGAAGCTGTAACTGCAGAGCTAAGCTGTGCTTCAGTGTGAAGCTGTAACTGCAGAGCTAAGCTGTGCTTCAGCGTGATGCTGTAACTGCAGAGCTAAGCTGTGCTTCAGTGGGAAGCTGTAACTGCAGAGCTAAGCTGTGCTTCAGTGTGAAGCTGTAACTGCAGAGCTAAGCTGTGCTTCAATGTGAAGCTGTAACTGCAGAGCTAAGCTGTGCTTCAGCGTGATGCTGTAACTGCAGAGCTAAGCTGTGCTTCAGTGGGAAGCTGTAACTGCAGAGCTAAGCTGTGCTTCAGTGTGAAGCTGTAACTGCAGAGCTAAGCTGTGCTTCAATGTGAAGCTGTAACTGCAGAGCTAAGCTGTGCTTCAGTGTGAAGCTGTAACTGCAGAGCTAAGCTGTGCTTCAGTGTGAAGCTGTAACTGCAGAGCTAAGCTGTGCTTCAGTGTGAAGCTGTAACTGCAGAGCTAAGCTGTGCTTCAGTGTGAAGCTGTAACTGCAGATCTAAGCTGTGCTTCAGTGTGAAGCTGTAACTGCAGAGCTAAGCTGTGCTTCAGTGTGAAGCTGTAACTGCAGAGCTAAAATATGCTTAAGTGGGAAGCTGTAACTGCAGAGCTAAGCTGTGCTTCAGTGTGAAGCTGTAACTGCAGAGCTAAGCTGTGCTTCAGTGTGAAGCTGATAAAATCAGCACTCTGCGTTCACTGTGCCAGTTCTTCCCTACGGCCCAACCTCGGGCCAAGTGGAAATGCACTGAGAACATAAATAATAGCATTAATAGTTGCAGCAGTCATTCATATTGCTTATTAATATGTTTATCTTACCTTGCTTATTATTTTCTTGTATAGCTCACTAGTTGCTATGAGGTGATTCAGTCCAAGGACCTTGCACTCTATTAGCAATGGGGAACCAAAAGAAACTGTAACTCACATCAGTATTAAAGCCTCACAAAATGTACAAATATCAGAAATTACAAGAAAAAAAACATACATTACCAGCAGATATCCTATCCAAAAGATACACGTTTCGTGCTTTTTTTGTCATGATTATAATAACTGCATTGCCATCCTCCACGTGTGACATGTGCAAACACACGTTTAGCACAGATTCAGCTCACAGACGTGGGTAGGACCGGCTGTGCTTGGAGCACATGGTCACAGGATTATTTCTGAATTTAGATGTAACATAAAGAACAGATAAGGCCCACTGGACCTGCAGGGGCCTGGACTGGGCCCATAAGCCTCACAGAACCTTCACCAGACCAGTAAATATGGTCTGAGAGGCTTGTTGAATGTTCTCATCATAACTTTATCTCACACACACACAGTCGGGAATATCACCAGAATGTTCCCCGGCGTTCCTTAACCCTTTGAAGAGTAGGTTTTTTGTATTATTTTTTTTTTCCTCAAAATTCTAAGTCAGTGTTCTAGAACTTCATTGCTTTCAGTTACCAGTAGTGATTGTTACATCAGCATTAGAATGCTCAGTTAAGAACCATTCTAATCACTTATTTGTGATCTTACACCTTAAAGGGTTAAATATTTAGAGAACAGGCCACTGGCCCTGGGGATGGACCAGAAGGAAGAATCTGCGTTTGATCGTTTTCAAATAGACAAGGACGAGCAGGTTTTATTACACGTTTTTATATAATATCATAATAATGAAAAACATATAAATTGATTTTGCAACAATCATTGCATTAAGGTTAATAGCAACCTGGTCTGATAGCCCTAATGTCAATATCAGATGATTTCCCTGAGACCAATAAGAGATGCTGTTGGAGATTATCGTTTTTCAAATGAATGTCATTTGTGTTATACACATGGTTAGGCTGACTTTCTATTCCTGGAAAAATGTAATGCAATGTAATGTGGTGTAATTATATATATATATATATATATATATATATAGATAGATAGATAGATAGATAGATAGATAGATAGATAGATAGATAGATAGATAGATAGATAGATAGATAGATAGATAGATAGATAGATAGATAGATAGATAGATAGATAGATAGATAGATAGATAGACGGGTGACAAATTAAAGGAAAACCCAACATAAAGTGTGTTAGTAAGGTGTTGGCCCACCACAAGCCACCAGAACAGCTTCAATGTGCCTGGGCATAGATTCTACCTCAGGTCGAGCATAGATTCTAGTCTCTGGAACTCTACTGGAAGGAAGGGACACCATTCTTCCAAAAGATATTCCCTCATTTGGTGTTTTGACGTTGGTGGAGAGCGCTGTCGAACACGTTGGTCCAAAATCTCCCATAGGTTGGGTTGACATCTGGTGACTGCGAAGACCATAGCATATGATCTACCTCATTTTCATACTCATTAAACCATTCAGTGACCCCCCATGCCCTGTGGATGGGGGCATTGTCATCCTGGAAGAGACCACTCCCATCAGGGTATAAATGTTTAATCATAGGATGAAGGTGATCAGTCAGAATAACTTTGTATTGATTTGCAGTGACCCTTCCCTCTAAGGGGACAAGCGGACCCAAACCATGCCAGGTAAATTCCCCCCACAGCATAACAGAGCCATCGAATCCCTTCAAAGCAGGGCTTTTTCCCTTTCATTTGACACCCGTCTGTATATACTGTACATATATTATTTTAAGTTTGATGTTAATAGAACTACAGATCTTCTGTGAGTATATCTTCCATTGTAATGATTTAATCAGTTGTAATTCAATCAATAGACTTTATTGATTTGTTTAGATATGAAAAGTCTCCCTTGGACATTCTATTATCGGTAAAGGAATCACATTCATTTAAAAAAATCACTTCAATAGCAGCGGAGCAACGGGCAGAAAAGAGAATGGGAAGGTGCCAGGTCCGCAGAGGTGCAATGCATCATGGTCCTGTCCTGTATGTAAATAGGTAATAGGCGATATATACTGTGCTGTTTTTGTCGGCGCTCCGTGGGGATATTGCTAGTACATCATGGAGCCTGAGGTTATCGTACTTTAATAAAACTGTGACCACAGTCACTGGAGTCCGCTGCTTTCTGATGACAACCAACTCTGAGGTTATCTAACATGGTTTCAGGCTAACAAATTATCCACATAAAACAGGCGTGGATATCCCCCCAACCCAAACCGTCTGTCGGATCAACGGAAGAAATAACACACAGGGGTCGTGGGGTGGGGTGGGGAGGGCTGTTCACAGCCAAACCCTGATCGGAAAGAGGATATTTTTCCCTCCACACACGCATTCTGCTGGCTCTTATCTGACATTAGCTTCCACCAGTAAACCCTTCCCTCTCTGTACTGATTTCAACATGCCCTGCTGCACACCCTGTCCTGTGGAAACGAACATCATACAGGACATACATTCAACACCAAAGCAGTGCAGCCTTTAAACTGAACCAGCAGCACATTAACTACCCATAAGGCCATGCGGGACGGTGGCAGGTACTGGAGACAATCCTTCCTTGGTTACGACCAAGCCCCCCCCCCCCCACACTTATTTCCATTTGGCTTATCTGCCCTTTGTATTGCAGTGAGAAAGAGCCCTTTCATTTTCCCCCAGATTTACTGAAGCTGCCTGTTCCCAATTCCTCCTTAAAATGACCCCTGCCGGCGAACGCTATGGAAACGGTGTGGAAAGACCCCCCCCCGTCCCCTCCACATGACTGCCAGAGGTTCTGCTATCGCACAGGTTCGACTGACCCCAATTACCGCTGCCTGCTGCCAGGGATTAACCCCAAAAAAGCGCGCGGTCGAGGATCCAGCACCAGCTCCATAACGGGCACACTGTTGCCCGTACCTCCAAGGCCCCAAGGTTGGGTGGACACCGGCAGCAAAATCGCCACCGTCACAGAGGGAAGGCTGGTGGGGGGAGGTGTGGGGGTGTGTACCCTCTCTGTAAAAAAAATTATAATAATTTAAAAAAAAACAGCAATCCATGTCGAAAGCCTCTGCTGTGTGATAAGGGCTTGGCTATTATAAATGATGGGGAAATGAAAGCTTTCATAAAGATAGCGGCGCTAAGCAGGGTCCGCTGCACAGGAGTATCGCTCAGGGTCTTATGCTAATTACTGCCTCATCTGACTGACAGCTGGAGGGGTATGAAACAGCAAGACGCAGTGAATGAGAGAATGAGGCATTCGCTGTCCCACCCTAGCGCTGAATCACATGACCTTATCATCCGTGCCGATTCGCTGTCCCACCCTGGCGCTGAATCACATGACCTTATCATCCGTGCCGATTCGCTGTCCCACCCTGGCGCTGAATCACATGACCTTACCATCCGTGCCGATTCGCTGTCCCACCCTGGCGCTGAATCACATGACCTTACCATCCGTGCCGATTCGCTGTCCCACCCTGGCGCTGAATCACATGACCTTATCATCCGCGCCGATTCGCTGTCCCACCCTGGCGCTGAATCACATGACCTTATCATCCGTGCCGATTCGCTGTCCCACCCTGGCGCTGAATCACATGACCTTATCATCCGTGCCGATTCGCTGTCCCACCCTGGCGCTGAATCACATGACCTTATCATCCGTGCCGATTCGCTGTCCCACCCTGGCGCTGAATCACATGACCTTATCATCCGTGCCGATTCGCTGTCCCACCCTGGCGCTGAATCACATGACCTTATCATCCGTGCCGATTCGCTGTCCCACCCTGGCGCTGAATCACATGACCTTATCATCCGTGCCGATTCGCTGTCCCACCCTGGCGCTGAATCACATGACCTTACCATCCGTGCCGATTCGCTGTCCCACCCTGGCGCTGAATCACATGACCTTACCATCCGTGCCGATTCGCTGTCCCACCCTGGCGCTGAATCACATGACCTTACCATCCGTGCCGATTCGCTGTCCCACCCTGGCGCTGAATCACATGACCTTATCATCCGTGCCGATTCGCTGTCCCACCCTGGCGCTGCATCACATGACCTTATCATCCGTGCCGATTCGCTGTCCCACCCTGGCGCTGAATCACATGACCTTACCATCCGTGCCGATTCGCTGTCCCACCCTGGCGCTGAATCCCTGGATCTTACTGCGTGTGTCCACTGTACACTGAGGGAGTGTATAATACATGTATTGAGCAGGGGGGTGTTTAAATTACTCTTCTTTTGGAGTCTTGGCATCATCCTCCCATGTACAGTTCAGTGAAGACTGCCGCATGGGCGTGGCTCATTTCTTATGTAAGACTTTTGAACCCCTGCAGGGAGAAAAAGTGCAGTTCGGATGATATAATGATGGGGGGGGGGGGGGGGCAGACCCATGAGGTTGGGGGGTCAAAGGTCAGAAGTGGCAGGAGTCGTCGAACCCCTTCCGTGTTGTGGTGTGCCGTATGCTTTCCGTGTATACATGCAGTGATGCCACAGGCAACGGTTGTGGTGGCGAACCAAAGGTCAGAGAGTGTTTGTCCCCTACAGAAGGACGGACGGGCAGACAAAGTGAGGAAGGGTGTCTCCAGGGTGTCAGAGGGCAGGAGAGGGGGCGGGGGCGGTGGGGGGGGTGGGCGGGGGGGGGGGGAGGGGGCACGGAGAAACAGAACCTCGTGCAGAGCCTGGGGCATGTTGGGATGTCGATCCATGCCTCTCAGTCAACACGCTAAGTACACCCAAACACCGCCCGATCCCAGGAAAACTGACGATGGCGGGTCTCAGTTGGTGAGCTCAATTGTAATGCGTGTGACAAGGTCGGTGTCAGCAGGACTTGTTAGCATGTCACAGCTCCTGCCTCCTGTCCCTGGATGGGCTTCTCTCTCTCTCTCTCTCTCGCTCTCTCTCGCCCTCTCTCGCTCTCTCTCTCGCCCTCTCTCTCGCTCTCTCTCGCCCTCTCTCTCGCTCTCTCTCTCTCTCTCTCTCTCTCTGACATCCAGGAAATAAAGAGGAGCCGCTGGCCTGGAACCCTGCTGAGCAGGAAACGCCGTTAACTCCAGAGTGCGTTAGAGATGGTCAAAGATGGCGCTCAACGTGAGCAGGGATCACAGACACACTGTTAACTCCAGAGTGCGTTAGAGATGGTCAAAGATGGCGCTCAACGTGAGCAGGGATCACAGACACACTGTTAACTCCAGAGTGCATTGAGACGGTTCATCATCAGCACCAATGAGGAACTAAGGACAGGCCGCCATGTTTGGCCGGGATTCCACATCTGGGATAATTCCTTTTTTAATAAACAGAAAGATATTGATCTGTAGTACTTTAGCAAATGAGCACAATTCCTCTGCTTTCAACAGCAGAATCCCCTTGGCGTGGAAAGCAGAGCAATAGCAGTGCAGCCCAATGGCTCAGATTCTCTGCATGGCAAACCGTGGCACAGCTGGTCTCCACCCCACCGTCCAATCAGAGCTTACCGGACACACTGGTAGCCACCCCATCGTCCAATCAGAGCTCACCGGACGTGCTGGTTGCCACCCCACCGTCCAATCAGAGCTCACCGGACGTGCTGGTCGCCACCCCCATCGTCCAATCAGAGCTCACCGGACAGACTGGTCGCCTCCCCACCGTCCAATCACAGCTCACCAAACACACTGGTCAAAGGGTGATTTGTCCAGGTGGGAAAACCCATCCATCTTTACGTCCCCTCCCAAATACAGGGCATCTACGCATCCATCTTTACTTCCCCTCCCAAATACAGGGCATCTACGCATCCATCTTTACTTCCCCTCCCAAATACAGGGCATCTACGCATCCATCTTTACTTCCCCTCCCAAATACAGGGCATCTACGCATCCATCTGTACTTCCCCTCCCAAATACAGGGCATCTACGCATCCATCTTTACTTCCCCTCCCAAATACAGGGCATCTACGCATCCATCTGTACTTCCCCTCCCAAATACAGGGCATCTACGCATCCATCTTTACTTCCCCTCCCAAATACAGGGCATCTGTCCGAGTCCAAGGGGTGTGGAATAAACACAAGGCAAGGGGAAGGAAGAAAAAGGACGTTCCGGGCCCTTCCGTAATTAACGGAAAACCAGATGGGAAAAGTCATCTCGGTCTGCGCCCGGGGGACCGTCAGAGTCCACCTTAATGACCGCCTTACCCCCCATCCCTCCACGCGTCGCCAGGGTCCACGCACCCATCCATCACCGGACACAGAGCAGGCCCGCAAAGCCAGGGCCCCGCTAACAGGGGAAGTGAATATCGATTATCTCTGCTAATGGGCTTGCTGGCTAAAAATATGCTCACTATGTGAGCCCAGTATTACCTTTCATATAGAAGAACCTCAGCATGTCTTATTATGCTTTACCCTGGACCCTGCCTGGGGGAATATGACTCAAAAAGAGCCTGTTATAACATGCCCAGAGTCTACCATCCATGTCTTCATCCCTGCACTAAAAAAGAGGTCCAACAGCATAATGAACAAAGAGTCTGTTTATTCATACATGTTGTATTGTGCATATGAATGCTGTTTAGATTATTATTTTTTTTTAATGATTTCATAATTTACATTAGTTTTAGAGTTTATCACCTGTGTACCACAGCGCCCCCTAGGATAAGTGAAGATACAGCAGCATGTTTGAAAAAGGTGAGTGGCTCTCACTTTTAAAGGATTATAATATGTGTGTGTGTGTGTGTGTGTGTGTGTGTGTGTGTGTGTGTGTGTGTGTGTGTGCGTGTGTACGCATGTGTGTGTGTGTGTGTGTGTGTGTGTGTGAGAGAGTGTGCGCACATGTATATGCATGTGTGTGTGTGTGTGTGCGCGCGCGCTTTAGCTTCACGTCTAACGGCCTTGATCTTGCTGGAATGAAAGCCTGGAGTAACTCCACCTGCAATGCTAATCCACATCAACCCAGGAAAAGCTAATGCTAACGCTACAGCCTCCCATCACTGACAGTAAAATTAATTCAAAACAACGGCTGGCATTAGCAGCAAAGCAGCCGCGGCATCGCTGAATGTCTGATTAATGGCAAATGAAGAAAGGGACTGGCATACATATTCAGTGGAAAAGAGAATGCACACATTGCACATTACATGACAGAGAACAATCAATCTTGGGCTCCGACAAGTTATGTTCACAGCTTCACATTTATTTAGTACCAATATTTTTAAAAACTCAGGCGGAAAGTTCCTTAACTGAAGTCTAGAGTCTCGAGTCTGCTTTTCAAAATCAGGCCTGTCGTGGGTTTAACCCACAAGCGCAGCGAATCATGTGACTTCCCTGGGCCTCCGCCTCTCCCGCCAACTCAGAGATGCTTCCTTTATCCGCTCTATACTTCCTGGGTCACGGGTGAAGAGAGAGGCAGAGAAAGGGTACGTGGGGGAAAGAGCCTTTATCCGCTCTATACTTCCTGGGTCACGGGTGAAGAGAGAGGCAGAGAAAGGGTACGTGGGGGAAAGGGCCTTTATCCGCTCTATACTTCCTGGGTCACGGGTGAAGAGAGAGGCAGAGAAAGGGTACGTGGGGGAAAGGGCCTTTATCCGCTCTATACTTCCTGGGTCACGGGTGAAGAGAGAGGCAGAGAAAGGGTACGTGGGGGAAAGGGCCTTTATCCGCTCTATACTTCCTGGGTCACGGGTGAAGAGAGAGGCAGAGAAAGGGTACGTGGGGGAAAGGGCCTTTATCCGCTCTATACTTCCTGGGTCACGGGTGAAGAGAGAGGCAGAGAAAGGGTATGTGGGGGAAAGAGCCTTTATCCGCTCTATACTTCCTGGGTCACGGGTGAAGAGAGAGGCAGAGAAAGGGTACGTGGGGGAAAGGGCCTTTATCCGCTCTATACTTCCTGGGTCACGGGTGAAGAGAGAGGCAGAGAAAGGGTACGTGGGGGAAAGGGCCTTTATCCGCTCTATACTTCCTGGGTCACGGGTGAAGAGAGAGGCAGAGAAAGGGTACGTGGGGGAAAGGGCCTTTATCCGCTCTATACTTCCTGGGTCACGGGTGAAGAGAGAGGCAGAGAAAGGGTACGTGGGGGAAAGGGCCTTTATCCGCTCTATACTTCCTGGGTCACGGGTGAAGAGAGAGGCAGAGAAAGGGTACGTGGGGGAAAGGGGCCTTGCCCTTCACAGTGAGACTTATGTACGTATACGTGTGCAAAGGGGCCTATTCCCTACACAGCTGTTCCCCAGGAGATAGAGAGTATATAACGCATCCATGTGAAACAAGCAGAACAGCCTTCATAACAGCATCATATGTGCCCTTCATAACAGCATCATATGTGCCCTTCATAACAGCATCATATGTGCCCTTCATAACAGCATCATATGTGCCCTTCATAACAGCATCATATGTGCCCTTCATAACAGCATCATATGTGCCCTTCATAACAGCATCATATGTGCCCTTCATAACAGCATCATATGTGCCCTTCATAACAGCATCATATGTGCCCTTCATAACAGCATCATATGTGCCCTTCATAACAGCATCATATGTGTCCTTCATAACAGCATCATATGTGCCCTTCATAACAGCATCATATGTGCCCTTCATAACAGCATCATATGTGCCCTTCATAACAGCATCATATGTGCCCTTCATAACAGCATCATATGTGCCCTTCATAACAGCATCATATGTGCCCTTCATAACAGCATCATATGTGCCCTTCATAACAGCATCATATGTGCCCTTCATAACAACATTGTTTGTGCTTCATAACAACATAATTAGCTCTTTATAACAACATCATGTGCTCTCCAAAAAAAAAAACCCAAACACACACACACACACACACACACACACACACATACTCACACATGCCCCCACACACACACACACACACACACACGTATGTACACATGCACACACACACAAAATGACACGTGCACACACACATACACACAAACACATGTGCATACACAGACATACACACTCAGACACACACACACACACACACGCAAGCACCCCCCCCCCCCCCCCACACACACACACAAACACACACACACAGACACACACACACGCAAGCACCCCCCCCCCCCCACACACACACACACACACACACAAACACACACCACTGGACAGAGATAATTACTGGAATGAAAAGGCAGGGATTGTAACAGGCAATGCTAATGTAAGCCCAGTGCAATGCCCCGATCCCCCTGCACTCTCTGCTTAGCATGCTGCACCAGCATCAGGGCTGGGCGCTGGGCGCTGGGCGCTGGCTCACCCACGGTTAACACTTAATAAAACATCAAAAGGAAGCGCTCGCCCCTCTCGTCCCACACACATAAAGCACCCAGCAGGCCCTACCTGCACACAGGGACACATAATTGATTCCTGAAAGAGATTCAAATGTATTTTTCACATCTTATTGAAGTTATTCAGCTGAGCCTCTGGGTAAGACTCATTTCTGTTCTGTTTTCAAACTGGTCACACCTCAGCCCTGTATTATAAAACATACTTAAACATTTCTGGAAAATGTCATTATTATTATTATTATTATTATTATTATTATTATGTGAATACATTTTGCGGATCGCGCTAAAGAAATGTTAAAAATTGCAGCTAGGCATATGGTGGGAAGACCCATGCTAAGGTAAGTATGTAAATGAGAAGTGACACAGTTATTGTACAGCACAGCCTCGCGCTAAATATCTGTTAGTATCTACCCTGTGGGCACTTTGTTGACTTGTCTCATAACATCAAAGCAGCTCCCCTTGTTCCCATTTCCCCGGTAGACCAAGCCTTCCTTCCCCGCTCCGGGGCCAGCGCACACCGCTCTTTGACGTCTCTTTACCGTGGGCCGTGGACTGCACGGGATTCGCTTACCCGCAACCATTCAAAGGTGTGCGGACAGGGGAGAACCGTCGCCAGCCGTTTTGCGGAGGGCTTCCATAACAAAGCTTATTCATAATTGAAGTATTTCAAATATGTCAGGGCAGCCGGGATGCAACGCACAATGCATTCATAAATGTTTCAAGCACTTCTGCAAAAGGATCAGGCTCGTGTAGGCTACTCGGCTCTCCGCGGGCGCGACTAGTGATTACTCCCTG
>CM056395.1:30408350-30413350 GCA_029718625.1 Synaphobranchus kaupii | reverse complement strand
GGACTCAGGTCCTGACATATTGAAAACGAGGAGATGGAAATTGTTCTCTTTACCAATGCCAGAATACCAGGACTTCAATGGCCTGTGTTTTTCCTCCAAAGTTTTGGCAAGAAAAATTCTGCTTTCAGTGGCAAAAAAAATAAAATACATTTAAGAACAAATCCCTCAACCCAGGACTTTCTTAATCCACTCCCTTCATGCTTGTGAAATATTATTCGTTGTGGATTTTAGATGTGGTGGTTATGGAACTAAACTCATGAGTAGAAAGTTGTGATTTCAAATCCCAGATGGTGCACGTGCTACACCCTTGAATAAGGTACTTAACCTGAATTTCACCAGTAAAATTTATTGTGCATTCAACGATGCACAAGGAACCGGGATGCAAAGTGCTTGCTATAAATGTAGTACATACAGTAGGCATCAGTAGTCTGAGCTGTTGAGAATGCCTTTATGCATTGGTCAATGTATTATGTATGTGTGTAAGTTGCTATTTACAATGGATTAACCCAAATTAACCCTGACATATTGCAAAGATTTTCACCATCTCTATTCTCTGAAATAATCATAGCGGTACTTTCCTTCTCTGTGAAGCGTGTGCGAGCCTGCGTGTGCGAGCTTGTGTGTGCGAGCCTGCGTGTGCAGATGAGCGCTAAAGCTCCTGGCGTGTACACATGACCGTGGCTCAGTAAAACCTATCATTTTTACACCTTTACACGTATGAATTGGTGCACATGTAAAGGTGCAGTAGTTCATCTGTTTGTTTTCTTTCTACCCACTTGACAATGACAGCTATAAAAATGTGAGTATATATATATATATAATATATAAAAAAACACTCCATGGAAAGGTCTACTGCAACATTTAATCCTCCACCTTTTTTACTATGTAAACAATATAAAATAAAATATATTGAAATGTATATATTTTTTCAGTAACTAGTAGCTTATGTCCATGTAAATATGTGACTGCACACAGGGTGATTGCTTGTAACCCGGCCTCTGAAATGAAACAAGAGCTGGGATTGGGAAAACATGTCCTTTGACTGAAGGACACGTTGAGTAATTTTTTTCTGTCTAATCCTTCACTGCATGTATGTGATGTGTATGAAGGCAGAGCTTCCATTTTGTGCCAGAAATAATCTGGACACCAGCCGGGGCGAGAACAGTGAGGCGGATGCAGGAGAAGCAGGAGCCATTTTGGAAGCTCATCATGGTAACTCACGTACAAGGACACCCTCCCTGAGTGATAGCGGAAGTGTGGTAATGTTAAAAAAGCGCAGCCCGCAGAGAGATCATATTTAAAATACACTGTTGGTCGATTCTGTCTGGAAGGATGCTTCAGGAGAACAGGCCAGTAAACCTGGTTGCTGCTCGGTGGGTTTTCAGTCAGAACAGGAGGTGAATACTCTCAGCAGCCGTGCTATGTCCACACAAACGGTACACAAGCAAATCAAATTATATTTCCACTTCATAATTCCATTCTTATATAATGTACCGCTACTGTTTTGTCTGGAAAGTACAATTTGTTTCCTGGTTTCTAAAGAAAATGGTACAAATCAATGAAAGCTAATGATTTCTATTTTTTTATTTATGTTTTTTTAATGAAATTGCTCAATTTCCGTATCATTATTGTATGAAGATGTTATAGCGTCTCTGGGATAGGCTCATATTAGAGCTCATAAACAGGGTCTCATGTTCCCTCATTGCTCTGGCCCTCTCTGTGCGCCATGGGGCTTTGCTATTTGCACACAGAGTGTGTGTGTGTGTGTGTGTGTGTGTGTGCCATGGTTCTCTCTGTGCACACGGTGTGTGTGTGTGTGTGTGTGCGCCATGGCGCTCTCTGTGCACACAGAGTGTGTGTGTGTGTGTGTGTGCGGCATGGCGCTCTATGTGCACACAGAGTGTGTGTGTGTGTGTGAGAGTGTGTGTGTGTGCCATGGTTCTCTCTGTGCACACGGAGTGTGTGTGTGTGTGTGTGTGTGTGTACCATGGTTCTCTCTGTGCACACGTAGTGTGTGTGTGTGTGTGTGTGTGTGTGCCATGGTGCTCTCTGTGCACACGGAGTGTGTGTGTGTGTGTGTGTGTGTGTGTGTGTGTGTGTGTGTGTGTGTGCCATGGTGCTCTCTGTGCACACGGAGTGTGTGTGTGTGTGTGTGTGTGTGCGCCATGGCGCTCTATGTGCACACGGAGTGTGTGTGTGTGTGTGTGGGTGTGCGCCATGGCGCTCTATGTGCACACGGAGTGTGTGTGTGTGTGTGTGTGTGTGTGTGTGTGTGTGTGTGTGCGCGCCATGGTGCTCTCTGTGCACACGGTGTGTGTGTACACGCATACACACTCTCTCACACACACACATACACACACACTCACACACTCTCACACACACTTGTGTGTGTGTGTGTGTGTGTGTGTGTGTGTGTGTGTGTGTGTGTGTACTCCTCAGGGGTGCCATTGTGCAGAAGGACAGTGAGTCATACATTCATTGGGAGAATTAATTTTGTTTCGCGGAACCTTGCTGTGGCTTCCCAGGTGAAAATCATGATATTGTGGGAAGATAATTGCGGGTGTCGCATTTGCTTTTTTTTGTACAAAACGGTGATTCAAAATGGCTGCAAAACATCCAGGAATACAGACTGCCAAAGCCTGACTGCATAAGAGTGCCAAAGCCTGACTGCATAAGAGTGCCAAAGCCTGACTGCATAAGGGTGCCAAAGCCTGACTGCATAAGAGTGCCAAAGCCTGACTGCATAAGGGTGCCAAAGCCTGACTGCATAAGAGTGCCAAAGCCTGACTGCATAAGAGTGCCAAAGCCTGACTGCATAAGGGTCCCAAAGCCTGACTGCATAAGAGTGCCAAAGCCTGACTGCATAAGGGTGCCAAAGCCTGACTGCATAAGAGTGCCAAAGCCTGACTGCATAAGGGTGCCAAAGCCTGACTGCATAAGGGTGCCAAAGCCTGACTGCATAAGGGTGCCAAAGCCTGACTGCATAAGGGTGCCAAAGCCTGACTGCATAAGAGTGCCAAAGCCTGACTGCATAAGGGTGCCAAAGCCTGACTGCATAAGAGTGCCAAAGCCTGACTGCATAAGAGTGCCAAAGCCTGACTGCATAAGAGTGCCAAAGCCTGACTGCATAAGAGTGCCAAAGCCTGACTGCATAAGGGTGCCAAAGCCTGACTGCATAAGAGTGCCAAAGCCTGACTGCATAAGAGTGCCAAAGCCTGACTGCATAAGAGTGCCAAAGCCTGACTGCATAAGGGTGCCAAAGCCTGACTGCATAAGGGTGCCAATGCCTGACTGCATAAGGGTGCCAAAGCCTGACTGCATAAGAGTGCCAAAGCCTGACTGCATAAGGGTGCCAAAGCCTGACTACATAAGGGTGCCAAAGCCTGACTGCATAAGGGTGCCAAAGCCTGACTGCATAATAGTGCCAAAGCCTGACTGCATAAGGGTGCCAAAGCCTGACTGCATAAGAGTGCCAAAGCCTGACTGCATAAGAGTGCCAAAGCCTGACTGCATAAGGGTGCCAAAGCCTGACTGCATAAGGGTGCCAAAGCCTGACTGCATAAGAGTGCCAAAGCCTGACTGCATAAGAGTGCCAAAGCCTGACTGCATAAGAGTGCCAAAGCCTGACTGCATAAGGGTGCCAAAGCCTGACTGCATAAGGGTGCCAAAGCCTGACTGCATAAGGGTGCCAAAGCCTGACTGCATAAGAGTGCCAAAGCCTGACTGCATAAGAGTGCCAAAGCCTGACTGCATAAGAGTGCCAAAGCCTGACTGCATAAGAGTGCCAAAGCCTGACTGCATAAGGGTGGCAATGCCTGACTGCATAAGGGTGCCAATGCCTGACTGCATAAGGGTGCCAAAGCCTGACTGCATAAGGGTGCCAATGCCTGACTGCATAAGGGTGCCAAAGCCTGACTGCATAAGAGTGCCGAAGCCTGACTGCATAAGAGTACCAAAGCCTGACTGCATAAGGGTGCCAAAGCCTGACTGCATAAGGGTGCCAAAGCCTGACTGCATAAGGGTGCCAAAGCCTGACTGCATAAGAGTGCCAAAGCCTGACTGCATAAGGGTGCCAAAGCCTGACTGCATAAGGGTGCCAAAGCCTGACTGCATAAGAGTGCCAAAGCCTGACTGCATAAGGGTGCCAAAGCCTGACTGCATAAGAGTGCCAAAGCCTGACTGCATAAGAGTGCCAAAACCTGTCTGCATAAGAGTGCCAAAGCCTGACTGCATAAGAGTGCCAAAGCCTGACTGCATAAGAGTGCCAAAACCTGTCTGTATAAGACTGCCAAAGCCTGACTGCATAAGAGTGCCAAAACCTGTCTGCATAAGAGTGCCAAAGCCTGACTGCATAAGACTGCCAAAGCCTGACTGCATAAGAGTGCCAAAGCCTGACTGCATAAGAGTGCCAAAGCCTGACTGCATAAGACTGCCAAAGCCTGACTGCATAAGAGTGCCAAAACCTGACTGCATAAGGGTGCCAAAGCCTGACTGCATAAGGGTGCCAAAGCCTGACTGGATAAGAGTGCCAAAGCCTGACTGCATAAGAGTGCCAAAACCTGACTGCATAAGGGTGCCAAAGCCTGACTGCATAAGGGTGCCAAAGCCTGACTGCATAAGGGTGCCAAAGCCTGACTGCATAAGACTGCCAAAGCCTGACTGCATAAGAGTGCCAAAACCTGACTGCATAAGGGTGCCAAAGCCTGACTGCATAAGGGTGCCAAAGCCTGACTGGATAAGAGTGCCAAAGCCTGACTGCATAAGGGTGCCAAAGCCTGACTGCATAAGAGTGCCAAAGCCTGACTGCATAAGAGTGCCAAAGCCTGACTGCATAAGGGTGCCAAAGCCTGACTGCATAAGAGTGCCAAAGCCTGACTGCATAAGGGTGCCAAAGCCTGACTGCATAAGAGTGCCAAAACCTGACTGCATAAGGGTGCCAAAGCCTGACTGCATAAGGGTGCCAAAGCCTGACTGCATAAGAGTGCCAAAGCCTGACTGCA
>CM056395.1:30383350-30398350 GCA_029718625.1 Synaphobranchus kaupii | reverse complement strand
GGGAAACACGCACAGGCAGGTATGTTAAACCAATCAGGACCTTAGTAAAACAATTACATCCAAATCCCAAATTCAATAGACATTCCCACACAATCAATCAACCTGAATTCTACTGCACACAGAAAAGATATATGAAACGAAATTACAAACACAAATAGATTCAGCACAGTGACCAAGTAAAGAGAAGCTAATCACATCTCCATCTCCAGTGTTAAAGATGGGAAGCTAATCACATCTCCATCTCCAGTGTTAAAGATGGGAGAGCCCAAATGTTTTATCAGCTCAGTTGTAAGAGCTTGCCATGAGGTTTTCCATCGTTTCTCATGCCTGGAAGTTACATGCTTTAATTGGCATGCTGCTGCATGTGAAGTTCCAACTGATAAACTTTGAATACTTTAACTAAATTCACCATATAACCAAATACCATGCGTTTCAGATCATACAATAACAAACAAATCCATTAACTACACAATTTCAAATAATAATAATAATAATAATAAATAATAATAAATATAGCTGTGAACAGTGATTCCTGGCGACTGAGCAGCATAAGCAGCATTTGTCAAATATGGAGACTCAAAAAATGGTGGACAATTTAAGACAGACTTGACACAAAAAGCAAATATCTATGTTTCTAATCAGGGTTTCTGTCATTGTTGCACATTTGAAATCTCTGCAAGGGAACAGTGAAATGTTGGTTCTCTATAGCGCCACCATGTGGTTTGATTGGGCTAAGCCTGTGTAACGGCAGTCTTGATCTAACTCTAAATCACCTCACCAAGTTTCTGAACTTCATGTCAAACGGTTTTGGAATTATTATAATTTTTGTGATAAGCCACGCCCACTGAAAATTAATTGGGTCGTCATTGGGTCATTTTTGGACATAGGCCTTAGAAAAGTAATACAGATATGAAGGCACATGAGATGAGTCCCTTTATCAAGGTTTTTACAAATTGGTCAAAGTTTATTGTAGGAGTTACATTTTAAGTGTTTTACAAATAATGCTGATTTGCGGAAAATCCAAGATGGTGGACTTTATGGGTCCTTCTGGCAAATTTGTTTGGCATGAGCAGAGGGACATGTGTACCAAATTTTGTGACTAGGTCAAACGGGGCGTCGGACATTGGCCATGTCAATGTCAAAATGTTACGTGCACTAAAGCGTCACCAGGTGTCTGCGTCATAATTTACGGGATCCAAGAGTTTGGCCATCCCAACAAGCCTGCCAAGTTTGGTGATTCTAGGCCAAACCAGCCCACTGGAATTTTAGGTGAAAGGGAAGAAAAATAAATAAATAAGAATCAAAACAAAAACAATAGGGTACCAGCAGCTGCGCTGCTCGGTCCCCTAATAATAATCATATTAAAAATATACATGTTCATATCGATCAAAACCTACACACTTTGTCCTGGGAGAGGAAATCACAATACAGCTTTGAAACTGAAGAGATGCCTATATTCCAATTTTCATACAGACTACCAAACATTCTGGCACAACAACCTTTGTTAATACAGCACCTGCAGTGTTGGGGCTGGTTGCTAATATTCAGTGGCCCCTATAATAAGCTATAGCCATGCTATCGCTAAACCTAAAAAAAAGATTTAACGTAACTTCCAGTCGCAGTTTAATGCAAGCATTAATCTAGCATGTGACAGATGCACTCAAAAAATAAATCTTTGGACAGTGGTTGCAAGTAATGGGCTATTATTAAGTATATAGTTAAGTGGAAGACGTCGCATCTAGGCTATTATGTTACCATACATTATTTTATTAGGTAGGCTAAATTGCATAAAATATATTTCTAAAAAAATTTTTAAGTAAATCCAACAATTTATTTGTTTACTTAGTAATATTGTGTGCAGTAGTAGTGTGCTTAGTGATATTAACGGCACTGACACGTTGAAAACGCATAACCCCACAAACATTGTTTTAGTAGATACCTGGCAACCCCGGGGGGCAGGTACAAGCAACAGGTAATTAGAATATCATGCCCTGTACCACCCACATTTTGAGATAAGCACCCCGCGTTAAATCCGCGCAGGAGAGGCACTTACGTAAGCGCAGGACTTATGAATCCGGCCCATAGAATAGTTTTTTTTCATAACTGGTCAAAATTATAGCAATACGTACCTGGTAAGAAGTTCCAAAGGACCAGTACTCCTTGAGTTTAATGGTGAATTAAATTAATTACTTGGTGCATCTTTGTGTGTAAATATGTGTTTTTTGAAAATGGTGGGTCTATATGAACACAAGTAAGTACTAGTTTGGTATTGTGAGATTCATCTCTTCTGAATTGCTTATGTGGCAGTGTAGGCTACTGTGGTACTTTCATGATTTACCACATTAACAGATATAATTAAAAGTACTTTTCATGTCTCTAAATAGTTAGAAATAAAAAACATACTGGTATGTACCATTGTGTTATTAAGAAGTAACTTCTCATTTACTGAGTAGGTAAACTGAAACCATACTGTAAAACGAAGCAATGTTTAATCCCATGCGGTTTAAACAAATTCTCACCACATCCTCCATAAAATTATTTCCTTTCCACTCAATATCAGTGTTTTACCAAGTATGTTCTATAATGTTATTTTCTATTTAAAAAATTGAAAAATTAATCTAAAACCGCAGCTACTGTTAAGACAGGAAAGTACTTCCATAATTCAAAGAATGCACATAATTAGGCTCTTACCAATCAGAATCTTTGAAAATGACAGTCATTTGAATTGATTGGTATATAGAGGGGGTGTTTCCACTAAAGTAACGTCTAATTTCCTAGGATGTACACAATTAAGCTCAGGCTATAACCTAAACCTTTGATAAGTGCAAGGTAATCACTTGACAAGTAGTTAAGGTGCTTCTGAGTATTTCAGTTTCTTTGTATTTAGCTTTTTAAAGTGGTAATTATCCAATAATTTTCTATTATTACCATGGACTGGTTAATACCTAGTACTTCGGGGACTGGAAATGGAAATGTTACTAAAGATTGTGACACATTACCGTTCGACATTCTGTCTGCAATGTGCTTGGGCCTGCTAATGCATATTTAATGTTATTTCATTTTAAGGGTGTTCTGTTGTTGATTGTTAATATTGCCTCTACAGTACATAGACTTTGATAAATGTACCTTTGGTAATGTTCAGTACATATTTGTAGATGATAAGCCAGGATACTAATAAGCCAGGGCACATTTGACCTTAATTTAGCTCATGAATAAACAATTAGCTTTTTATTAAGGCAGTTTGGCAGTTAAATTCAAACGCTTGATTTTAATTGTGAGTCAAAGTTAAGGGCAAATGTTGAGCTCTGTAAAGACAGTTACTGTCAGTCAGAGGCCTTACATTGCTACACACAACGCACCTCAAAGCTCTAGGACAGAGGTGTTTATGTGAGAAAATGGAGATGAGATTGAGATCAGGCTGAGAATAATATTGGCCTTGGTGTGAGACGAGGGCGATGTGGCAGGTGACAAAGTTATTGGAAAACGCAGGTGTATGACAGTCAAAGGCTTTTACATGCACGCGAGCCTGTGTGCTGAGTGTGTGCTCCGAGCGTGTGCTGAGCGTGTGCTCCGAGCGTGTGCTGAGCGTGTGCTCCGAGCGTGTGCTGAGCGTGTGCTCCGAGCGTGTGCTGAGCGTGTGCCGAGCGTACAAATCACTGCACAAAGCCGTGTGGAGAAAACACACACTTCCGTATGCCTGACCTTTTGCACGTTATTTTTGGACAACACATTACACGTTTGTGAATCGCAATGCCGTAGTTTTGTTTTTCTTATTTATTCATTTTTTTTAAAGTTGAAAAACACAAATTGTCCAATTGTTTCTGTATCCTGCTGGATTTGTTTTTTTTTCCACTGCCTGCTATTGTCATGTTTTTGCACATTTTAACAGTCTGCAGAATAATGAAACAGCTGCTGCAACACAATACCCTCCAGACCGCACTGCTATGAACAGTCATTTCTTGCATATTTTACGCTCGGATAACCATACCAGCAGGAAATTTAAGGTCCTTCATCATATTATGTGCACTTTTGGAAATTAAAAGTTAATTGGCACGTAATGTCTATTCCATATATAAATTGTCACTGCCTTTTGATATAAATGCTTTTGGTTAGCGCTGTAAGTGCACGCCGTATGTCACTGTAGCAACACAGATAGAAAAACAGACCCTGACCAAGTGAATGAATGCGCGTTGGGTTACTCCCGGGGGGGGGGTCAGTGAACTTGTCAAGAACTTTGAGTCACAGTTTAATGCACGTCTTCACAAACGCTATCTTGGCGAGTTTAGCAGTCACCCAAATTAACCCACCCAACTGCTTGTGAGTGTAAGTTAGGGACAAAAAAGTGGATTGATTTCAGGTCCCTGACACTTTTTGGCAGTAATATTGCGAAAAGGAAAAAAAATAAATAATCTTTATACAAACAGCAGGGAAAGAAAAATAAGAGTGAATCTAAAAGACATTCAGAATACCAAGGGCAGAAACACACACATTAAAAGCATTTTTTATTCCAACCTCTATGTTCCAGCGCCTGTGGAGCTGATGCCTCAGTTTGATTATTTCCAGAAACATCTCTTTAAAACAGTGTCACAGCTGACCAATCAGGGCCTTGACCTGCTGCCTCACACACCTAGGAGGCGGGCCTGTACATCTAACTGTACGAGAGCACAACGTGTTCCGGCTTCTAGTGAAACGGGCAAATTATTATACAAAGTCAAAATGTGATTTTCCAACAGCACGATCCCTAGATGGGTCAGCTGACTTGTCGGGGCCAATCACAGAAGAGTGCACTTCAGACTAATGCTAGACTGCATCCAGTCATCAATGCCTCCATTATTATCTCTTGCGATATTAATATAACAATGGGGTGACCTTCATGGAAGTCACTGATACACAGAATTATTTCTGATGCATCGACTCAATGCATCAATGCAAAAGGTCATCGATGGGATTCTTGACTGCAAAACACAAAGCTCACCTTTTAAAATTTGTATCCCCGATACTGACGTTTTTCTTTCTTTTTTTTTTTTTTTTCAAAAAATCTAATTTTTTTTTCTCTTATGTCTAAATTTGCTATTGGTTGTGTAATAATGAATAGCAAAGTGCTGTAATAATGTTAGCTTGATGAGGGACCTTGAATCCTTGATCCGACTTAATTATGTTGCAGTTACGATCACGACCTTGTGCGATTCTTGCAAATGAATGGCGAGCTCAGAAATATTTAGTCATGTGATCCATTGAAGTGTACGCTATGGAATCAGAATTTCAATCCTTCACAGATCAATCACATCAACGTAGTCCTGCAGCTCTTGCAGGAAAGCTAGTCTGTACTGTATGATTGATACTTAGACAAGGTGGGGGTAGAACAGTCTGTACTGTATGATTGATACTTAGACAAGGTGGGGGTAGAACAGTCTGTACTGTATGATTGATACTTAGACAAGGTGGGGGTAGAACAGTCTGTACTGTATGATTGATACTTAGACAAGGTGGGGGTAGAACAGTCTGTACTGTATGATTGATACTTAGACAAGGTGGGGGTAGAACACAACACAATCAATTCAATTGTAAAAATCCACTTGGCTGATGATCCAAGATCAAAGGCACCGAAAAGTTAAAAAGGCTTAATTTAAACAGGCTAAAACATACACTGAAAACAGCCAATGCACTGCAGCTTACAAGCCCTCACCCTAACCCTAACCCTCACCATACCACTGGAAATTAATTCTGGATCTTACTAAGGGCATAATGTACAATTGGGATAGAGGGAAGCCAGTGAGAGTTGGTTAGTGAGAGTAAAAGCATAGAACATAATGCTACTTAACCAAAGGAAAACTAGCATTGTTACACAGCTGCACCTTTTCCAGTAATGCGGATCGCATGCGGTGGCGATTACTAAATGCATTACAATACAATGCAAGGGGCTGGAGCCAAAAGACCACTGCTATTCTCCCGCAGAACATTGAATTAATTACTGTAGAGAGCGTGTAGGTTTTGGGAGAGGGAGGTAGAGAGCATGTAGGTTTTGGGAGAGGGAGGTAGAGAGCATGTAGGTTTTGGGAGAGGGAGGTAGAGAGCGTGTAGGTTTTGGGAGAGGGAGGTAGAGAGCATGTAGGTTTTGGGAGAGGGAGGTAGAGAGCGTGTAGGTTTTGGGAGAGGGAGGTAGAGAGCATGCAGGTTTTGGGAGAGGGAGGTAGAGAGAGTGTAGGTTTTGGGAGAGGGAGGTAGAGAGAGTGTAGGTTTTGGGAGAGGGAGGTAGGGAGTGTGTAGGTTTTGGGAGAGGGAGGTAGGGAGCATGTAGGTTTTGGGAGAGGGAGGTAGAGAGCGTGTAGGTTTTGGGAGAGGGAGGTAGAGAGTATGTAGTTTTTGGGAGAGGGAGGTAGAGAGTATGTAGGTTTTGGGAGAGGGAGGTAGAGAGCATGTAGGTTTTGGGAGAGGGAGGTAAAGAGTATGTAGGTTTTGGGAAAGGGAGGTAGAGAGTGTGTAGGTTTTGGGAGAGGGAGGTAGACAGTGTGTAGGTTTTGGGAGAGGGAGGTAGAGAGTGTGTAGGTTTTGGGAGAGGGAGGTAAAGAGTATGTAGGTTTTGGGAGAGGGAGGTAGAGAGTGTGTAGGTTTTGGGAGAGGGAGGTAGACAGTGTGTAGGTTTTGGAAGAGGGAGGTAGAGAGAGTGTAGGTTTTGGGAGAGGGAGGTAGAGAGTATGTAGGTTTTGGGAGAGGAAGGTAGAGAGTGTGTAGGTTTTGGGAGAGGGAGGTAGGGAGTGTGTAGGTTTTGGGAGAGGGAGGTAGACAGTGTGTAGGTTTTGGGAGAGGGAGGTAGGGAGTGTGTAGGTTTTGGGAGAGGGAGGTAGGGAGCATGTAGGTTTTGGGAGAGGGAGGTAGAGAGCGTGTAGGTTTTGGGAGAGGGAGGTAGAGAGTGTGTAGGTTTTGGGAGAGGGAGGTAGGGAGTGTGTAGGTTTTGGGAGAGGGAGGTAGGGAGCATGTAGGTTTTGGGAGAGGGAGGTAGAGAGCGTGTAGGTTTTGGGAGAGGGAGGTAGAGAGTGTGTAGGTTTTGGGAGAGGGAGGTAGAGAGTCTGTAGGTTTTGGGAGAGGGAGGTAGAGAGTGTAGGTTTTGGGAGAGGGAGGTAGAGAGTGTGTAGGTTTTGGGAGAGGGAGGTAGAGAGAGTGTAGGTTTTGGGAGAGGGAGGTAGAGAGTGTGTAGGTTTTGGGAGAGGGAGGTAGACAGTGTGTAGGTTTTGGGAGAGGGAGGTAGAGAGAGTGTAGGTTTTGGGAGAGGGAGGTAGAGAGTATGTAGGTTTTGGGAGAGGAAGGTAGAGAGTGTGTAGGTTTTGGGAGAGGGAGGTAGGGAGTGTGTAGGTTTTGGGAGAGGGAGGTAGACAGTGTGTAGGTTTTGGGAGAGGGAGGTAGGGAGCATGTAGGTTTTGGGAGAGGGAGGTAGAGAGCGTGTAGGTTTTGGGAGAGGGAGGTAGAGAGTGTGTAGGTTTTGGGAGAGGGAGGTAGAGAGTGTAGGTTTTGGGAGAGGGAGGTAGAGAGTGTGTAGGTTTTGGGAGAGGGAGGTAGAGAGAGTGTAGGTTTTGGGAGAGGGAGGTAGAGAGCGTGTAGGTTTTGGGAGAGGGAGGTAGAGAGTGTAGGTTTTGGGAGAGGGAGGTAGAGAGCGTGTAGGTTTTGGGAGAGGGAGGTAGAGAGTGTGTAGGTTTTGGGAGAGGGAGGTAGAGAGTCTGTAGGTTTTGGGAGAGGGAGGTAGAGAGTGTAGGTTTTGGGAGAGGGAGGTAGAAAGTGTGTAGGTTTTGGGAGAGGGAGGTAGAGAGCCTGTAGGTTTTGGGAGAGGGAGGTAGAGAGTGTGTAGGTTTTGGGAGAGGGAGGTAGAGAGTGTAGGTTTTGGGAGAGGGAGGTAGAGAGTGTGTAGGTTTTGGGAGAGGGACGTAGACAGTGTGTAGGTTTTGGGAGAGGGAGGTAGAGAGTGTGTAGGTTTTGGGAGAGGGAGGTAGGGAGCATGTAGGTTTTGGGAGAGGGAGGTAGAGAGCGTGTAGGTTTTGGGAGAGGGAGGTAGAGAGTGTGTAGGTTTTGGGAGAGGGAGGTAGAGAGTCTGTAGGTTTTGGGAGAGGGAGGTAGAGAGTGTAGGTTTTGGGAGAGGGAGGTAGAGAGTGTGTAGGTTTTGGGAGAGGGAGGTAGAGAGAGTGTAGGTTTTGGGAGAGGGAGGTAGAGAGTGTGTAGGTTTTGGGAGAGGGAGGTAGAGAGCGTGTAGGTTTTGGGAGAGGGAGGTAGAGAGTGTAGGTTTTGGGAGAGGGAGGTAGAGAGCGTGTAGGTTTTGGGAGAGGGAGGTAGAGAGTGTGTAGGTTTTGGGAGAGGGAGGTAGAGAGTCTGTAGGTTTTGGGAGAGGGAGGTAGAGAGTGTAGGTTTTGGGAGAGGGAGGTAGAAAGTGTGTAGGTTTTGGGAGAGGGAGGTAGAGAGCCTGTAGGTTTTGGGAGAGGGAGGTAGAGAGTGTGTAGGTTTTGGGAGAGGGAGGTAGAGAGTGTAGGTTTTGGGAGAGGGAGGTAGAGAGTGTGTAGGTTTTGGGAGAGGGACGTAGACAGTGTGTAGGTTTTGGGAGAGGGAGGTAGAGAGTGTGTAGGTTTTGGGAGAGGGAGGTAGACAGTGTGTAGGTTTTGGGAGAGGGAGGTAGAGAGAGTGTAGGTTTTGGGAGAGGGAGGTAGAGAGTATGTAGGTTTTGGGAGAGGAAGGTAGAGAGTGTGTAGGTTTTGGGAGAGGGAGGTAGGGAGTGTGTAGGTTTTGGGAAAGGGAGGTAGACAGTGTGTAGGTTTTGGGAGAGGGAGGTAGGGAGCATGTAGGTTTTGGGAGAGGGAGGTAGAGAGCGTGTAGGTTTTGGGAGAGGGAGGTAGAGAGTGTGTAGGTTTTGGGAGAGGGAGGTAGAGAGTGTAGGTTTTGGGAGAGGGAGGTAGAGAGTGTGTAGGTTTTGGGAGAGGGAGGTAGAGAGAGTGTAGGTTTTGGGAGAGGGAGGTAGAGAGTGTGTAGGTTTTGGGAGAGGGAGGTAGAGAGCGTGTAGGTTTTGGGAGAGGGAGGTAGGGAGTGTGTAGGTTTTGGGAGAGGGAGGTAGACAGTGTGTAGGTTTTGGGAGAGGGAGGTAGGGAGTGTGTAGGTTTTGGGAGAGGGAGGTAGACAGTGTGTAGGTTTTGGGAGAGGGAGGTAGGGAGCATGTAGGTTTTGGGAGAGGGAGGTAGAGAGCGTGTAGGTTTTGGGAGAGGGAGGTAGAGAGTGTGTAGGTTTTGGGAGAGGGAGGTAGAGAGTGTAGGTTTTGGGAGAGGGAGGTAGAGAGTGTGTAGGTTTTGGGAGAGGGAGGTAGAGAGAGTGTAGGTTTTGGGAGAGGGAGGTAGAGAGTGTGTAGGTTTTGGGAGAGGGAGGTAGAGAGCGTGTAGGTTTTGGGAGAGGGAGGTAGAGAGTGTAGGTTTTGGGAGAGGGAGGTAGAGAGCGTGTAGGTTTTGGGAGAGGGAGGTAGAGAGTGTGTAGGTTTTGGGAGAGGGAGGTAGAGAGTGTAGGTTTTGGGAGAGGGAGGTAGAGAGAGTGTAGGTTTTGGGAGAGGGAGGTAGAGAGTGTGTAGGTTTTGGGAGAGGGAGGTAGACAGTGTGTAGGTTTTGGGAGAGGGAGGTAGAGAGAGTGTAGGTTTTGGGAGAGGGAGGTAGAGAGTATGTAGGTTTTGGGAGAGGAAGGTAGAGAGTGTGTAGGTTTTGGGAGAGGGAGGTAGGGAGTGTGTAGGTTTTGGGAGAGGGAGGTAGACAGTGTGTAGGTTTTGGGAGAGGGAGGTAGGGAGCATGTAGGTTTTGGGAGAGGGAGGTAGAGAGCGTGTAGGTTTTGGGAGAGGGAGGTAGAGAGTGTGTAGGTTTTGGGAGAGGGAGGTAGAGAGTGTAGGTTTTGGGAGAGGGAGGTAGAGAGTGTGTAGGTTTTGGGAGAGGGAGGTAGAGAGAGTGTAGGTTTTGGGAGAGGGAGGTAGAGAGTGTGTAGGTTTTGGGAGAGGGAGGTAGAGAGCGTGTAGGTTTTGGGAGAGGGAGGTAGAGAGTGTAGGTTTTGGGAGAGGGAGGTAGAGAGCGTGTAGGTTTTGGGAGAGGGAGGTAGAGAGTGTGTAGGTTTTGGGAGAGGGAGGTAGAGAGTCTGTAGGTTTTGGGAGAGGGAGGTAGAGAGTGTAGGTTTTGGGAGAGGGAGGTAGAAAGTGTGTAGGTTTTGGGAGAGGGAGGTAGAGAGCCTGTAGGTTTTGGGAGAGGGAGGTAGAGAGTGTGTAGGTTTTGGGAGAGGGAGGTAGAGAGTGTAGGTTTTGGGAGAGGGAGGTAGAGAGTGTGTAGGTTTTGGGAGAGGGACGTAGACAGTGTGTAGGTTTTGGGAGAGGGAGGTAGAGAGTGTGTAGGTTTTGGGAGAGGGAGGTAGGGAGCATGTAGGTTTTGGGAGAGGGAGGTAGAGAGCGTGTAGGTTTTGGGAGAGGGAGGTAGAGAGTGTGTAGGTTTTGGGAGAGGGAGGTAGAGAGTCTGTAGGTTTTGGGAGAGGGAGGTAGAGAGTGTAGGTTTTGGGAGAGGGAGGTAGAGAGTGTGTAGGTTTTGGGAGAGGGAGGTAGAGAGAGTGTAGGTTTTGGGAGAGGGAGGTAGAGAGTGTGTAGGTTTTGGGAGAGGGAGGTAGAGAGCGTGTAGGTTTTGGGAGAGGGAGGTAGAGAGTGTAGGTTTTGGGAGAGGGAGGTAGAGAGCGTGTAGGTTTTGGGAGAGGGAGGTAGAGAGTGTGTAGGTTTTGGGAGAGGGAGGTAGAGAGTCTGTAGGTTTTGGGAGAGGGAGGTAGAGAGTGTAGGTTTTGGGAGAGGGAGGTAGAAAGTGTGTAGGTTTTGGGAGAGGGAGGTAGAGAGCCTGTAGGTTTTGGGAGAGGGAGGTAGAGAGTGTGTAGGTTTTGGGAGAGGGAGGTAGAGAGTGTAGGTTTTGGGAGAGGGAGGTAGAGAGTGTGTAGGTTTTGGGAGAGGGACGTAGACAGTGTGTAGGTTTTGGGAGAGGGAGGTAGAGAGTGTGTAGGTTTTGGGAGAGGGACGTAGACAGTGTGTAGGTTTTGGGAGAGGGACGTAGACAGTATGTAGGTTTTGGGAGAGGGAGGTAGAGAGTGTAGGTTTTAGGAGAGGGAGGTAGACGTATGTAGGTTTTGGGAGAGGGAGGTAGAGAGAGTGTAGGTTTTGGGAGAGGGAGGTAGGGAGTGTGTAGGTTTTGGGAGAGGGAGGTAGGGAGCATGTAGGTTTTGGGAGTGGGAGGTAGAGAGCGTGTAGGTTTTGGGAGAGGGAGGTAGAGAGTATGTAGGTTTTGGGAGAGGGAGGTAGAGAGTATGTAGGTTTTGGGAGAGGGAGGTAGAGAGCGTGTAGGTTTTGGGAGAGGGAGGTAAAGAGTATGTAGGTTTTGGGAAAGGGAGGTAGAGAGTGTGTAGGTTTTGGGAGAGGGAGGTAGACAGTGTGTAGGTTTTGGGAGAGGGAGGTAGAGAGTGTGTAGGTTTTGGGAGAGGGAGGTAAAGAGTATGTAGGTTTTGGGAGAGGGAGGTAGAGAGTGTGTAGGTTTTGGGAGAGGGAGGTAGACAGTGTGTAGGTTTTGGGAGAGGGAGGTAGAGAGAGTGTAGGTTTTGGGAGAGGGAGGTAGAGAGTATGTAGGTTTTGGGAGAGGAAGGTAGAGAGTGTGTAGGTTTTGGGAGAGGGAGGTAGGGAGTGTGTAGGTTTTGGGAGAGGGAGGTAGACAGCGTGTAGGTTTTGGGAGAGGGAGGTAGAGAGTGTGTAGGTTTTGGGAGAGGGAGGTAGAGAGTGTAGGTTTTGGGAGAGGGAGGTAGAGAGTGTGTAGGTTTTGGGAGAGGGAGGTAGAGAGAGTGTAGGTTTTGGGAGAGGGAGGTAGAGAGTGTGTAGGTTTTGGGAGAGGGAGGTAGAGAGCGTGTAGGTTTTGGGAGAGGGAGGTAGAGAGTGTAGGTTTTGGGAGAGGGAGGTAGAGAGCGTGTAGGTTTTGGGAGAGGGAGGTAGAGAGTGTGTAGGTTTTGGGAGAGGGAGGTAGAGAGTCTGTAGGTTTTGGGAGAGGGAGGTAGGGAGCATGTAGGTTTTGGGAGAGGGAGGTAGAGAGCGTGTAGGTTTTGGGAGAGGGAGGTAGAGAGTGTGTAGGTTTTGGGAGAGGGAGGTAGAGAGTGTGTAGGTTTTGGGAGAGGGAGGTAGAGAGTGTAGGTTTTGGGAGAGGGAGGTAGAGAGAGTGTAGGTTTTGGGAGAGGGAGGTAGAGAGTGTGTAGGTTTTGGGAGAGGGAGGTAGAGAGCGTGTAGGTTTTGGGAGAGGGAGGTAGAGAGTGTAGGTTTTGGGAGAGGGAGGTAGAGAGCGTGTAGGTTTTGGGAGAGGGAGGTAGAGAGTGTGTAGGTTTTGGGAGAGGGAGGTAGAGAGTCTGTAGGTTTTGGGAGAGGGAGGTAGAGAGTGTAGGTTTTGGGAGAGGGAGGTAGAAAGTGTGTAGGTTTTGGGAGAGGGAGGTAGAGAGCCTGTAGGTTTTGGGAGAGGGAGGTAGAGAGTGTGTAGGTTTTGGGAGAGGGAGGTAGAGAGTGTAGGTTTTGGGAGAGGGAGGTAGAGAGTGTGTAGGTTTTGGGAGAGGGACGTAGACAGTGTGTAGGTTTTGGGAGAGGGAGGTAGAGAGTGTGTAGGTTTTGGGAGAGGGACGTAGACAGTGTGTAGGTTTTGGGAGAGGGACGTAGACAGTATGTAGGTTTTGGGAGAGGGAGGTAGAGAGTGTAGGTTTTGGGAGAGGGAGGTAGAGAGTCTGTAGGTTTTGGGAGAGGGACGTAGACGTATGTAGGTTTTGGGAGAGGGAGGTAGAGAGTGCAGGTTTTGGGAGAGGGAGGTAGAGAGTGTGTAGGTTTTGGGAGAGGGACATAGACAGTGTGTAGGTTTTGGGAGAGGAAGGTAGAGAGCGTGTAGGTTTTGGGAGAGGGAGGTAGAGAGTGTGTAGGTTTTGGGAGAGGGACGTAGACAGTGTGTAGGTTTTGGGAGAGGGAGGTAGAGAGCGTGTAGGTTTTGGGAGAGGGAGGTAGAGAGTGTGTAGGTTTTGGGAGAGGGACGTAGACAGTGTGTAGGTTTTGGGAGAGGGAGGTAGAGAGTGTAGGTTTTGGGAGAGGGAGGTAGAGAGAGTGTAGGTTTTGGGACGGAGGTAGAGAGTGTGTAGGTTTTGGGAGAGGGAGGTAGAGAGTGTGTAGGTTTTGGGAGAGGGAGGTAGAGAGAATGTAGGTTTTGGGAGAGGGAGGTAGAGAGCGTGTAGGTTTTGGGAGAGGGAGGTAGAGAGTGTGTAGGTTTTGGGAGAGGGACGTAGACAGTGTGTAGGTTTTGGGAGAGGGAGGTAGAGAGTGTAGGTTTTGGGAGAGGGAGGTAGAGAGCTTGCAGAAGTTATTTATTACTGGGAATCAATGTATGGTTTACCCAGAACACTGCCGTTTATGATGTTCACCCCATAAGAAATATATTTTGCCTTAATCAATTTTGCATTAATGTTTCATATATTAACATGGCATCAATACTTGTCACATTCTTGTTTATGCTTGAGGTATTTCTAATCTGAGGTGCTGTATACTTGTGCATTTCTCATGTGCAAATTAAGCGCCCACTATTGCATGCCGAGTGAGCAGCCGATTGAGATTTGGCAGCAGGCTTTAACAGCAATGTGCACAGAAGACAGCGCTGAGTTTCCGTGCAGTATTATTAAAAACTAGAGCACCTCCATCCTTACACCATGCAAACAACCCTTTTTAATAAGAAAGTGTATGCTGATGACACATTTAAAATCCCTTTCTGTTGAAAATTGAAAACCTGTTTTTTGCGCCCTCTTAAAGTCGTCCTAGATATAGATACTGTATATATACATATATACGTATATATATAATTTCATATTTTTGCTGTATTCTTGGCTGTTTATTTTTGAAACTATGAAACTATAAAGTACGAGCTGCATTCATTCATAAATGACACTGTAATTAATTGACTTGAAGGAGCACAGCCAGCACAGTCTATACAGATTTGAATAATAAACTGTGAAAACAGCAGCCATTGTCATTGTTATCTATATTTTTGTCATATTAATTTTATATGTGCACTTTCTCCATGGAAGTGTCTGCTCCACTTGGCTCCTCGTTACAGCAGGTTTGCTCTTTTCGTTGTACAAATTGAATTAACAGACCAGTAACCAGCTGAGACTCATAAAAAGATTCTCTTTGAAAACTTGCTTTGCACAGACCTCAGGAGTCACATTGCCTTTTCTGTAATGTCCCTCTTTATGTAGAAATGTATCTAGTTGTATCTAGACCTTACCCCAACCTTCCTAATTACGAAGGAAGCCAAGGGGGTACTGTTTACATGTTTGTGCAACATCACTAATTATGGTATGGAATTATTAATATTTAAAAACCCTGCAAAATACCCTCCCCCTTCCATAAAAGGCAATTAAGGCCGAGTGATGCCTTAATTGCCTCAGTCTTCGATCACTGTGCATACAGCTAATTACAGCATGCAAATGAGACCAGGAAAAGCGTATTTGCATAGTGGACAGAACGGCTATTTCCGCAGTCCGTACAACAACATCTCCTGTGCTGTTTTCATTCATTATAATTAAATAGGGGTCAGTGTCCTATGGGCTGTTCTTAGCTGACCAAATTTATTTGAATATGAAATATTAAGACACAAACTGATTGCCCGTACAATGCCCTCAACCTTGAGTCTGGAAAGCCTGCATTTCCGCTGTGCAACCTTATCTTTTCTTTACTTTTTTATTTAACCTTTATGCAACCAAGAATGTCAAAGAAGAACTAATTTCCCTCTTAGTAACAACTTGGGACACAAGGTGAGTAAGAGATGCAAGGGATTGCAAAGTCAAGTGTGTGTATGTGTGTGTGTGTGTGTGTGTGTGTGTGTGTGTCTGTGTGTGTGTGTATGTGTGTATGTGTGTGTGTGTGTGTGTGTGTGTGTGTGTGTGTGTGTGTGTGTGTGTGTGTGTGTGCGT
>CM056395.1:30285542-30382850 GCA_029718625.1 Synaphobranchus kaupii | reverse complement strand
CGACAAATGGGAAAGATTGTGTGTGTGTGCGTGTGTCTGTGTGTATGTGTGTGTGTGTGTGTGTGTATGTGTGTGTGTGTGTGTGTGTGTGTGTGTGTGTGTGCGCGTGTGTCTGTGTGTATGTGTGTGTGTGTGTGTGTGTGTGTGCGTCTGTGTGTATGTGTGTGTGTGTGTGTGTGTGTGGTGAGTGTGTGCATGTGTGTGGTGTGCATGTGTGCATGGTATTTGTGTATGTGTGTTCTTGTTGGTGTGTGTGCTTGTTTTTGTGTGTCTGTGTTAGCCTGTGTATGTGTGTGTGTGTGTGTGTGTGCCTGTGTGTCTGTGGTGTATGTGTGTGTGGTGTGCACTGTGTGTTTGTGCCTGTGTGTGCCTGTGTGTGTGTGTGTGTGTGTGTGTGTGTGTGTGTGTGCGCTTGTTTGTTCATGTACGTATGTGTGTTTGTGTGTGTGTGTGTGTGTGGTGAGTATTTGTATGTGGTATGTGTGTGTGTGGTGAGTGTGTGCATTGCCTGTGTGTGTGGTATATGTGTGTGTTTGTGTGGTGAGTATTTGTGGTATATGTGTGTGTGTGTGTGTGTGTGTGTGTGTGAGAGAGTGTATGCATGTCTGCGTGTGTGGTGTGTATATATGTGTGTGTGGTGAGTATTTGTGGTATATGTGTGTGTGTGTGTGTGTGTGTGTGTGTGTGTGTGGTGTGTGTGTGTGGTGAGTATTTGTGGTATATGTGTGTGTGTGTGTGTGTGTGTGTGTGTGTGTGTAGCTGCATAATAGCTGGCTCATTATATTGTTTGGCAGGATGACGCTGGCATACCAGTGGCATTATTCTCTAAATAATCTCATGACTTTTTCAGCTTCTTATGCTCATACTAGCCATGACACTGCACTACATGCACCTCATAACCACAATATCAGCCTCTTATGCTCATACTAGCCATGACACTGCACTACATGCACCTCATAACCACAATATCAGCCTCTTATGCTCATACTAGCCATGACACTGCACTACATGCACCTCATAACCACAATATCAGCCTCTTATGCTCATACTAGCCATGACACTGCACTACATGCACCTCATAACCACAATATCAGCCTCTTATGCTCATACTAGCCACGACACTGCACTACATGCACCTCATAACCACAATATCAGCCTCTTATGCTCATACTAGCCATGACACTGCACTACATGCACCTCATAACCACAATATCAGCCTCTTATGCTCATACTAGCCATGACACTGCACTACATGCACCTCATAACCACAATATCAGCCTCTTATGCTCATACTAGCCATGACACTGCACTACATGCACCTCATAACCACAATATCAGCCTCTTATGCTCATACTAGCCATGACACTGCACTACATGCACCTCATAACCACAATATCAGCCTCTTATGCTCATACTAGCCATGGCACTGCACTACATGCACCTCATAACCACAATATCAGCCTCTTATGCTCATACTAGCCATGACACTGCACTACATGCACCTCATAACCACAATATCAGCCTCTTATGCTCATACTAGCCATGGCACTGCACTACATGCACCTCATAACCACAATATCAGCCTCTTATGCTCATACTAGCCATGACACTGCACTACATGCAGCTCATAACCACAATATCAGCCTCTTATGCTCATACTAGCCATGACACTGCACTACATGCACCTCATAACCACAATATCAGCCTCTTATGCTCATACTAGCCATGACACTGCACTACATGCACCTCATAACCACAATATCAGCCTCTTATGCTCATACTAGCCATGACACTGCACTACATGCAGCTCATAACCACAATATAAATATATAATATAAAATGAGCCTCCTGATGGGTTATTCCAGTGCTACTGACACTTGATAAGTATATGATGCGTTATGGCAATGCAACTGACACTACATAAGGATATGATGGGTTATAGCAATGCAACTGACACTACATAAGGATATGCTACATTATAGCAATGCAACTGACACTTCATAAGTATATGATGTGTTATAGCAATGCAACTGACACTACATAAGGATATGATGGGTTATAGCAATGCAACTGACACTACATAAGGATATGATGGGTTATAGCAATGCAACTGACACTACATAAGGATATGATGGGTTATAGCAATGCAACTGACACTACATAAAGACAAACCGTAAAATTGTCAATGTAAAACAAAATACAAAGAAGAAAGAATATACGTGCACCACGGCGCTCTTATTTTGGCCTGTGTGTAATGACAGCTCTTCCTGACAGGCACTGCTTTTGGAAACGGTACTGCACTGCGTGTGACTTCATTACTGATTAAAGTCACTTCCCGCTGAGCAGGGCAGTCGCGTGCCTTCGTATGATTCTCATGTCCTCTCGTGTTTAATAGCGTTATGTGCAGAATATGAGGCGGGTTTTAGTAACCACAAAGACTGTAGATATGCAGATGTGCAGACTAAATAAAAAATGGATCACTTCCTTAGTAATGTTTACATATGTCTCTTTATATATACGTAGCTCTATAAGTGACTGACTGTTACTGGTGTGAATAACAGGTGTAATGCTGTGATTAAGATTGTTTGGTGTTCCTGAGATCTGATCTCCTCAGGTGCTCCAGGTGACTTTAAAGAGATCTTTTGATCTAAATGATCTGGCGCTGGGAGGCTTAATGGCTGCAATGCATGCTGGGGAAAGCCATGCACACCGCTAGCCCTATGCTCGCTGTAACGCTCCTTCTGTTGTGACCCCCGCACTCTCTTACCCCACCCCCACTGACCCCCCGCACTCTCTTACCCCCCCCAACACTGACCCCCGCTTACCCCACCCCCGCTCACTGACCCTGTCTATTACTGCTGCTGGCCATTGAGTGGCCATCTTGTAATGACACGCCGGCATTGCATTGACCCGGATTATTCTTTGTGAAACCAAACACATTGAGCACATTTCAATATATTCACTCATTAAACTGCCTGGTAGTTAATATTTTTTACTGGCCCTGCCTTGTGTTCAGTAATAATAATAAATAAATAAATAAATGTTTTAATTATTTTGTTCAGTCAGAACTGTAAATCTGTGAACTATGTAAAGTATAGGAAAATATGTACATACTGGGGTCAATTTACTAAGATCCCAAATAAGGGGTGTTAATTTGCGGGTGATCAACTAAGAGTCATTATGTAAATGACTCCAGCGGTAAACAGCCATATTTAAATGAGAGATTTTTGCATATAGAAATTAAGAAAACGGTGAAAAGACTTGAAGCAGTTGGCAGATGTTGCAGTTTTTTTTATGGTATTTTTTTTATTTTTTTGTTACAGTGTAGGACTTTCATATTGAACAAGCTGGCGTTTTACAACAAGTTGATGCATCTTAGTTTCTGCCGGGAGTTACAGATGTTTGTCAGGACTGAAATGATCATAACTATGTTTACTAGCACTAAGCCTACTCGCATCATTAGTGTCACATAAAATAACATTTCTTTGTGATCATGGGTTTCATTTTGATACATTTTTTTTATTTGCTTTGTTATTAAGTTTGTTATAATAAGCTGTACATTGTGTTATTCAGTTTGTTATAATAGGCTGTACATTGTGTTATTCAGTTTGTTATAATAGGCTGTACATTGTGTTATTCAGTTTGTTATAATAGGCTGTACATTGTGTTATTAAGTTTGTTATAATAGGCTGTACATTGTGTTATTCAGTTTGTTATAATAGGCTGTACATTGTGTTATTCAGTTTGTTATAATAGGCTGTACATTGTGTTATTCAGTTTGTTATAATAGGCTGTACATTGTGTTATTCCGTTTGTTATAATAGGCTGTACATTGTGTTATTCAGTTTGTTATAATAGGCTGTACATTGTGTTATTCCGTTTGTTATAATAGGCTGTACATTGTGTTATTCAGTTTGTTATAATAGGCTGTACATTGTGTTATTCAGTTTGTTATAATAGGCTGTACATTGTGTTATTCAGTTTGTTATAATAGGCTGTGCATTGTGTTATTCAGTTTGTTATAATAGGCTGTACATTGTGTTATTCAGTTTGTTATAATAGGCTGTACATTGTGTTATTCAGTTTGTTATAAAAGGCTGTACATTGTGTTATTCTGTTTGTTATAATAGGCTGTACATTGTGTTATTCAGTTTGTTATAATAGGCTGTACATTGTGTTATTCTGTTTGTTATAATAGGCTGTACATTGTGTTATTCAGTTTGTTATAATAGGCTGTACATTGTGTTATTAAGTTTGTTATAATAGGCTGTACATTGTGTTATTCAGTTTGTTATAATAGGCTGTACATTGTGTTATTCAGTTTGTTATAATAGGCTGTACATTGTGTTATTAAGTTTGTTATAATAGGCTGTACATTGTGTTATTCAGTTTGTTATAATAGGCTGTACATTGTGTTATTCAGTTTGTTATAATAGGCTGTACATTGTATTGCTGGTTTGATTCAATTCCTCATTACTCTTGTGACATGATTTGCTTCATGATTAAAGATGTATTTTCACTGTATATCCACAAATTTTCTAGCGCTTGCTAGAATCGGCCAGTTTATTAGCCCACATTGTTTACGCAATCATTCAGAACGCAATCACTCATTTGTGGATATTTCAAACACGGCCGAACGTGTCTTGCTACAATTACCGCTGTCATCTTATGAAGTCCTTGTTTTTTAAAACCTACTTTCCATTTGTACTAAAATGCACCCGCAAATACCTTTCAAAAACTTCCTTACGGGCTTAGTAAATCACTTTCCACATGCTAAAGTAATCTATTTGCATGACCACCACACACTATTTTCGCGAAATAACATAGGGACGTCCAATTTTGCCTATTCATTCAGCAGGCTAACCCACAAATATGAGAAATGAACGTATCTTTCAATTTTAGCACATGCAATCGTCTTCAGTGAGACAGAGAAGTCTCACATGCATGTACATTTAGCAAAGCAACTTAGACGGCTTACATTTCACATGCAGTCTTATATTTTACATGCAGTCCAGTTAAACAGCTGGATCTTTCCTGAAGGAGTTGGGGTTGAGTACTTTGCTCCAGTAATTCCAGTAAAAATCGTAATGCCCCAGTACAAGTACAGTTCCCTACCCAATGTACTACACTGCCCCCCAGTATGGAGAGAGAAGAACAGCGTGTACACAAGTATGCGCACACACACACACACACACGCACACACACACACACACACACACACACACACAGTCTGGTCTCCAGTGAACGGGTCCACCAGCAGCAATAACCCCCCCCCCCCCCCCCCCCCCCCCATAATCATGTTAATTACAAGCAAAAAATGAATTCATTAATCATCAATTCCCCGTTAGTTAGACCATCACGTCACTACCAGTGCAGCAATAACCTATTTTCTAAATTGCTCCCAATATGCTAATCTCATGCTTTGCTAATATTCAAACAATATCAACCCAGTCAGTAACGTCTCTGACCATCATTGACTCGTACAACAGCCAGTTATTGGTTTAACAAATTTAATGAAGCGTTTTTTTTTTTTTTTTTTTGCAGTCATGGCTGAGATATGCAGTAATTACAAAAATAATATTCCCCGATCAGCGGAACAACTCGGTAATGTCTTTATACAGTCTATGGGTAATGCCTTTATACAGTCTACGGGTAATGCCTTTATACAGTCTATGGGTAATGCCTTTATACAGTCTACGGGTAATGCCTTTATACAGTCTATGGGTAATGCCTTTATACAGTCTATGGGTAATGCCTTTATACAGTCTATGGGTAATGCCTTTATACAGTCTATGGGTAATGCCTTTATACAGTCTATGGGTAATGCCTTTATACAGTCTATGGGTAATGCCTTTATACAGTCTATGGGTAATGCCTTTATACAGTCTATGGGAAATGCCTTTATACAGTCTATGGGTAATGCCTTTATACAGTCTATGGGTAATGCCTTTATACAGTCTATGGGTAATGCCATTATATACAGTCTATGGGTAATGTCTTTATACAGTATATGGGTAATGCCTTTATACAGTCTATGGGTAATGCCTTTATACAGTCTATGGGTAATGCCTTTATACAGTCTATGGGTAATGCCTTTATACAGTCTATGGGTAATGCCTTTATACAGTCTATGGGTAATGCCTTTATACAGTCTATGGGTAATGCCCTTTATACAGTCTATGGGTAATGCCTTTATACAGTCTACGGGTAATGCCTTTATACAGTCTACGGGTAATGCCTTTATACAGTCTATGGGTAATGCCTTTATACAGTCTATGGGTAATGCCTTTATACAGTCTATGGGTAATGCCTTTATACAGTCTATGGGTAATGCCTTTATACAGTCTATGGGTAATGCCTTTATACAGTCTATGGGTAATGCCTTTACACAGTCTATGGGTAATGCCTTTATACAGTCTATGGGTAATGCCTTTATACAGTCTATGGGTAATGCCTTTATACAGTCTATGGGTAATGCCTTTATACAGTCTATGGGTAATGCCTTTATACAGTCTATGGGTAATGCCTTTATACAGTCTATGGGTAATGCCTTTATACAGTCTATGGGTAATGCCTTTATACAGTCTATGGGTAATGCCTTTATACAGTCTACGGGTAATGCCTTTATACAGTCTATGGGTAATGTCTTTATACAGTCTATGGGTAATGCCTTTATACAGTCTATGGGTAATGCCTTTATACAGTCTATGGGTAATGCCTTTATACAGTCTATGGGTAATGCCTTTATACAGTCCTATGGGTAATGCATTAGCAAATCTGCTTTAACCTGCACTTTGTTCATCAAAGCTGTTATTACATTCTTTGATTTGCTGAGGAGGAATTTAATGCCTGAAACACAAGTATCAGTTTTATGAGATGAAATAAATTGCTCTGAGATCATATATATTTGTAACAGCAGCTGGTGAGCTAAAAAGAGGCCATTTGTTCATAAAAACAAAACGTTCTGTGTGTATCTAAATAGGTACATAGTCACAATTAGCCACTAATTTACACTTGCTGGGGGGGGGGGGGGAGAATTTAACCGCTTTTGTTTATGCAAGACATATTTAATGCATTCTACAGCGGCTGCAACTTTCCCACAGGAAGCTGCCGGGCGGCTCATCCTGTTAGAAAAGTGAAATGGCAGCAGCGTGCAGACGCACCTCGCAGCCTGGGAGGAGGGCCAGATCTGCGCCAGAGCCGAGCCGGAGCAGCGCAACTCAAACCCCCGCAGGCCAGCGCATAATTGGCTTTAGGGGAGACCGGCCTAAAATTGGACTGAACAATCCGGATTGGGGAAAAATAGCAATGGTGGTGGGGGGGGTTGGGTGGAGGAGGACTCTAAATGTGGAAATATAATGTGTGTGTGTGTGTGTGTGTGTGTGTGTGTAGGTGTGTATGTGTGAGTGTGTGTGTGAGTGCATGTGTTTGTGTGTTTATGTGTATGCGTTTATGTGTGTATGCAAGTGTGGGATGTGTGTGTGTGTGTGTGTGTGTGTGTGCGCGCGTGTGTGTGTGTGTGTGCGTGTGCGCGTGTGTGTGTGTGGTGTGCGCGCTGTGTGTGTGTGTGTTACCAGCTGTGCTGGTCATGATCCCATGCTGTTGTCCACCATAGCAGCTCTAAGGTATGGTTCTTAAGCGATGTTGGTTCTGCATGTGGACATAACTGTTAAACCGTGTGTACATACTTATATAATATTCACTTTTGATCAGAAGGTGCTGCAGTTCTCATCAATCATAGTAAGACCTTCTGATACAAAATAGTGCATTCATCATCTATAAGACATTAATAATCCATCATCTATAAGACATTAATAATCCATCATGGAGCCTGGGTTTAACAGCTCCCTCTGCCCTCCAGACCTGATTGCCTACACATCTGGAGTGATGCAGATCAAAATTAATTTATCTTTTTTAATTCCATGCAGAATCATTTTTATCATAAACATGAAACAATGTTTCACGTCCATGTGAAAATATGTCAAATCATGATAAATCCTCTTTCTGTTTGAGAATTTGCTTACTTATTGAAGATGAACATTGTGGAGTTATAGGTTTGAGTTGCCTGCATAGGAAACTCCTCAGTGCTTAATAAAGTGTAAATGTGTAGCCTAAGCACATTGTTTTGGTTCAATCATCATTCAGTCGTTAATATGTGTCTGAAAACACGTGGATCACTCTTGGGTGAAATGCAACCTCACAGAAACAAGGCAGTGAATTTACCTCACATTACAGCATCAGTGGTCAGGCTCAAAGTACCATACAAAACCCATGCCAAGTGACCATTCATACCATTCATACCACAGCAAGAAGTCAAAATAAACATGATCAAGTTATTTTTTATTGCCATCACTGTCATTCTGGTCTGGTGTACATATTATTGTTATTATCATCGTGTGTACTCTTATTGTCACTGATAACACCATTGTCTCTGGTTCTTAATACTTTAATTATACCAACCCGGTATCACACATTTGCTTTTTATTGTAGAAATGTTATTAATTAAATAGTAATTTGCAAAAACATTATTTAATTAATTCCTTATGTTTTTAATCTGATACAAATTATTTTTGGAACTGCCCAAGCTTCACTTACAAATCTCATCCTATTTTCCAAATAAATTACACAATGCGAAAATCAAAGCAGAGAAAATAGATTGTAAACATAGTCAAATAAAACATTTGAAAATATCATGGCTGTTAAAATAGGGTTCAAATAACAGATGTTATATAAACACAGGACAACAGGCAAGTAAGGTACAAACACAAGAAAACAGGCTAGTGTGATATAAACAGAACTCCAGGCTATATGATAAACAGAACTACAGGATAGTATTATAAACAGGACTACAGTACATGCTAGTGTGATAACATAACTACAGGCTAGTATGAAAAAGAGAACTACATGCTAGTATTATAAACAGAACTACAGGCTAGTATTATAAACAGAACTACAGGCTAGTATGATAAACAGAACTACAGGATAGTATTATAAACAGAACTAAAGGATAGTATTATAAAGAGAAATACAGGCTAGTATGTTAACCAGAACTACAGGATAGTATTATAAACATAACTAAAGGATAGTATTATAAACAGAACTACAGGCTATATGATAAACAGAACTACATGCTAGTATTATAAACATAACTACAGGCTAGTATTATACACATAACTACAGGCTAGAATTATAAACAGAACTACAGGCTAGTATGATAAACAGAACTACAGGATAGTATTATAAACAGAACTACAGGCTAGTATGATAAACAGAACTACAGGATAGTATTATAAACAGAACTACAGGATAGTATTATAAACCGAACCAAAGGATAGTATTATAAACAGAACTACAGGCTAGTATGTTAACCAGAACTACAGGATAGCATTATAAACAGAACAAAAGGATAGTATTATAAACAGAACTACAGGATAGTATTATAAACAGAACTACAGGCTAGTATTATAAACAGAAGTACAGGCTAGTATGATAAACATAACTACAGGATAGTATTATGAACAGAACTAAAGGATAGTATTATAAACAGAACTACAGGCTAGTATGATAAACAGAATTACAGGATAGTATTATAAACAGAACTACAGGCTAGTATTATAAACAGAACTACAGGCTAGTATGATAAACAGAACTACAAGATAGTATTATAAACAGAACTAAAGGATAGTATTATTGTAAAGGGGCGTGACGTGTGAGGAAGGAGGAGCCAAACGCAGCAAGGGGATTCATAAAGCCCTTAGGCCACTAAGGCGGGATACCCGCAGATAAGGGAGGAGACAAGACAAGGAACAACAAACACCAATACAGACGCTACTAACCGGCTGTCAAACGCCAAGTAACTAGAGCGCAAGGACAGGGATCTGAACAGCCAGAAATAAATACGTGCCCTGTCTCGGTAACGAGACAAATCAGAACGGGCGAGTAGCGTAAAGACAAACATAAAACAGTCAACCAACACTGCAAAAATAATACGATATAGCTAGTAATAGCGGAGGCGAAAGGAACAGATCCAACGTTCCCAGGCTACTCTCAAACTCGCGGTCAAACACAAACGTGTCCACAACATCGCCCAATCTTCCCTATAGGAAGACATGCACCTAAAAGACGAAACAGAACAGTAGTTCCGTATAAAATCGTCAAAACTCCATGCAAGGAGAAAGGCACCGAAAGGAACGAACAGGACAGGCAGTACCGGACATTTACCGGCTAGACCAACGCGAGATTAAATGAAAATAAACGCCCTGCCTCTCAATGATTATGAATATAATGAGGCGAACAGGAACAGAGAATTAACGTTCCATGGCGAGATTAATAAGCTCGCAGTCTAATGCAGAAAACAAAAGGGGTAAACACCCGATCTCCCAGGAGGGAGAAACATTTTACAGGTGAGCCGACGGAGCACCGTCGTCCCATAACTTTCCTATCCAAATAGACTAACGCAAGCTTAATTTGGAACAACCGCCCTAGCCTCTCAGTAAATAAATAAGTAATGAGGCGAAATTGAACAGAGAGCTAAAGTTCCGATGCTATATTAAGAAACACGCAGTCAAAAACAAACACGTCCACAACAACGCCCAAGCTCCATATAAAGAGACACACCCGGAGAACGAAACAGAACAACAGTTCCAAACAAAATCGTCCCGCAGGTAGAAAGGGCGTACAGGACGGCTGCAACAAAAGACCAATGCAAAAATAGCACGACAGCCTCAATATAAATAAAAACCCTGACTCACAACAAAGGGGAACGTAGTCCACGAGAAGGAGACAAAACAGGGAACAAACGCACCAAAGCTACTCACTGGCTCACAGTAACACGGAGTTGAGTAGAAGCAAAACGCCAGGTCTCTCAGTAAGAAAACCAAACAGGCGAAGGGGAACAAAGAACAGCTACTCTACACTTCTACCAGCTAAGCAACCTAGCAGAAGCGCAAACGCCCAATCTCCCATGAGACGACATGCACCGAGGAGCGAACAGAACTACAGTTCTGAACAGAATCGCCCAAATCTCCATACACGGAGGAAAACGCACACTATGGCGAAATAGAGCAGAGATTTACGGTCCCAAACTTCTACGAGATAACCAACCACCAAGCCAGCAAGAAATAAGCCCTGTCTCAACTAAGAGACGTTAAAAATAGGCGAGTAGCCAAAATGGTACGAGAACTCACAGCCGAGAACTCACAGCCAACAATACACAACAGTACAAAACAAGAAACAATTAATGTCGAAGCCCCGAATGAAGGAAACGGTAGGCTTATATATCTCTCCGGTGACTATGCACAGGTGTAAACGCATTAACAGAAGCTCCGCCAACTCAGCAGGGCGGAGCTAGCATCTACCAAAAGGGCAGCGCCCTCGCGTGGCCACCGAGGAAAACGACCGCATCGGGAAACAGGGTTGAAAACCATGACAATTATAAACAGAACTACAGGCTAGTATGATAAACAGAACTACAGGCTAGTATTATAAACAGAACTACAGGCTAGTATGATAAACAGAACTACAGGATAGTATTATAAACAGAACTAAAGGATAGTATTATAAACAGAACTACAGGCTATATGATAAACAGAACTACATGCTAGTGTGATACAAACAGTACAGGTTAGTATGATAACAGAACTACAGGTTAGTATGATAACAGAACTACAGGCTAGTATGATAAACAGAACTACAGGCTAGTATGATAAACAGAACTACAGGCTAGTGTGATAAAGATAACTACAGGCTAGTATTATAAACAGAACTACAAGCTAGTATTATATAAAGTACAGGCTAGTATTATAAACATAACTACAGGCTAGTATTATAAACAGTACAGGCGAGTATGATAAACAGAACTACAGGCTAGTATTATAAACCAAACTCCAGGCTAGTATGATACACAGAACTCCAGGCTAGTATTATAAACAGAACTACAGGCTAGTGTGGTACAAACACATTGCATAAAATAAAGACAGGTAACAGCATAACATTAATAACTGCAATTTAAAACATTGTTCAAAACCACATGGAGTCGTGGACTCTGCCTAAATAATGTGTGAGTTGCCAACTGATTCTATCATATGCAAAGCAGGGGCATTATAAATATTTCATACAATTATTCATATTTCAGAGCTTCTGTTCATTGATTTTGGCATGGATGGCAGCATTGTCATTTGCAGGAATTACACCTTTTACCACCATGGTGCCTTCCCACCTTTTACCACCATGGCCCCTTCCCACCTTTTACCACCATGGCCCCTTCCCACCTTTTACCACCATGGCGCTGTGGAGTATTCCCACCTTTTACCACCATGGCCCCTTCCCACCTTTTACCACCATGGCGCTGTGGAGTATTCCCACCTTTTACCACCATGGCCCCTTCTCACCTTTTACCACCATGGCGCTGTGGAGTATTCCCACCTTTTACCTCCATGGCGCCTTCCCACCTTTTACCACCATGGCGCTGTGGAGTATTCCCACCTTTTACCACCATGGCCCCTTCCCACCTTTTACCACCATGGCCCCTTCCCACTTTTTACCACCATGGCGCTGTGGAGTATTCCCACCTTTTACCGCCATGGCGCTGTGGAGCATTCCCACCTTTACAGACACACCATGATATGAGTGCCACACAGAAGCTGTTTAAGTAGAAATTGGAAAATTGAGGTTTGTCATAGTGTACAGTGAAAATGTATTCTATAGTTATGACCAAAATCCAACAGGCACAGAGTAACAGATTATATATTGTATAATATAACCAAACCCTGTACTGTACTGTGTGTGTGCGCCTAAATATATAATGACATATCCTTTCTTGAAATTCACTATGGTTATAAGGATGTATAAGTGTCTGAACCATATTGATAGCTAGCTGTCTAAGTTCACTCTTCGTTACATAAGCCAGTCAATCAAAAAACAGGCTCCCAACAGAGCAGTCTATAGATCATGTTGTTTAAACAATTCAAGCTCAGAATAATGTACTCATGGACCATCAGACATTGCGTTAGGTTTAAAAAAAAAAAAAAATATTTGAGAATAAAAAATAAACCTTCAAACAGAAAAGCAGAGGCTGTGCCTTTGTGAAAACATTACGAGCACAATCTTCTTCATCTGTTTCTGTGGGTAACAAAACTCAGCTATTTTGAGACACTAAACAGCAACGCCTGAACTCAATTCAAAGTATTATCACTTATTAACAGCTGCAGGGGAGAACACTTTAAAGAGTTAACTTTTTAAATTATTAAATTGTGTAATTTAATTAAATCCTGTAATGTCATTTCAAACGCCAGTGTAAATTATATCATAGAATGTTAATACCTTGACATTTTGCTTTCTGTGCAGGGAGTCAATGTGGTTCATTTATGTGTATGACACGCCCGGCCCACGCGCTGGAAACAGCTTGAGCCTTTCAGTGATTCTATGAACACACATCCTCACCACCGTGTTCTTTTTTATCCCAAACATCACTCTAATCAGCTCTGTTTCTGCGGTCTGGAAAAAAAAGACATTCACATGCTCCACTTGTTTCTCTGCTTATGAAGAAGAGCGTCGGCGAACTATCCCATTACAACTGAATAAACTGAACTATCCCATTACAGCTGAATAAACTGAACTATCCCATTACAACTGAATAAACTGAACTATCCCATTACAACTGAATAAACTGAACTATCCCATTACAGCTGAATAAACTGAACTATCCCATTACAACTGAATAAACTGAACTATCCCATTACAACTGAATAAACTGAACTATCCCATTACAGATGAATAAACTGAACTATCCCATTACAACTGAATAAACTGAACTATCCCATTACAACTGAATAAACTGAACTATCCCATTACAACTGAATAAACTGAACTATCCCATTACAGCTGAATAAACTGAACTATCTCATTACAACTGAATAAACTGAACTATCCCATTACAACTGAATAAACTGAACTATCCCATTACAGCTGAATAAACTGAACTATCCCATTACAACTGAATAAACTGAACTATCCCATTACAACTGAATAAACTGAACTATCCCATTACAACTGAATAAACTGAACTATCCCATTACAACTGAATAAACTGAACTATCCCATTACAACTGAATAAACTGAACTATCCCATTACAACTGAATAAACTGAACTATCCCATTACAGCTGGATAAACTGAACTATCCCATTACAACTGAATAAACTGAACTATCCCATTACAGCTGAATAAACTGAACTATCTCATTACAACTGAATAAACTGAACTATCCCATTACAACTGAATAAACTGAACTATCCCATTACAGCTGAATAAACTGAACTATCCCATTACAACTGAATAAACTGAACTATCCCATTACAACTGAATAAACTGAACTATCCCATTACAACTGAATAAACTGAACTATCCCATTACAGCTGAATAAACTGAACTATCCCATTACAGCTGAATAAACTGAACTATCCCATTACAACTGAATAAACTGAACTATCCCATTACAACTGAATAAACTGAACTATCCCATTACAACTGAATAAACTGAACTATCCCATTACAGCTGAATAAACTGAACTATCCCATTACAACTGAATAAACTGAACTATCCCATTACAACTGAATAAACTGAACTATCCCATTACAGCTGAATAAACTGAACTATCCCATTACAACTGAATAAACTGAACTATCCCATTACAACTGAATAAACTGAACTATCCCATTACAACTGAATAAACTGAACTATCCCATTACAACTGAATAAACTGAACTATCCCATTACAACTGAATAAACTGAACTATCCCATTACAACTGAATAAACTGAACTATCCCATTACAGCTGGATAAACTGAACTATCCCATTACAACTGAATAAACTGAACTATCCCATTACAGCTGAATAAACTGAACTATCCCATTACAGCTGAATAAACTGAACTATCCCATTACAACTGAATAAACTGAACTATCCCATTACAACTGAATAAACTGAACTATCCCATTACAACTGAATAAACTGAACTATCCCATTACAACTGAATAAACTGAACTATCCCATTACAACTGAATAAACTGAACTATCCCATTACAACTGAATAAACTGAACTATCCCATTACAACTGAATAAACGGAACTATCCCATTACAACTGAATAAACTGAACTATCCCATTACAACTGAATAAACTGAACTATCCCATTACAACTGAATAAACTGAACTATCCCATTACAACTGAATAAACCGAACTATCCCATTACAACTGAATAAACTGAACTATCCCATTACAACTGAATAAACTGAACTATCCCATTACAGCTGAATAAACTGAACTATCCCATTACAACTGAATAAACCAAACTATCCCATTACAACTGAATAAACTGAACTATCCCATTACAACTGAATAAACTGAACTATCCCATTACAACTGAATAAACCAAACTATCCCATTACAACTGAATAAACTGAACTATCCCATTACAACTGAATAAACTGAACTATCCCATTACAACTGAATAAACAAACTCAACTATCCCATTACAACTGAATTAACTCAACTATCCTATTACAACTGAATAAACTGAACTTGACGTAGATAAAATGAGCAGTAAACGGTCATGAATGGGTATGAAAGATCCTAGTTCAACACTCTTAATGAGCCCATTCTTATCAATAATAACGCACATATTTAGAATGTTTATAACTGAACACACTGAATGATAAATATTGTACATGCATGCCAAACATGGCTTATTATACAATATAAATGCATTGATATTGATTGTTTGAAATATTGCATGACTCCTGTGAGCTTATAGTAGAATATTATGTGTAGGTAGAAAGTTGGGTGCTTATAGTAGAAAATTAAGTGTGGGTAGAAAGTTGGGTGCTTATAGTAGAATATTAAGTGTGGGTAGAAAGTTGGGTGCTTATAGTAGAAAATTATGTGTAGGTAGAAAGTTGGGTGCTTATAGTAGAATATTAAGTGTGGGTAGAAAGTTGGGTGCTTATAGTAGAATATTAAGTGTGGGTAGAAAGTTGGGTGCTTATAGTAGAAAATTATGTGTAGGTAGAAAGTTGGGTGCTTATAGTAGAAAATTATGTGTAGGTAGAAAGTTGGGTGCTTATAGTAGGATATTACGGTATGTGTGAGTAGAAAGTTGGGTGCTTATAGTAGAAAATTAAGTGTGGGTAGAAAGTTGGGTGCTTATAGTAGAATATTAAGTGTGAGTAGAAAGTTGGGTGCTTATAGTAGAAAATTAAGTGTGAGTAGAAAGTTGGGTGCTTATAGTAGGATATTATGTGTGAGTAGAAAGTTGGGTGCTTATAGTAGAATATTAAGTGTGGGTACAAAGTTGGGTGCTTATAGTAGAATATTAAGTGTGGGTACAAAGTTGGGTGCTTATAGTAGAATATTAAGTGTGGGTACAAAGTTGGGTGCTTATAGTAGAATATTAAGTGTGGGTAGAAAGTTGGGTGCTTATAGTAGAATATTAAGTGTGGGTACAAAGTTGGGTGCTTATAGTAGAATATTAAGTGTGGGTAGAAAGTTGGGTGCTTATAGTAGAATATTAAGTGTGAGTAGAAAGTTGGGTGCTTATAGTAGGATATTATGTGTGAGTAGAAAGTTGGGTGCTTATAGTAGAATATTAAGTGTGGGTACAAAGTTGGGTGCTTATAGTAGAATATTAAGTGTGGGTAGAAAGTTGGGTGCTTATAGTAGAATATTAAGTGTGGGTAGAAAGTTGGGTGCTTATAGTAGAATATTAAGTGTGAGTAGAAAGTTGGGTGCTTATAGTAGGATATTATGTGTGAGTAGAAAGTTGGGTGCTTATAGTAGAATATTAAGTGTGGGTAGAAAGTTGGGTGCTTATAGTAGAATATTAAGTGTGAGTAGAAAGTTGGGTGCTTATAGTAGAATATTAAGTGTGGGTAGAAAGTTGGGTGCTTATAGTAGAATATTAAGTGTGAGTAGAAAGTTGGGTGCTTATAGTAGAATCTTAAGTGTGAGTAGAAAGTTGGGTGCTTATAGTAGAATATTAAGTGTGGGTAGAAAGTTGGGTGCTTATAGTAGAATATTAAGTGTGAGTAGAAAGTTGGGTGCTTATAGTAGAATATTAAGTGTGAGTAGAAAGTTGGGTGCTTATAGTAGAATATTAAGTGTGGGTAGAAAGTTGGGTGCTTATAGTAGAATATTAAGTGTGGGTAGAAAGTTGGGTGCTTATAGTAGAATATTAAGTGTGAGTAGAAAGTTGGGTGCTTATAGTAGAATATTAAGTGTGGGTAGAAAGTTGGGTGCTTATAGTAGAATATTAAGTGTGGGTAGAAAGTTGGGTGCTTATAGTAGAATATTAAGTGTGAGTAGAAAGTTGGGTGCTTATAGTAGAATATTAAGTGTGGGTAGAAAGTTGGGTGCTTATAGTAGAATATTAAGTGTGAGTAGAAAGTTGGGTGCTTATAGTAGAATATTAAGTGTGGGTAGAAAGTTGGGTGCTTATAGTAGAATATTAAGTGTGAGTAGAAAGTTGGGTGCTTATAGTAGAATATTATGTGTGAGTAGAAAGTTGGGTGCTTATAGTAGAATATTAAGTGTGGGTAGAAAGTTGGGTGCTTATAGTAGGATATTATGTGTGAGTAGAAAGTTGGGTGCTTATAGTAGGATATTAAGTGTGAGTAGAAAGTTGGGTGCTTATAGTAGGATATTAAGTGTGGGTAGAAAGTTGGGTGCTTATAGTAAAATATTAAGTGTGGGTAGAAAGTTGGGTGCTTATAGTAGGATATTAAGTGTGGGTAGAAAGTTGGGTGCTTATAGTAGGATATTAAGTGTGAGTACAAAGTTGGGTGCTTATAGTAGAATATTAAGTGTGAGTAGAAAGTTGGGTGCTTATAGTAGGATATTAAGTGTGAGTAGAAAGTTGGGTGCTTATAGTAGAATATTAAGTGTGGGTAGAAAGTTGGGTGCTTATAGTAGAATATTAAGTGTGGGTAGAAAGTTGGGTGCTTATAGTAGGATATTAAGTGTGGGTAGAAAGTTGGGTGCTTATAGTAGAATATTAAGTGTGGGTAGAAAGTTGGGTGCTTATAGTAGGATATTATGTGTGAGTAGAAAGTTGGGTGCTTATAGTAGAATATTAAGTGTGGGTACAAAGTTGGGTGCTTATAGTAGGATATTATGTGTGAGTAGAAAGTTGGGTGCTTATAGTAAAATATTAAGTGTGGGTAGAACGTTGGGTGCTTATAGTAGGATATTAAGTGTGGGTAGAAAGTTGGGTGCTTATAGTAGGATAATTTGTGTGGGTAAAACGTTGGTAACGGCGGGAGACGCATGCTGGAGACTGTTCTTTCAGATCCAATACCAGCCCAATCTGACCCAGAGCACCTCCAGATGTTAGGCAAATCAGATCAAATAATCAAATATGACTTGTATCGGATAAATGTAAGAAATAAGATTACTATGTATTGCATTAAAGAACAAGTAAAAAGGAGGACAAATAACATCTCTAAGAGGTCATAGAAACGGACTAATACATCTCCTAGAGGTCAAAGAAAGGGACTAATACAGGTTCTAGGAATCAGACTTCTATAAACGTAGAAAATATATTCAATCTTCTTAATGTGAAAAAGGAGGCTTATGGTTGATTTTTTTTGTTCTTTTTACATTTTGAAATATGAAAGTGGATTATGAAGCTATTTCAAATGTGGTTATATCTGCAAAACAAGATGGCATAGGTGGAAATGAAGCAAAATCAAATTTGAAACACAATGAAGTGCTTTCTTTGGTTTTTTAGTTTTTTTTCCAACATATTTGGACCCTGTAAATGTAGGTGGGGCCAGGGTTCAGGCTTGGCAGAGTAGTACATGCACCAGACTGTGGGCAATAATGGCTACCCTTGGGGGCTAGAATGGCTTGTTCTCATCATTAAACTTTACGGTTCTTGTATATTTATATTATTAAAAACAGGTTTGCTCATCTGGTCAGTCCTGATTATACTCTCTCAGCGCTGATTGGTTTAAAATGCATCACACTCTCCCCTGCTCTTTAATGTGGGACAAACCATTTAATACAAAAGCCTAATTTCACACTCACTCACACTCAAAAATAATCTCTCCATTTCCATCCGTGCCATTAGGCTATAACATCATCAGGCTCACTTGCCCTGGTTTACACGTCATAAAATAAAAAATCTTGGGAATCTAGTGTGGAACGTAACCAGCCTCACAACAAAAGCACATTATTTTATCTGTTAATATATTTGCAAATAGTCACATGTAGTTTGAGAGAGGTAATAAAATAAAAATATATTTTTTTTTAAGAAATGCTCCTCTATGGTTATCCACCATCTTACTACAATATTACAACAATCATCGCGGTAAAGTTTTGTACTAACTGGATTCTGTGCAAAAAGCATATCTGGTGAGTATTGGAGTGAGTGTATAGACAATGAAGTAAAGCAGTATAGTCATTCATGCACTTGTAAATAATTGTTGCCACATTGCTGCTATTCACTGAAACCTTAAACAACCTCAAAGCAAAGTAGTAAAAAAGTAGACTTCTGGATTTCTGCCAAACGCCATCTCACCATAAAAGACTGCATTATGCAGAATAGCTGACCTTCAAATCTTGACTAATGATAATTATGATAATAATAACACAGTTTTCTATTATTATTGCACAGGAACGTAATAGGCTAGTTAAACCTGGAAGGATGCCAAATGAGTAAACACAATTAAACTGCACATTTTGTCCCTATAATTTCTAAAATAATAACCTGAATATTCAGCATACATGATGGTCTCAACCTTGGCGTGGTCTTGTAGTTTTATTATTTATTCTTTTTAAGGCAGTAATATCTTAGCACCTTCAAAAGCAAAAAGCATTGTTTCTGATAAGCAAAGACAAATGTGAAAAAAACAAAAACATATGGAAATTTCTCCTGGGGCTCCATTGTGATATTTTTTGTGTTTCATTTGATTTAGCTGTTCTTTTTATAAACACAGGGCTAGATATAATCTGCCCTTAATGTTGACTCACAAGTAAATGTTTGTGTAAATGAACAAACCATGTTTGTGCAGAAGAAACACTTTCATGGTTTGATGATGGCATTGTATAACAATAGTGTAACCTCCCATTATGCAGCCTCTGTACCTTTAGACCACAGAATGCTGCTTTTTAAAAATGTTTAGACATTCAATACCTTGGCACAGAACACATTTGACACGTGAAATTAAGGACAAATGTGGACTGAATCTGGGTGGCAGGCTGTTAATGCAGCGTATGCACAGAGCTCAGGCTGTGGTGTTGAGTATTAAACCAGCGTATGCACAGAGTTCAGGCTGTGGTGTTGAGTATTAAACCAGCGTATGCACAGAGCTCAGGCTGTGGTGTTGAGTATTAAACCAGCGTATGCACAGAGCTCAGGCTGTGGTGTTGAGTATTAAACCAGCGTATGCACAGAGCTCAGGCTGTGGTGTTGAGTATTAAACCAGCGTATGCACAGAGCTCAAGCTGTGGTGTTGAGTATTAAACCAGCGTATGCACAGAGCTCAGGCTGTGGTGTTGAGTATTAAACCAGCGTATGCACAGAGCTCAGGCTGTGGTGTTGAGTATTAAACCAGCGTATGCACAGAGCTCAGGCTGTGGTGTTGAGTATTAAACCAGCGTATGCACAGAGCTCAGGCTGTGGTGTTGAGTATTAAACCAGCGTATGCACGGAGCTCAGACTGTGGTGTTGAGTATTAAACCAGCGTATGCACAGAGCTCAGACTGTGGTGTTGAGTATTAAACCAGCGTATGCACAGCGCTCAGACTGTGGTGTTGAGTATTAAACCAGCGTATGCACAGAGCTCAGACTGTGGTGTTGAGTATTAAACCAGCGTATGCACAGAGCTCAGACTGTGGTGTTGAGTATTAAACCAGCATATGCACAGCGCTCATGCTGTGGTGTTGAGTATTAAACCAGCGTATGCACAGAGCTCAGGCTGTGGTGTTGAGTATTAAACCAGCATATGCACAGAGCTCAGACTGTGGTGTTGAGTATTAAACCAGTGTATGCACAGTGCTCAGGCTGTGGTATTGAGTATTAAACCAGCGTATGCACAGAGCTCAGACTGTGGTGTTGAGTATTAAACCAGCGTATGCACAGAGCTCAGACTGTGGTGTTGAGTATTAAACCAGCATATGCACAGAGCTCAGGCTGTGGTGTTGAGTATTAAACCAACGTATGCACAGAGCTCAGAATGTGGTGTTGAGTATTAAACCAGCGTATGCACAGAGCACAGGCTGTGGTGTTGAGTATTAAACCAGCGTATGCACAGAGCTCAGGCTGTGGTGTTGAGTATTAAACCAACGTATCCACAGAGCTCAGGCTGTGGTGTTGAGTATTAAACCAGCGTATGCACAGCGCTCAGACTGTGGTGTTGAGTATAAAACCAGAACCTGTGAAGAGTGGGCAGGGAAGACCACTGAGAACAGTCCTCCAGGTCACCAAACACAACGGTGCTCTACCCACAAACACACTCACACATAGTGTACGTCCGTGTACACACACACACACACACACACACACGCAAACACATACTGTACGTCCGTACACATACACACCCACACATACTGTACGTCCATACACACACACACACACACACACACACACACACACACACACACACACACACACACACACACACACACACACACACACACACACACACACACACACATACAATGCAAAGCAGAGCTGTTATCCTGCCTGAAGTTCATTATCAGCAGAGAGCTCCTCAGATGTGTCAGAGAGGGGTAAGCAGAGAAACCTCCAGGGGGTTTTGGGAGGAGGGGGGGGTGAGAGATGGTGGAACCTGTCGGGGTCATTATAGGTATCGATCAAGCAGAGAGGCGCCCATGGGGGAGGGTGGTGTTTGTGCGGGAAAATGGGCCCGTCTGTGTCCTTGAGAGATCCATTATGTTACACACTGAACAGATCCTTTATGTTACACACTGAACAGATCCATTATGTTACACACTGAACAGATCCTTTATGTTACACACTGAACAGATCCTTTATGTTACACACTGAAGAGATCCATTATGTTACACACTGTACAGATCCATTATGTTACACACTGAACAGATCCATTATTTTACACACTGAACAGATCCATTCTGTTACACATTAAACAGATCCATATTGAACTATAGATTTTATGATCAAATTGTGTGTAATATCACTGAACCCATTGCAAAAATAAAAAATGTTAAATATTCATTAATGCCCACTGAATTCAATACGTAACAAAACTGAGGTTATTTCAGCACTAACACACACTTTTCAAAAAATTGTGGTAAAATTTATTTTTATTTTTATTTATTTATTTATTTATTTATGTATTTATTTATTTATTTATTTATTTATTTATTTATTTATTTATTTTAAACATCCCAGCAATAAGGACAATACTATCCCTGTAGCTGTAATTTAATAGGCAAGATGTCTTATATAATCTTTGTTCCCTGATATTTTCCAACATTTTAACTTGACCATATTTTTTATTGCCTTAGACAGCCTGATTGTAAATATATCAAAATATATCCCAAGAATTCTGATAAAACATTGATTCATTAATTGAATTTGAACTGAGGTATTTAATACTGTATTGAATTGTACTGCATTAAGCATTACCTGGGTTGTTACCTTCTGTCAATATGGCAATGAAGTTTCAAACACCTCAGGCCCAAACTAAGCTAATCAATCCAGCTTATTTACTGACTTGTCCCTTTTTTACACTCTGAAAGACTTGTTGTTTTGAAGTTGCACGATGATAAAATAGCCAACTAAAGTCAGAGTTGATATTGTATTTTAACATGCAGCTGAAAAGGTGCAGTCGCTGCAGTGTTTCAAACATTTAATTTGAGTACCGGCGTCATTTAAGAAGATTCCATTTGATAGGCCTTCTCTTCATTTGCATGGCTTTATTTTAGTTTAGTTTAGTTTAGGTTTTATTTTAGATTTTAATCTAACGGCATCTCTCTGTGTTCTATTGTCTGCCTGTGTTGCTTTCATGAATGAAGTAGGAGTTGATGTAATGATTTAGTGTTTTTACCCGCTTGCCAACAACAGCAGGACTAAGTCAATGAAAAGGCAGTGAAATGGAGTTCAATATTAAAGCAATCATAGTTTTTCTATGTGTAAAGCCAAGTGCATGGCTGAGAAAGCTTTGATTTTTACCTGAGGAACAGGCAAGAGGGCAAGAGGGCAAGAGGGCGTGCTCAAGGACTGACTAACGCCTGGACCCAATCAGTGTTTGCGCTTCATTTTAACTTATTAAACTCAACTCATATCACACCTATACTAAGCCTGTAGGACTGTGTTTGAGTCACCTTTCATCCTTCCTTTCTAATAGCTAATAGCTGTGCATACGCTGGTTTAATACTCAACACCACAGCCTGAGCTCTGTGCATACGCTTATACGCATACTGCGTTTGAGTCACCTTTCATCCTTCCTTTCTAATAGCTAATAGTTCATTGTAATTTGTCCTAGAGGTAAGGGACAAAGACTGGCTTAATACACTCTTCCAGAGGATTAGAACACTACCATAGGCCAGTATTCCTTAGGGGAATAGAGTCCCCTTATTACACCAAAAACCCAACAACTCTCAGATGCACCTTATGGGACCCATCAATCAGTCAACAGCAGAACTCAGTCAGTAATTTTGTTATAAAAAACAACCCCCCCTCCTTTCAGGATGTCCCGACATGAAGACAGAGGACACAATAGGCTGCACACCTTAAATACACTACATAACCAGGCCATGAAGAGAACAGTCATGAAGGCCTGATCTGCCGGTTGGACAACAGCGTCAAGTAAAATGTCGTCATAGTGTCTGTGGCAAAGAAAATGGAATGTAAATAGGAAAGTTATCTAGGAGATACTGTATATACAGATCCTTTCCAGAAAATTAGAATATCATGGAAAAGTTTTTTTTTTTCCATAAATCCATTCAAAAAGTGAAACTTTCATAGATTATAGATTAATTACACACAAAGTGAAATATTTCTAGCCTTTATTTGTTTCATTTTTCATAATTTTTGCTTACAGCTCCAGAAAACCCCCAAAACAGTATTTCAAGAAATTAGAATAGTGTGTCGAAAATCAGCATTTACTTCAGTTATTTCTGAGAATGAATGTTTTAGACTGAGTGTCACACTCTAATCATCTAATTTACTCAAAACACCTACAAAGTTTTTCTACAGGTGTGTCGTTAAATTGGACAGGTATCTCAGTTTGGTTCAGTATGGGGATGACTGCAGACTTGACAATTGGCCAGAAGACCATCATTGACACCCTCCAGAAGATGGGTAAGCCACAAAAGGTCATCGCTAAGGAGGCTGGCTGTTCACAGAGTGCAGTGTCCAAGCATATCAATAGAAAGTTTAATGGAAGGGAAAAATGTGGCAGGAGAAGGTACACAAGCAAAATAGATGACCGTAGTCTTCAGCGGATTGTCAAGCAAAAACTACTCCAAAATTTGGCGGAGATGCAGAGGGAGTGGACTGAGGCTGGAGTCAGTGCTTCATTCAAAAACCACCACGTACAGAGTGTGACACTCAGTCTAAAACATTCATTCTCTGAAATAACTGAAATAAATGCTGATTTTCGACACACTATTCTAATTTCTTGAAATACTGTTTTGGGGGTTTTCTGGAGCTGTAAGCAAAAATTATGAAAAATGAAACAAATAAAGGCTAGAAATATTTCACTTTCTGTGTAATGAATCTATAATCTATGAAAGTTTCACTTTTTGAATGGAATTATGGAAAAAAAAAACTTTTCCATGATGTTCTAATTTTTTGGAAAGGATCTGTATATACACTACTCACAAAAAGTTAGGGATATTTGGCTTTCGGGTGAAATTTATGGAAAATGTAAGTTCACGCTACAGTGATATTATACGTATCATGAAAGTAGGGCATTTAAGTAGAAGCATGCAATGGTGATTTCCTCATCTCAAACAATTTATTGAAACAAAAGCCAACAACAGTGGTGGGTATACCACAACAAAAATGTCAATGTCTCAATAACTTGTCATGTGCCCTTGAGCATCAATTACAGCTTGACAACGACGTCTCATGCTGTTCACAAGTCGACTTATTGTCTGCTGAGGCATGGCATCCCACTCTTCTTGAAGGGCGGCCCTCAGGTCATTGAGGTTCTGGGGTACAGAGTTACGAGCCTCTACACGGTGAGTCAGCTGATCCCATAGGTTTTCTATGGGATTCAGGTCTGGAGAAAGTGCAGGCCACTCCATTTGAGGTACCCCAGTCTCCAGCAGCCTTTCCCTAATGATGCGACCTCGATGAGCTGGAGCATTGTCGTCCATGAAGATGAAATTAGGCCTGTGTTGTTCATGCAGGGGCACAATGACTGGATTAATGATGTTATTCAGGTAGTATGGGCTTGTCACTGTACCATTCACAAAGTGTAGGGCAGTTCTGTATTGACTAGACACACCTGCCCACACTGTAACACCGCCACCACCAAAGGGTCGTCTGGTGACAACAGTGGCTGATGCATAGCGCTCTCCTTGACGTCTCCAACATCGTTGGCGGCCATCATTTCTGCTCAACGTGAATCGACTTTCATCAGAGAACAGCACTGAGGCCCACTGGTCCCTCGTCCAGCGTAAATGCTCCCTGGCCCATGCAAGACGATGACGCCTGTGCCTGGTGGTGTGGTCAGGTACCCTTGCAGGTCGTCTAGCACGCAGACCACGCTGATGTAAACGGTTTCGAATGGTCTGACGTGACACTTGGGTGCCTCTCACCTCCCTTAAATGTGCCTGGAGTTGAGTGGCATTCATCCTCCGGTTCCGCAGGGCACTGTTCACAATGAAGCGGTCATCAGTGTGGGATGTGGCCAAAGGACGTCCACTTCTATGCCTTTCTGTGACTCTTCCAGTCTCTCTGTATCTCTGTTGCAACCTGCTGATGACACTCTGTGACACTCTAAGCTCAGTGGCCACTTCCCTCTGAGAACATCCTGTTTGAAGCCTCGCAATGGCGAGGTACTGTTGATCAATTGTTAGGTGTCGTCTTGGTCTCATGATGTCAAAATGTGAACAGCATGATGAAGAGGACTGTTTAAATACCAATTCTAATTGAACCAGGAAATTTATTGGTCGATTCATGGATCAAACACCTGTTGTGAATTTTGCCGTTCAGCTCCTTGTTAGAGAACAGCAAGTTGTGCAAAAAGTACTGAAACATTGAATAGTTGGACATGTGCATTCAAAAGTTTAGAGAAGGTCAAATTAATTTAACCTGTAAAGGTTATAGTGCATTTTAGGTTAATCCTGAAATTTCACCCGAAAGCTGAATATCCCTAACTTTTTGTGAGTAGTGTATATGTATGTATCACTACAGACCGCTGTATGGCCAGAGTAAAGGCCCTGTTCTGACTTTATGTAAACATGATATTCTAATTTTTTGGAAAGGATCTGTATATATAGGAGAGCTGCTCTGAGAGGCAGATAAAGCCTGTGAGTGAGAACATGAAGTTCTAGACTGTTCCGTTCAATCGGCCGCTTAGCCGAAGCTCGAAGACATTTTCCCTTGATTGGCTCATTCAGTGGAGAACATCATGGGTGGGGGTGGATACTGGGACCGGGGGGGGTGGGGGTGGAGTGGGGGGGGGGGGTGCAGTAATGAGCAGTTTTCCCTGTTCCTCTTCCCTTTAGGACAAACCTGCAAACACATAAAGCTTCTCCCCACAACTCAAATGGCGTGTCACGCCTGGTTACGTGGGCTGTGCCTTCCAGCGCTCAGCCAATTGCTTTCCGAACGGAGCGCTTCAAAGGGAAATCCAATCACTGGCTGTTAGGGGCTGTGTATTCTCCAGCAGGAAGGGGGGATAAATGCACACATTTCGGCAGCAACTGAAAAGAACGTTGGTAGAGTTCCTTAGATAATTATCATCTGTAGAATAGAAATTTTGATAAATTAATTTAAAAAAATTATTTACACAGGCCGCCTAGGCGATCATGTGTTTTCCATGGTGCTGAATGTGTAATACTTTCCCAGCATGCATTCTGCAGAAACATGAAAGCTTTGTGTTTGCTCTGTGGTTTTTCTGTGTTCTATATTTACAGAACAGGTTCAACGCTGTAGAATGTTACAGCCAGACATTCTGCTGCGTTTTGGCCCCAAGTGATCCATCTGTGGGAACCCTTTTTATTTATAAATATCGCAAAGCAGATATATAATCGGCACATTGTGGGCTTTTTTTTTTTTTACTGTTGGAGAAGATTATAAAATGTTCATTTTTGGAAACGGTGACTTGCCTTTCTGTGCAGCTATTAAAATAGTTTCTAAAGCAGCTGAGAGTACTTGCTGTGAGATTGCTCAAAGGCATTAACCCTCTGCATTCATCAAATGCATTAAATAATCTGTTTCCTATTGCCTTTTTACAGAAGAAAATATTTATACATGATGCATCTAATAGCATTATTCCTAGATATTATGCACGGGTGGATCCATGGATTGATGTATGGCCAATGGATCTGTAATAGTGTGTAGATTTTTGAGTTTTTTCTGTTTAAGCTACCGTAACACAGCTTAAACTGTCCCTTTTCACACTTCTGTTAACCCTCATATTATGTTTGGGGTCAATTTGACCCAATTCAGTGTTTGACGTCTCTTAAAAACCTTATTTTTTTCATCGTGACACTATAAGACATGCAATAAACATAATGCTATGTTTTAAAAGGTCCTTTACCAACTTTGTATACAAAGGTGTTGTGTGGGGTCATTTTGTGGGGTTGCTGTATAAAACATTTCATTTTATTTTTTATCTCTGATTCTGTGTGGGTGATTCTGACACCTTCCCATACAGGTTTTAAACTTCACAAACTTTCACTTCCCTCAGGCCCTAAAATGTGACGGATCACAGATATTTAATATTTAGGTATAAAAGGCCAGTCAATTGGGAGACACACAGAACGTGACACAGAAAGTGTCTGTTACAATAGTTTTGCGTCGGTTAAACTTTTTGGGGTCAATTTGAACCCGAACGTAAAAGGCATCATACAATGTCAACACAATATGAGGGTTAGGCATAGGTGTCTGCACAGCATTCTCATATTTCTCTCATCATCTCTATGGATAATACAAATCTTTCAATATAATAAAACAGACAAATGCATTCCATGTGTTCCTTTCAAAGGAACAAGGCACAGTGTGCTGGGGGCTAAATTTGGCACCTCAAGTTTACACTTTGACCCCCTTGTTCCACTGGTCCTTCAGTAATGCAGCTTTGTTGAGACACAGGAAGGGGTTACATCGCTGTGCACATGGAGTGGTCTTCAAGGCAATCAGTTTATTTTTTTCCCCATACACTGGTGGAATCTGTGTTTTTTTTCCGATCTCTTTGATCTCTTTCATCATATTCATTATTTTCAGAGGGAGACACTGTAAGTTGCAGCATCTGCTTTGAACAATGAGCTCATGCCCAATGCACGCCGTCTGGAGAAACACACGTAAACGATACCCTGCATAGGAACACATTCCTTACAATGATCTGTGAATGGCCGGACCTCTGGCAGGTCTCGTGGCTTTCTGTTGTAGGAAGGGAAAACATGCTTGACATTATCTGGCCTTTTGAGTCATTCGCTGATGACCATGTGTCATAAGTTTTATTCCAGAAAATCACTGTGAGGTAGACACATGGGGCAAAGGCCGCAATGAACAAAATAATTGGTACCACAATATCCTGTGAGAGGCGGCCACCTACTAGTACTTTTTAGATTTTGTGTTTTGTGAGTCTGGTAATCCTGCCAGGAAATGTTGGCTGTATTATTTATCAGTCAATTTTACTGCAATTTAATAAAATGAAAGAAGATTTGTTTGGTTGTTTGGTGAAAGAAATGGAATTCACTAGGAAACCACAAGCCGCAATATTGCCATAGCAACAGACAGTGGCAGGCTTTTCAATTCCATTGTGAGGTGATCGGAACAAGTCGTCGAGTCCCACCTGGCCTTGCACCATCCCTTATTCTCTGGGAGAAGTCCGGGCATTCTGTTTCCTTAGTGACTGCTCAGATCAAACGTCAATTGCAAATTCCTTTGTGCACCTGCCAGAAATTTAAAGGTAATACTGGATGTCAAATTCACAGGTGGTCCATTGCATTACCGTGTACCCAGACATGACTGAGCCATTTCCAGTAACCAAGAAGCTTTTGGCATTCCTTTCTTAAGAATGAATTATGTCCAAGTTACAAACACATATGCTTTTAATCCCTGCTCCTGTAGGCCACAACAAATGTATTTCACAAGTTTTAATGGTGTTTTGTAAAAAAATAAAATTAATTAATTAAAAATTGAGAGCTGTCACTTCGGTTATAAGCAGGTATTGAGTACATTCCAGTACTGCTTTTATTTTGATTTCCAACATTTTTTACGTGTAAATATATGAGTTAATTGCATTTATTCATCAATATGAAGAATGTCTGGTTCAAGCAAACAAATGTAAATGAGCCATTGTACTATACACCCCATACAGAAACCTCACTCTTACTCTAATGTAATGCAACATAACATCATTGTGTCAATAACCCAAGCTGGGTGTGAAATCTCTTGAAATCAATCATTCTTTTCAGAGAATGTCATTTCTGAATCATCAGCCAAGATTCCAACATACCCCCATTCCCACAATGCACTGCTTTCACAGCAGCTTTTAAAAAATTCATGAGTGCAAAATAACCTATTGATTTTGTTTTTAATGTGGTCTATGGTGAGAAGCTCCACTTAGTGCCCTAACAAGAAGCTCCACTCAGTGCCCTAACAGGAAGCTCCATTCAGTGCCCTAACAGGAAGCCCCACTCAGTGCCCTAACAGGAAGCTCCACTCAGTGCCCTAACAGGAAGCTCCACTCAGTGCTCTAACAGGAAGCTCCACTCAGTGCCCTAACAGGAAGCTCCACTCAGTGCCCTAACAGGAAGCTCCACTCAGTGCCCTAACAGGAAGCTCCACTCAGTGCCCTAACAGGAAGCTCCACTCAGTGCCCTAACAGGAAGCTCCACTCAGTGCCCTAACAGGAAGCTCCACTCAGTGCCCTAACAGGAAGCTCCACTGTCCGCCTACATCAAACCCACTTTTGAACAGGAAACAGAGTCAGGGACACTTTCTTCGGCATAGAGGTCTCGGGTTCAGAGAAGGACTGCTTTTCTGACAGGGAAGCCTTTGTTTCTGTACAAACAGTTTGATCAAGTCAGTTGTCAGCCATCACCAGAAAATAGAATTAACTGTTGTTGACCCCAACAGTTTAAACTGACAACATTATTATAATAGAAACATATTGATGCACAATGAATTTCCTTGTGAATATTTATTCCAAAGCATGTGGGTGAAGTAATGTCGTTTCTGTATGCACTTATTGTATGTCGCTTTGGATAAAAGTGTCTGCGAAATGACTGTAATGTAATGTAGTGTAGTGTAGCAGTTGCATGGTCTTTTCTTTTGTCTGGTCACAACAGATTAGTGGTGAACTTTCCGATCTAGATTAGATTAAAGACAATATGTTAAATAAGTGGTAAACCTTGCTGTCTTGGTGAGATTAAAAACATTATGCAGAAGCTTCCACCTACTGTACAATTCAGCAAAACAAAATAAAATCTATGTAACAATATAACCTACCAAACCCGCCCAGCATTGAATGAATCCTTCAGGTACAGTCAGGCTTCGAGGTTCCAGTCCTCATCCAAAAATCACACGCTGGGATAAAATTGCTCGCTGGATGTTAAGCAGTGTCACACGCGGTGAGCACCAGGGAAGCTCCATCTCCACACAAACGCTGGCCAGACGTACCCTGTCCTCTGGCTCTCTTTCAGCCCACTATGAGGAGTGGGGTCTCTGACTGAGCCTCAGCCAGCTATTATGTTGAAATTATCTCTTGTATTTTGGGTCAAACTGACCTTTGAAATTTAAGACCTAATGCTAAAAGTACTGAAGTCACATTTTTAGCCAATTCAAGTTGAGCATAGAAACATGTTGTATTTGTTTAGCGAAGTCCATCCTATAAATATTGTTAACAGAAAAAGTGCCTAAGCAATGCATAAAACAGCAAAACTTTTAATGGCTGATTTTATGGATCAATGATATTTTCGAATTTGATTTTCTCAAAATAGACATTTTGTGACTTCAGTACTTTTAGCACCAGGGTCTTCAACTTAAGCTCCACATAGCCTTAACTCCTACACATCCTCAATCCAAACTCAACATATGGACGCTTGGTCAGGACCCCTTGTCGTCACTTTTCAACACACTGGGTACCCCTGTAGCGTCATTTTTCTACGTGCAGTGTAGTCCAATAGACTTTCGTGGAAGGTTGACATGAGATTGGATAGCCCGGAGGGACCCGGGCGGGACCCTGGGACACTATCTTAACAGTTCGGGCATGAGCCCGAGTTACGTGAACTCCTGTGAGGTTATGTTTAGGGTTATGTTTAAGGTTGATGCTAGATAAACAACCAATCACAGCAAAGCATATCTCCCAGGGTCCCGCCCAACCTTCCATGAAAGTCTATCGAACTACCCTGCGCATAGAAAAATGGCGCTATAGGGGTACCCAGTGCGTACAAAGTGTACGACAAGGGGTCTCGACCAAGCGTCCATATGTTGACGAGTTGGGAGTGACAATGTGTTCAACACTCAGGTGTGTCCTTCCAAATGTATTATTTTGCTTTACTGATTTTTCAGAAACTAAAATCCAGGGAAACAACCTTCTTATTTCAACAAACAATAACTATATATCGGACATATTTCACCTCTAGTGAAATATTTTCAATATTTTCACAAAGATCAATGACTGTAATCATGTGATGTAGGCGGATATGTTCCCACAGGCTGTTGGATATCCTTCAGCACTTTCTTGTGAATGCTGAACTTTTTAATGTGCTGGTCATGATGGACACTCTCAACAGCTGCTTTCCTCAGCTTTCCACACAGGTTATGATGGTCTTCTCTGCATCGGGGGGATTTACCTGCCATTTAAAGTTTTTACAAGCAGTTCACCCAAATGTAGAAGAGTTCACACACTGGCAAATGCAATACAATGTGGAAAATAAAATAAAGCATAAACAAATAGGCTATTTTTTTTTTTATCAAACTTTAAAAATGTGAGCATTGTGGGTAGCGAGTGACATCACAACCATAAAACAGTCCTTTAAAAACAAAAATGTAATACAGTACGGCTCCAGCGGCACAAAGACAAGACTAATGAAAGAGGATATTTTTAAGCAATTAGGATAATTTTGGATGTTGTGTAATGTCACTGCCATATATATTAATATATATAATATAATATATAATATAATATAATAATTGGTAGCAAATTAAATAATACAAGAATAAAAGCAGCGGAATGAATGATACAAAATGTCTTTATGATACAAAGCAGCTCAGAAAGCACACATCAATGAGACCGTTTTTCTGCCTTTTAGCGACAGGTGTCGAGTGGCGTCACAGCCGCACAAAATGATTTCTGGAGCTTTCCAGGGATGATGCTTCTCACGGCAGGAGCCACTGCTAGTAGCACTAATGCTTCATGCTATATGTGGGATTTATTGATTTCCGTGCTTGTGAAAAGCTGGAGCTACACTGAGAAGAGGGGAAGGTTCCGGAAGCCTCTCTCACACAGTGTAGCAGACATCAGTTTGAGACAAAATAGATTTAAAATAAAGGAATAATCAGGACACATTAAAAAAAATACAGATGTATTTTATGTCAATATGCATAGTCTACCTACAAGCGTAACTCTCCAACCTCATTTCCCCCTGGGTTCAGTTGGCATTTCAGTTTGTAATCCCAGAACCCCACTCGATATGAGCTACAGTCAATAAAGTCCACAGAGGCTGCTCATGATTTGAAAGCATTACTGTAGCTACTGCAGGCTGTGTTCATTTCCCACTCGCTTTGTTCCACTAGCACTGACCACATTGCATTTATGTACAGTATTTGTACAAAACAAAATGGGGTAATTGATGGGCATGAAACAAAACTAATTTCCTGTTTGATTTTTAAAGCTATCTGATCTGCATATCATACGCCTATCGACATATTAAACATCGTGTGGCTTTCGTATTGAACGAGCATTTACAGAAAATGAGCGCACAATAGAGAAAAGCTAGCTAGGCTACTTGATATCAGTGCACGTGGTTGTGAATCCAAGCGTCTAATGCGGGAATGCCATCGTAGTGTGTACAAAACTAGAAGTTGAAAAAAAAAAAACCTCTGCAAGGCATGTCGCCAGGGGGGAATTTTCTCCTTAGCACTGATCACCGATATGTGATAGGACAGCAGTTTTATATGGTGGTAACTATGTATAAACATGCAGGTGTATAAACTATGTATAAGCATACAGGTGTATAAACTATGTATAAACATACAGGTGTATAAACTATGTATAAACATACAGGTGTATAAACTATGTATAAACATACAGGTGTATAAGCATACAGGTGTATAAACTATGTATAAACATACAGGTGTATAAACTATGTATAAACATTCAGGTGTATAAACTATGTATAAACATACAGGTGTATAAACTATGTATAAACATACAGGTGTATAAACTATGTATAAACATACAGGTGTATAAACTATGTATAAACATTCAGGTGTATAAACTATGTATAAACATACAGGTGTATAAACTATGTATAATCATACAGGTGTATAAACTATGTATAAACATACAGGTGTATAAACTATGTATAAACATTCAGGTGTATAAACTATGTATAAACATACAGGTGTATAAACTATGTATAATCATACAGGTGTATAAACTATGTATAAACATACAGGTGTATAAACTATGTATAAACGTACAGGTGTGCGCGACAGTGTGAAATCTGTACAGAAGTTCCACATCAGTGTGTCTGTCTGCTTTAGGTTTATAAGTTCATGATCCCATTTTATACAGTTCAGCGGCCCCAGAAAGTTGATTCAGATCAGACTGGCCCCGCAGCACTAACGGCAGGTGGGCGTGCGGGGAGAAGGCGGGGGAGGCGGGGTCATCAGCAATTTGTTGTGATTGGCTCACGGAGAACCGATAAACTGCGCAAATAATGTCCGGAATTTTCTCCCTCCTTTGAGAGTCGGGCCAGGTAATCAGAGGTTCTCACAACTTCCCCGCTCGTCTACAGTTCAAAGCTGGCTGATTTTATTTTCTTATAAGAGCGTGGGCTAAAGGGTTTTATCGCACACTGTGCCAGAAAACTGCTCTCCCGCTTCAGACCAAACGGTTTGCGCGCTGCCTTGAAAAAGAGACGGGATGCGGATTTGGCTTCTGCTGGGGCTGGAGAATGGAGGTTAAATTAGTCTCGCTTGTGGGATTACAGAAACACTCAATGAAAGGGGTGAGAAATTCATTAAAAAATAATAAAAAAAGGAACTAATTTTAAGTAATGACAATGACTCTCGTCTATATGGCCCAGTTCCATGATCTCAAATTGCTCATTCAACTCTCAAACTCCATTAATGTCTGGATTCCTCAAATACTTTTTTCAAGGGGAGCAAATTATTATTATAATTATTATTATTATTATTAAATGATGCATATGGTCCAAACATTTCCCATGTGCTATTCACAAAACTACTTACGTAATGCAGTAGAACCACTGAGACAGGAAACAACACTTCAGGAATGTATCTTGTGAGAATATCTGAAGTAAAATGTTTGTAAGTAAACATAAATTGTGCCAGTTTTAAGGTGAATCCTCTAGTGGAATGGTTGCTTATTCTGGCCTTATTTTTAAAAGACTCCTCTCATTTTGTAGCTCTACTATACATCTTAGTTAACCCCATAACCCCTTTGACTACAGGCATAATCCTGGTCTCTTCTGTAAGGCAACCTTTAGGAGTTTGTTTTCCACAAGTCAGAATTACTCTAAGTATTATTAAAACAAAGTAACAGAAGCTCAAACACAGTGGAAGAGTAAGTTTGTTTATTTTCTTGCCTTAGGGCTTTTTTTGTCGGGTTAAGGATACCGTTATTCGTAGATTTCCATGGAACACATATTAGAACTAACACAACAGAACAAAACAGGTTCAATCAACACATAGTTTGAGCCTGTTTAGTGTCATGTTACAAAATAAGGAACCGTTGTTACTATAACATACTATAACTATAACTATACTATTACTATAACTCGTAAAATAGTAAAATTTCACCATAAAAAACGCAATGCATTTACCTGTCTTCGAGCCAGAAGTGGTTGAGTTTCATTTGCATTTTTATGGCAAAATTTTAAAATAATCTGGTCATACAATATACCATTTGAAATTGTAAAACTCACAATTATATCTCAATAAACTATTTTACGATTCCAATGTTATAGCGACAACGGGTTCACAAAAGGACTTTGTACATTCTATGTGTTCCACAGAAATCCACAGACAATGCGCATAACGGAAAGGTCGGTATCCTTATCCCAGCAAATAAATAATAATCTTTCAGCCGAGAAAGAAACTTCCACTTTCACTCTGACTTTACTGAGCTTCTGTTACTTTGTTTCAGTAATTCTGACTCTTGGAAAACAAACTCTCAAAAGTTACTTTACAGAAGAGACGAGGATTATGCCTGTAGTCAAAGGGGTTCAAGAACAGTATTATTTTCGGGCTTGTGTTCAAAAAACGTAGAGCTAGAGAAGGGGTTAATAACCAAGAATCAAACGAGCACAATTGAATATTAATTACCTTCTCAATGATAGCCTATTTCCTTCTGCACATCACATAACGCATTGCAGTGTGTTGTATTGTACACAAACAGGCACCGTTGTTTTTGTTTCATTATGCTGATCCCTTGTAAAATCACTCCCCTTGAAATTAGCTGATTTTAGAAGGACCCAGATGTACAGTTAGAGAGACAAAGACGTGTGACTCATTTCCTTTTAATGTTCACCTTTTTGTAGAAGTGATAATAACAGAGAGAATATATGTCTTTTTATAATAACAAGTTTGGTAAGGTGGAATTGCATATTATACTGTGGGTTCATGGCCTGTTTAGTTGACTGGTCACTCTGTATCTCTGAGAGTGCCTTGTATGTAGATGTGTCCGAGTCAGTTCTGTTCTTCATATGTATGTAGATGTGTCCGAGTCAGTTCTGTTCTTCATATGTATGTAGATGTGTCCGAGTCAGTTCTGTTCTTCATATGTATGTAGATGTGTCCGAGTCAGTTCTGTTCTTCATATGTATGTAGATGTGTCCGAGTCAGTTCTGTTCTTCATATGTATGTAGATGTGTCCGAGTCAGTTCTGTTCTTCATATGTATGTAGATGTGCCCGAGTCAGTTCTGTTCTTCATATGTATGTAGATGTGTCCGAGTCAGTTCTGTTCTTCATATGTATGTAGATGTGTCCGAGTCAGTTCTGCTCTTCATATGTATGTAGATGTGTCCGAGTCAGTTCTGTTCTTCATATGTATGTAGATGTGTCTGAGTCAGTTCTGTTCTTCATATGTATGTAGATGTGTCCGAGTCAGTTCTGCTCTTCATATGTATGTAGATGTGTCCGAGTCAGTTCTGTTCTTCATATGTATGTAGATGTGTCCGAGTCAGTTCTGTTCTTCATATGTATGTAGATGTGTCCGAGTCAGTTCTGTTCTTCATATGTATGTAGATGTGTCCGAGTCAGTTCTGTTCTTCATATGTATGTAGATGTGTCCGAGTCAGTTCTGTTCTTCATATGTATGTAGATGTGTCCGAGTCAGTTCTGTTCTTCATATGTATGTAGATGTGTCCGAGTCAGTTCTGTTCTTCATATGTATGTAGATGTGTCGGAGTCAGTTCTGCTCTTCATATGTATGTAGATGTGTCCGAGTCAGTTCTGTTCTTCATATGTATGTAGATGTGTCCGAGTCAGTTCTGTTCTTCATATGTATGTAGATGTGTCCGAGTCAGTTCTGTTGTTGATATGCAAAGCTTTTATTTGTTATGGTGCCAATGGTGGGACACATGAGCAATTACTAGATGAAGATTTATTGACTATTAATTAAATAAAAAGGTGGAACAGGGCAGAACAGATGGAGGGGCAGAGAGGTGGAGGGGCAGAGAGGTTGAGCGGCAGAGAGATGGAGGGGCAGAGAGGTGGAGGGGCAGAGAGGTGGAGGGGCAGAAGAGGTGGAGGGGCAGAGAGGTGGAGGGGCAGAGAAATGGAGGGGCAGAGAGATGGAGGGGCAGAGAGGTGGAGGGGCAGAAGAGATGGAGGGGCAGAGAGATGGAGGGGTAGAGAGATGGAGGGGCAGAGAGGTGGAGGGGCAGAGAGATGGAGGGGCAGAGAGATGGAGGGGTAGAGAGGTGGAGGGGCAGAGAGGTGGAGGGGCAGAGAGATGGAGGGGCAGAGAGGTGGAGGGGCAGAGAGGTGGAGGGGCAGAGAGATGGAGGGGCAGAGAGGTGGAGGGGCAGAGAGATGGAGGGGCAGAGAGGTGGAGGGGCAGAGAGATGGAGGGGCAGAGAGATGGAGGGGCAGAGAGAGGTGGAGGGGCAGAGAGGTGGAGGGGCAGAGAAATGGAGGGGCAGAGAGATGGAGGGGCAGAGAGGTGGAGGGGCAGAAGAGATGGAGGGGCAGAGAGATGGAGGGGCAGAGAGATGGAGGGGTAGAGAGATGGAGGGGCAGAAAGGTGGAGGGGCAGAGAGGTGGAGGGGCAGAGAGGTGGAGGGGCAGAGAGATGGAGGGGCAGAGAGGTGGAGGGGCAGAAAGGTGGAGGGGCAGAGAGGTGGAGGGGCAGAGAGGTGGAGGGGCAGAGAGATGGAGGGGCAGAGAGGTGGAGGGGCAGAGAGATGGAGGGGCAGATAGGTGGAGGGGCAGAGAGGTGGAGGGGCAGAAGAGGTGGAGGGGGCAGAAGAGGTGGAGGGGCAGAGAGATGGAGGGGCAGAGAGGTGGAGGGGCAGAAGAGGTGGAGGGGCAGAGAGGTGGAGGGGCAGAGAGATGGAGGGGCAGAGAGGTGGAGGGGCAGAGAGGTGGAGGGGCAGAGAGGTGGAGGGGCAGAAGAGGTGGAGGGGCAGAGAGATGGAGGGGCAGAGAGATGGAGGGGCAGAGAGGTGGAGGGGCAGAAAGGTGGAGGGGCAGAGAGGTGGAGGGGCAGAGAGGTGGAGGGGCAGAAAGGTGGAGGGGCAGAGAGGTGGAGGGGCAGAGAGGTGGAGGGGCAGAGAGGTGGAGGGGGCAGAAGAGGTGGAGGGGCAGAGAGATGGAGGGGCAGAGAGATGGAGGGGCAGAGAGGTGGAGGGGCAGAGAGGTGGAGGGGCAGAAGAGGTGGAGGGGGCAGAAGAGGTATAAAGTATAAAGTATAAAATAGTTATTTGTTCAGTTAAACTAGTGATGATTGGATGGCCAGATTGGACATTAAAACACATTGCTGGTGTCCTACAAGATGAACGGTATTCATTATGATAAAATAATATAGAAATTAATCCTACAAGGCTGTTCAAATAAGCATTGACATTATAGAGGTGGTTAAAGGTATGCTGGTGCGATAATCATAATCAACAAATAATACAATTCAATGAGTGGAACTGCAAGTTAATAACAAAAAAAAATACATTCATTTTAAAAGTCAGTGATTATAAAGAATTAGTAATGATGTGCCACAAAATTTCATTTCACCCCGTGATTTTTCTTCCGATTTACGGATTTTAAACATTTCCATTCTATTCATGCATTTTATCAATATAATAACATTTCCATTCCCGGGCATGTTGCTTTCGGAAGGCCAGAGCATGTCATGCTTTTGTTTACCCTCAACAGCATCAAAAGCCCCGGCCTACTCAACATCCATTTCCCCACAAAAGAGAAGAATACCACTTTACTTTAGCTGATTATAATCTGTACTGAAGAAGGCTCATATTCATCTCAGAGTAGAGCACAAACATAAGAGTGTTCAGGTATATTATAATTAAATATGGAAGGACCACAAAACTACACAACCGTGCCTTATGCCAACACAATTTAACAAAGCACAGCCAAAATAATACTGGCAATTCCCTCCACTATGTGCTGTACCAAGCGTTTATCAGGCCTGGAAATTGTGCCCAAGCACTGGTAGTTAGTAGTTAAACATGATCACTGCTGTTTTACCCTTGAGCAACAAATCAAATCTGATTGGCTGCAGTAAGTATCCAGCCCTTCAAACTGATATTACGTGAAATGTTAAATATGTTCAGGGTATTGAGAAAAATGTTGACTTTGCAGTTTGATATAATTTAACATCAGCCTCACAAACATATGCACACACACGCACACACACTCACTCAGCCATACACACACAGACATGCACACACACACACACACACACTCACACACAGAAACACACACAGAAACACATGTACACTCACACATACACTCTCACACACACACACACACACACACACACACACACACTCGCACACACGCACACACATGCACGCATTCTTGCGCGCACACCACCACACTCTGAAACATGGAAACATCAAAGTTCACCCGTGCCCACAACACACTGGGGCTGTGTTTACAGTGGCTCTGATGGACTTTTGAGTTGCCATATTGTACTTTACGACTCCACTCCAGAACAACTGAATGCAAGCATAGTCTCCAGTGCCCAGTGAACTTGTTTTTTTATGATTAGTTTTAGTGCTACTGCTGCAGGATCCAGTTACAAACAACTCTCTAATTATCACCATGAGTCTCTGGGCTTCATTGGGAAATGCACCCATCAACATGGGAATGGTTGTGCAGCAGAGACCCAGGATTTACCAGAGCCTCCTTTCTAATTCAAATCAAACAAAAGAGAAGCAAAGAGATTATCCTGCACCCAAATGAGCAAATGTTCAATCATTACCCATATTTACCGAGTAAATATGAAAGATCAGGCTCTTCTCCTGTGTGTCTGCCCCCACAAATCCACTCTTCGCCCACCAGCAAAAGGACCTGACACAACATAAACTAAAGATCACATTTACAGGAAAAGGACCTGATACAGAACATAAACTAAATATCACATTTACAGGAAAAGGACCTGATACACAACATGAGCTATATCACATTTACAGGAAAAGGACCTGATACACAACATTAACTAAAGATCACATTTACAGGAAAAGGACCTGATACACAACATGAGCTATATCACATTTACAGGAAAATGACCTGATACACAACATTAACTAAAGATCACATTTACAGGAAAATGACCTGATACACAACATTCACTAAAGATCACATTTACAGGAAAAGGACCTGATACACAACATTCACTAAAGATCACATTTACAGGAAAAGGACCTGATACACAACATAATCTAAAGATCACATTTACAGGAAAAGGACCTGATACACAACATTCACTAAATATCACATTTACAGGAAAAGGACCTGATACACAACATAAACTAAAGATCACATTTACAGGAAAAGTACCTGATACACAACATTAACTAAAGATCACATTTACAGGAAAAGGACCTGATACACAACATAAACTAAAGATCACATTTACAGGAAAATGACCTGATACACAACATTAACTAAAGATCACATTTACAGGAAAAGGACCTGATACAACATTCACTAAAGATCACATTTACAGGAAAAGGACCTGATACACAACATTCACTAAAGATCAAATTTACAGGAAAAGGACCTGATACACAACATTAACTAAAGATCACATTTACAGGAAAAGGACCTGATACACAACATAAACTATAACACATTTACAGGAAAATGACCTGATACACAACATTAACTAAAGATCACATTTACAGGAAAAGGACCTGATACACAACATAATCTAAAGATCACATTTACAGGAAAAGGACCTGATACACAACATAAACTATAACACATTTACAGGAAAAGGACCTGATACAGAACATAAACTAAAGATCACATTTACAGGAAAAGGACCTGATACACAACATTCACTAAAGATCACATTTACAGGAAAAGGACCTGATACACAACATAATCTAAAGATCACATTTACAGGAAAAGGACCTGATACACAACATAAACTATAACACATTTACAGGAAAAGGACCTGATACAGAACATAAACTAAAGATCACATTTACAGGAAAAGGACCTGATACAGAACATAAACTAAAGATCACATTTACAGGAAAAGGACCCGATACACAACATTAACTAAAGATCACATTTACAGGAAAAGGACCTGATACACAACATAATCTAAAGATCACATTTACAGGAAAAGGACCTGATACACAACATAAACTATAACACATTTACAGGAAAAGGACCTGATACAGAACATAATCTAAAGATCACATTTACAGGAAAAGGACCTGATACACAACATAATCTAAAGATCACATTTACAGGAAAAGGACCTGATACACAACATAAACTATAACACATTTACAGGAAAAGGACCTGATACAGAACATAAACTAAAGATCACATTTACAGGAAAAGGACCTGATACAGAACATAATCTAAGAATCACATTTACAGGAAAAGGACCTGATACACAACATAATCTAAAGATCACATTTACAGGAAAAGGACCTGATACAGAACATAAACTAAAGATCACATTTACAGGAAAAGGACCTGATACACAACATTAACTTAAAGATCACATTTACAGGAAAAGGACCTGATACAGAACATAAACTAAAGATCACATTTACAGGAAAAGGACCTGATACAGAACATAAACTAAAGATCACATTTACAGGAAAATGACCTGATACACAACATAAACTAAAGATCACATTTACAGGAAAAGGACCTGATATAGAACATAAACTAAAGATCACATTTACAGGAAAATGACCTGATACACAACATTCACTAAAGATCAAATTTACAGGAAAAGGACCTGATACACAACATTAACTAAAGATCACATTTACAGGAAAAGGACCTGATACACAACATAAACTATAACACATTTACAGGAAAATGACCTGATACACAACATTAACTAAAGATCACATTTACAGGAAAAGGACCTGATACACAACATAATCTAAAGATCACATTTACAGGAAAAGGACCTGATACACAACATAAACTATAACACATTTACAGGAAAAGGACCTGATACAGAACATAAACTAAAGATCACATTTACAGGAAAAGGACCTGATACACAACATTCACTAAAGATCACATTTACAGGAAAAGGACCTGATACACAACATAATCTAAAGATCACATTTACAGGAAAAGGACCTGATACACAACATAAACTATAACACATTTACAGGAAAAGGACCTGATACAGAACATAAACTAAAGATCACATTTACAGGAAAAGGACCTGATACAGAACATAAACTAAAGATCACATTTACAGGAAAAGGACCCGATACACAACATTAACTAAAGATCACATTTACAGGAAAAGGACCTGATACACAACATAATCTAAAGATCACATTTACAGGAAAAGGACCTGATACACAACATAAACTATAACACATTTACAGGAAAAGTACCTGATACAGAACATAAACTAAAGATCACATTTACAGGAAAAGGACCTGATACACAACATTAACTATATCACATTTACAGGAAAAGGACCTGATACAGAACATAATCTAAAAATCACATTTACAGGAAAAGGACCTGATACACAACATAATCTAAAGATCACATTTACAGGAAAAGGACCTGATACACAACATAAACTATAACACATTTACAGGAAAAGGACCTGATACAGAACATAAACTAAAGATCACATTTACAGGAAAAGGACCTGATACACAACATTAACTATATCACATTTACAGGAAAAGGACCTGATACACAACATAATCTAAAGATCACATTTACAGGAAAAGGACCTGATACACAACATAAACTATAACACATTTACAGGAAAAGGACCTGATACAGAACATAAACTAAAGATCACATTTACAGGAAAAGGACCTGATACACAACATTCACTAAAGATCACATTTACAGGAAAAGGACCTGATACACAACATAATCTAAAGATCACATTTACAGGAAAAGGACCTGATACACAACATAAACTATAACACATTTACAGGAAAAGGACCTGATACAGAACATAAACTAAAGATCACATTTACAGGAAAAGGACCCGATACACAACATTAACTAAAGGTCACATTTACAGGAAAAGGACCTGATACACAACATAATCTAAAGATCACATTTACAGGAAAAGGACCTGATACACAACATAAACTATAACACATTTACAGGAAAAGGACCTGATACAGAACATAAACTAAAGATCACATTTACAGGAAAAGGACCTGATACACAACATTAACTATATCACATTTACAGGAAAAGGACCTGATACAGAACATAATCTAAAAATCACATTTACAGGAAAAGGACCTGATACAGAACATAATCTAAAGATCACATTTACAGGAAAAGGACCTGATACACAACATAATCTAAAGATCACATTTACAGGAAAAGGACCTGATACACAACATAAACTATAACACATTTACAGGAAAAGGACCTGATACAGAACATAAACTAAAGATCACATTTACAGGAAAAGGACCTGATACACAACATTAACTATATCACATTTACAGGAAAAGGACCTGATACAGAACATAATTTAAAAATCACATTTACATGAAAAGGACCTGATACAGAACATAATCTAAAGATCACATTTACAGGAAAAGGACCTGATACAAAACATAAACTAAAGATCACATTTACAGGAAAAGGACCTGATACACAACATTAACTTAAAGATCATATTTACAGGAAAAGGACCTGATACAGAACATAAACTAAAGATCACATTTACAGGAAAAGGACCTGATACAGAACATAAACTAAAGATCACATTTACAGGAAAATTACCTGATACACAACATTCACTAAAGATCACATTTACAGGAAAATGACCTGATACACAACATTAACTAAAGATCACATTTACAGGAAAAGGACCTGATACACAACATTAACTAAAGATCACATTTACAGGAAAAGGACCTGATACACAACATTAACTAAAGATCACATTTACAGGAAAAGGACCTGATACACAACATTCACTAAAGATCACATTTACAGGAAAATGACCTGATACACAACATTAACTAAAGATCACATTTACAGGAAAAGGACCTGATACAGAACATAATCTAAAGATCACATTTACAGGAAAAGGACCTGGTACAGAACATAATCTAAAGATCACATTTACAGGAAAAGGACTTGATACAGAACATAAACTAAAGATCACATTTACAGGAAAATGACCTGATACACAACATTAACTAAAGATCACATTTACAGGAAAAGGACCTGATACAGAACATAAACTAAAGATCACATTTACAGGAAAAGGACCTGATACACAACATTCACTAAAGATCAAATTTACAGGAAAAGGACCTGATACACAACATTAACTAAAGATCACATTTACAGGAAAAGGACCTGATACACAACATAAACTATAACACATTTACAGGAAAATGACCTGATACACAACATTAACTAAAGATCACATTTACAGGAAAAGGACCTGATACACAACATAATCTAAAGATCACATTTACAGGAAAAGGACCTGATACACAACATAAACTATAACACATTTACAGGAAAAGGACCTGATACAGAACATAAACTAAAGATCACATTTACAGGAAAAGGACCTGATACACAACATTCACTAAAGATCACATTTACAGGAAAAGGACCTGATACACAACATAATCTAAAGATCACATTTACAGGAAAAGGACCTGATACACAACATAATCTAAAGATCACATTTACAGGAAAAGGACCTGATACACAACATAAACTATAACACATTTACAGGAAAAGGACCTGATACAGAACATAAACTAAAGATCACATTTACAGGAAAAGGACCTGATACAGAACATAAACTAAAGATCACATTTACAGGAAAAGGACCCGATACACAACATTAACTAAAGATCACATTTACAGGAAAAGGACCTGATACACAACATAATCTAAAGATCACATTTACAGGAAAAGGACCTGATACAGAACATAAACTATAACACATTTACAGGAAAAGGACCTGATACAGAACATAATCTAAAGATCACATTTACAGGAAAAGGACCTGATACACAACATAATCTAAAGATCACATTTACAGGAAAAGGACCTGATACACAACATAAACTATAACACATTTACAGGAAAAGAACCTGATACAGAACATAAACTAAAGATCACATTTACAGGAAAAGGACCTGATACACAACATTAACTATATCACATTTACAGGAAAAGGACCTGATACAGAACATAATCTAAAAATCACATTTACAGGAAAAGGACCTGATACACAACATAATCTAAAGATCACATTTACAGGAAAAGGACCTGATACACAACATAAACTATAACACATTTACAGGAAAATGACCTGATACACAACATTAACTAAAGATCACATTTACAGGAAAAGGACCTGATACACAACATAATCTAAAGATCACATTTACAGGAAAAGGACCTGATACACAACATAAACTATAACACATTTACAGGAAAAGGACCTGATACAGAACATAAACTAAAGATCACATTTACAGGAAAAGGACCTGATACACAACATTCACTAAAGATCACATTTACAGGAAAAGGACCTGATACACAACATAATCTAAAGATCACATTTACAGGAAAAGGACCTGATACACAACATAAACTATAACACATTTACAGGAAAAGGACCTGATACAGAACATAAACTAAAGATCACATTTACAGGAAAAGGACCTGATACACAACATAATCTAAAGATCACATTTACAGGAAAAGGACCTGATACACAACATAAACTATAACACATTTACAGGAAAAGGACCTGATACAGAACATAAACTAAAGATCAAATTTACAGGAAAAGGACCTGATACACAACATTAACTAAAGATCACATTTACAGGAAAAGGACCTGATACACAACATAAACTATAACACATTTACAGGAAAATGACCTGATACACAACATTAACTAAAGATCACATTTACAGGAAAAGGACCTGATACACAACATAATCTAAAGATCACATTTACAGGAAAAGGACCTGATACACAACATAAACTATAACACATTTACAGGAAAAGGACCTGATACAGAACATAAACTAAAGATCACATTTACAGGAAAAGGACCTGATACACAACATTCACTAAAGATCACATTTACAGGAAAAGGACCTGATACACAACATAATCTAAAGATCACATTTACAGGAAAAGGACCTGATACACAACATAAACTATAACACATTTACAGGAAAAGGACCTGATACAGAACATAAACTAAAGATCACATTTACAGGAAAAGGACCTGATACAGAACATAAACTAAAGATCACATTTACAGGAAAAGGACTCGATACACAACATTAACTAAAGATCACATTTACAGGAAAAGGACCTGATACACAACATAATCTAAAGATCACATTTACAGGAAAAGGACCTGATACACAACATAAACTATAACACATTTACAGGAAAAGTACCTGATACAGAACATAAACTAAAGATCACATTTACAGGAAAAGGACCTGATACACAACATTAACTATATCACATTTACAGGAAAAGGACCTGATACAGAACATAATCTAAAAATCACATTTACAGGAAAAGGACCTGATACACAACATAATCTAAAGATCACATTTACAGGAAAAGGACCTGATACACAACATAAACTATAACACATTTACAGGAAAAGGACCTGATACAGAACATAAACTAAAGATCACATTTACAGGAAAAGGACCTGATACACAACATTAACTATATCACATTTACAGGAAAAGGACCTGATACACAACATTAACTAAAGATCACATTTACAGGAAAAGGATCTGATACACAACATAATCTAAAGATCACATTTACAGGAAAAGGACCTGATACACAACATAAACTATAACACATTTACAGGAAAAGGACCTGATACAGAACATAAACTAAAGATCACATTTACAGGAAAAGGACCTGATACACAACATTCACTAAAGATCACATTTACAGGAAAAGGACCTGATACACAACATAATCTAAAGATCACATTTACAGGAAAAGGACCTGATACACAACATAAACTATAACACATTTACAGGAAAAGGACCTGATACAGAACATAAACTAAAGATCACATTTACAGGAAAAGGACCTGATACAGAACATAAACTAAAGATCACATTTACAGGAAAAGGACCCGATACACAACATTAACTAAAGATCACATTTACAGGAAAAGGACCTGATACACAACATAATCTAAAGATCACATTTACAGGAAAATGACCTGATACACAACATTCACTAAAGATCACATTTACAGGAAAAGGACCTGATACACAACATTCACTAAAGATCACATTTACAGGAAAAGGACCTGATACACAACATAATCTAAAGATCACATTTACAGGAAAAGGACCTGATACACAACATTCACTAAATATCACATTTACAGGAAAAGGACCTGATACACAACATAAACTAAAGATCACATTTACAGGAAAAGTACCTGATACACAACATTAACTAAAGATCACATTTACAGGAAAAGGACCTGATACACAACATAAACTAAAGATCACATTTACAGGAAAATGACCTGATACACAACATTAACTAAAGATCACATTTACAGGAAAAGGACCTGATACAACATTCACTAAAGATCACATTTACAGGAAAAGGACCTGATACACAACATTCACTAAAGATCAAATTTACAGGAAAAGGACCTGATACACAACATTAACTAAAGATCACATTTACAGGAAAAGGACCTGATACACAACATAAACTATAACACATTTACAGGAAAATGACCTGATACACAACATTAACTAAAGATCACATTTACAGGAAAAGGACCTGATACACAACATAATCTAAAGATCACATTTACAGGAAAAGGACCTGATACACAACATAAACTATAACACATTTACAGGAAAAGGACCTGATACAGAACATAAACTAAAGATCACATTTACAGGAAAAGGACCTGATACACAACATTCACTAAAGATCACATTTACAGGAAAAGGACCTGATACACAACATAATCTAAAGATCACATTTACAGGAAAAGGACCTGATACACAACATAAACTATAACACATTTACAGGAAAAGGACCTGATACAGAACATAAACTAAAGATCACATTTACAGGAAAAGGACCTGATACAGAACATAAACTAAAGATCACATTTACAGGAAAAGGACCCGATACACAACATTAACTAAAGATCACATTTACAGGAAAAGGACCTGATACACAACATAATCTAAAGATCACATTTACAGGAAAAGGACCTGATACACAACATAAACTATAACACATTTACAGGAAAAGGACCTGATACAGAACATAATCTAAAGATCACATTTACAGGAAAAGGACCTGATACACAACATAATCTAAAGATCACATTTACAGGAAAAGGACCTGATACACAACATAAACTATAACACATTTACAGGAAAAGGACCTGATACAGAACATAAACTAAAGATCACATTTACAGGAAAAGGACCTGATACAGAACATAATCTAAGAATCACATTTACAGGAAAAGGACCTGATACACAACATAATCTAAAGATCACATTTACAGGAAAAGGACCTGATACAGAACATAAACTAAAGATCACATTTACAGGAAAAGGACCTGATACACAACATTAACTTAAAGATCACATTTACAGGAAAAGGACCTGATACAGAACATAAACTAAAGATCACATTTACAGGAAAAGGACCTGATACAGAACATAAACTAAAGATCACATTTACAGGAAAATGACCTGATACACAACATAAACTAAAGATCACATTTACAGGAAAAGGACCTGATATAGAACATAAACTAAAGATCACATTTACAGGAAAATGACCTGATACACAACATTCACTAAAGATCAAATTTACAGGAAAAGGACCTGATACACAACATTAACTAAAGATCACATTTACAGGAAAAGGACCTGATACACAACATAAACTATAACACATTTACAGGAAAATGACCTGATACACAACATTAACTAAAGATCACATTTACAGGAAAAGGACCTGATACACAACATAATCTAAAGATCACATTTACAGGAAAAGGACCTGATACACAACATAAACTATAACACATTTACAGGAAAAGGACCTGATACAGAACATAAACTAAAGATCACATTTACAGGAAAAGGACCTGATACACAACATTCACTAAAGATCACATTTACAGGAAAAGGACCTGATACACAACATAATCTAAAGATCACATTTACAGGAAAAGGACCTGATACACAACATAAACTATAACACATTTACAGGAAAAGGACCTGATACAGAACATAAACTAAAGATCACATTTACAGGAAAAGGACCTGATACAGAACATAAACTAAAGATCACATTTACAGGAAAAGGACCCGATACACAACATTAACTAAAGATCACATTTACAGGAAAAGGACCTGATACACAACATAATCTAAAGATCACATTTACAGGAAAAGGACCTGATACACAACATAAACTATAACACATTTACAGGAAAAGTACCTGATACAGAACATAAACTAAAGATCACATTTACAGGAAAAGGACCTGATACACAACATTAACTATATCACATTTACAGGAAAAGGACCTGATACAGAACATAATCTAAAAATCACATTTACAGGAAAAGGACCTGATACACAACATAATCTAAAGATCACATTTACAGGAAAAGGACCTGATACACAACATAAACTATAACACATTTACAGGAAAAGGACCTGATACAGAACATAAACTAAAGATCACATTTACAGGAAAAGGACCTGATACACAACATTAACTATATCACATTTACAGGAAAAGGACCTGATACACAACATAATCTAAAGATCACATTTACAGGAAAAGGACCTGATACACAACATAAACTATAACACATTTACAGGAAAAGGACCTGATACAGAACATAAACTAAAGATCACATTTACAGGAAAAGGACCTGATACACAACATTCACTAAAGATCACATTTACAGGAAAAGGACCTGATACACAACATAATCTAAAGATCACATTTACAGGAAAAGGACCTGATACACAACATAAACTATAACACATTTACAGGAAAAGGACCTGATACAGAACATAAACTAAAGATCACATTTACAGGAAAAGGACCCGATACACAACATTAACTAAAGGTCACATTTACAGGAAAAGGACCTGATACACAACATAATCTAAAGATCACATTTACAGGAAAAGGACCTGATACACAACATAAACTATAACACATTTACAGGAAAAGGACCTGATACAGAACATAAACTAAAGATCACATTTACAGGAAAAGGACCTGATACACAACATTAACTATATCACATTTACAGGAAAAGGACCTGATACAGAACATAATCTAAAAATCACATTTACAGGAAAAGGACCTGATACAGAACATAATCTAAAGATCACATTTACAGGAAAAGGACCTGATACACAACATAATCTAAAGATCACATTTACAGGAAAAGGACCTGATACACAACATAAACTATAACACATTTACAGGAAAAGGACCTGATACAGAACATAAACTAAAGATCACATTTACAGGAAAAGGACCTGATACACAACATTAACTATATCACATTTACAGGAAAAGGACCTGATACAGAACATAATTTAAAAATCACATTTACATGAAAAGGACCTGATACAGAACATAATCTAAAGATCACATTTACAGGAAAAGGACCTGATACAAAACATAAACTAAAGATCACATTTACAGGAAAAGGACCTGATACACAACATTAACTTAAAGATCATATTTACAGGAAAAGGACCTGATACAGAACATAAACTAAAGATCACATTTACAGGAAAAGGACCTGATACAGAACATAAACTAAAGATCACATTTACAGGAAAATTACCTGATACACAACATTCACTAAAGATCACATTTACAGGAAAATGACCTGATACACAACATTAACTAAAGATCACATTTACAGGAAAAGGACCTGATACACAACATTAACTAAAGATCACATTTACAGGAAAAGGACCTGATACACAACATTAACTAAAGATCACATTTACAGGAAAAGGACCTGATACACAACATTCACTAAAGATCACATTTACAGGAAAATGACCTGATACACAACATTAACTAAAGATCACATTTACAGGAAAAGGACCTGATACAGAACATAATCTAAAGATCACATTTACAGGAAAAGGACCTGGTACAGAACATAATCTAAAGATCACATTTACAGGAAAAGGACTTGATACAGAACATAAACTAAAGATCACATTTACAGGAAAATGACCTGATACACAACATTAACTAAAGATCACATTTACAGGAAAAGGACCTGATACAGAACATAAACTAAAGATCACATTTACAGGAAAAGGACCTGATACACAACATTCACTAAAGATCAAATTTACAGGAAAAGGACCTGATACACAACATTAACTAAAGATCACATTTACAGGAAAAGGACCTGATACACAACATAAACTATAACACATTTACAGGAAAATGACCTGATACACAACATTAACTAAAGATCACATTTACAGGAAAAGGACCTGATACACAACATAATCTAAAGATCACATTTACAGGAAAAGGACCTGATACACAACATAAACTATAACACATTTACAGGAAAAGGACCTGATACAGAACATAAACTAAAGATCACATTTACAGGAAAAGGACCTGATACACAACATTCACTAAAGATCACATTTACAGGAAAAGGACCTGATACACAACATAATCTAAAGATCACATTTACAGGAAAAGGACCTGATACACAACATAATCTAAAGATCACATTTACAGGAAAAGGACCTGATACACAACATAAACTATAACACATTTACAGGAAAAGGACCTGATACAGAACATAAACTAAAGATCACATTTACAGGAAAAGGACCTGATACAGAACATAAACTAAAGATCACATTTACAGGAAAAGGACCCGATACACAACATTAACTAAAGATCACATTTACAGGAAAAGGACCTGATACACAACATAATCTAAAGATCACATTTACAGGAAAAGGACCTGATACAGAACATAAACTATAACACATTTACAGGAAAAGGACCTGATACAGAACATAATCTAAAGATCACATTTACAGGAAAAGGACCTGATACACAACATAATCTAAAGATCACATTTACAGGAAAAGGACCTGATACACAACATAAACTATAACACATTTACAGGAAAAGAACCTGATACAGAACATAAACTAAAGATCACATTTACAGGAAAAGGACCTGATACACAACATTAACTATATCACATTTACAGGAAAAGGACCTGATACAGAACATAATCTAAAAATCACATTTACAGGAAAAGGACCTGATACACAACATAATCTAAAGATCACATTTACAGGAAAAGGACCTGATACACAACATAAACTATAACACATTTACAGGAAAATGACCTGATACACAACATTAACTAAAGATCACATTTACAGGAAAAGGACCTGATACACAACATAATCTAAAGATCACATTTACAGGAAAAGGACCTGATACACAACATAAACTATAACACATTTACAGGAAAAGGACCTGATACAGAACATAAACTAAAGATCACATTTACAGGAAAAGGACCTGATACACAACATTCACTAAAGATCACATTTACAGGAAAAGGACCTGATACACAACATAATCTAAAGATCACATTTACAGGAAAAGGACCTGATACACAACATAAACTATAACACATTTACAGGAAAAGGACCTGATACAGAACATAAACTAAAGATCACATTTACAGGAAAAGGACCTGATACACAACATAATCTAAAGATCACATTTACAGGAAAAGGACCTGATACACAACATAAACTATAACACATTTACAGGAAAAGGACCTGATACAGAACATAAACTAAAGATCAAATTTACAGGAAAAGGACCTGATACACAACATTAACTAAAGATCACATTTACAGGAAAAGGACCTGATACACAACATAAACTATAACACATTTACAGGAAAATGACCTGATACACAACATTAACTAAAGATCACATTTACAGGAAAAGGACCTGATACACAACATAATCTAAAGATCACATTTACAGGAAAAGGACCTGATACACAACATAAACTATAACACATTTACAGGAAAAGGACCTGATACAGAACATAAACTAAAGATCACATTTACAGGAAAAGGACCTGATACACAACATTCACTAAAGATCACATTTACAGGAAAAGGACCTGATACACAACATAATCTAAAGATCACATTTACAGGAAAAGGACCTGATACACAACATAAACTATAACACATTTACAGGAAAAGGACCTGATACAGAACATAAACTAAAGATCACATTTACAGGAAAAGGACCTGATACAGAACATAAACTAAAGATCACATTTACAGGAAAAGGACTCGATACACAACATTAACTAAAGATCACATTTACAGGAAAAGGACCTGATACACAACATAATCTAAAGATCACATTTACAGGAAAAGGACCTGATACACAACATAAACTATAACACATTTACAGGAAAAGTACCTGATACAGAACATAAACTAAAGATCACATTTACAGGAAAAGGACCTGATACACAACATTAACTATATCACATTTACAGGAAAAGGACCTGATACAGAACATAATCTAAAAATCACATTTACAGGAAAAGGACCTGATACACAACATAATCTAAAGATCACATTTACAGGAAAAGGACCTGATACACAACATAAACTATAACACATTTACAGGAAAAGGACCTGATACAGAACATAAACTAAAGATCACATTTACAGGAAAAGGACCTGATACACAACATTAACTATATCACATTTACAGGAAAAGGACCTGATACACAACATTAACTAAAGATCACATTTACAGGAAAAGGATCTGATACACAACATAATCTAAAGATCACATTTACAGGAAAAGGACCTGATACACAACATAAACTATAACACATTTACAGGAAAAGGACCTGATACAGAACATAAACTAAAGATCACATTTACAGGAAAAGGACCTGATACACAACATTCACTAAAGATCACATTTACAGGAAAAGGACCTGATACACAACATAATCTAAAGATCACATTTACAGGAAAAGGACCTGATACACAACATAAACTATAACACATTTACAGGAAAAGGACCTGATACAGAACATAAACTAAAGATCACATTTACAGGAAAAGGACCTGATACAGAACATAAACTAAAGATCACATTTACAGGAAAAGGACCCGATACACAACATTAACTAAAGATCACATTTACAGGAAAAGGACCTGATACACAACATAATCTAAAGATCACATTTACAGGAAAAGGACCTGATACACAACATAAACTATAACACATTTACAGGAAAAGGACCTGATACAGAACATAAACTAAAGATCACATTTACAGGAAAAGGACCTGATACACAACATTAACTATATCACATTTACAGGAAAAGGACCTGATACAAAACATAATCTAAAAATCACATTTACAGGAAAAGGACCTGATACAGAACATAATCTAAAGATCACATTTACAGGAAAAGGACCTGATACACAACATAATCTAAAGATCACATTTACAGGAAAAGGACCTGATACACAACATAAACTATAACACATTTACAGGAAAAGGACCTGATACAGAACATAAACTAAAGATCACATTTACAGGAAAAGGACCTGATACACAACATTAACTATATCACATTTACAGGAAAAGGACCTGATACAGAACATAATCTAAAAATCACATTTACAGGAAAAGGACCTGATACAGAACATAATCTAAAGATCACATTTACAGGAAAAGGACCTGATACAAAACATAAACTAAAGATCACATTTACAGGAAAAGGACCTGATACACAACATTAACTTAAAGATCACATTTACAGGAAAAGGACCTGATACAGAACATAAACTAAAGATCACATTTACAGGAAAAGGACCTGATACAGAACATAAACTAAAGATCACATTTACAGGAAAAGGACCCGATACACAACATTAACTAAAGATCACATTTACAGGAAAAGGACCTGATACACAACATAATCTAAAGATCACATTTACAGGAAAAGGACCTGATACACAACATAAACTATAACACATTTACAGGAAAAGTACCTGATACAGAACATAAACTAAAGATCACATTTACAGGAAAAGGACCTGATACACAACATTAACTATATCACATTTACAGGAAAAGGACCTGATACAGAACATAATCTAAAAATCACATTTACAGGAAAAGGACCTGATACACAACATAATCTAAAGATCACATTTACAGGAAAAGGACCTGATACACAACATAAACTATAACACATTTACAGGAAAATGACCTGATACAGAACATAAACTAAAGATCACATTTACAGGAAAAGGACCTGATACACAACATTAACTATATCACATTTACAGGAAAAGGACCTGATACACAACATTAACTAAAGATCACATTTACAGGAAAAGGACCTGATACACAACATAATCTAAAGATCACATTTACAGGAAAAGGACCTGATACACAACATAAACTATAACACATTTACAGGAAAAGGACCTGATACAGAACATAATCTAAAGATCACATTTACAGGAAAAGGACCTGATACACAACATAAACTATAACACATTTACAGGAAAAGGACCTGATACAGAACATAATCTAAAGATCACATTTACAGGAAAAGGACCTGATACACAACATAATCTAAAGATCACATTTACAGGAAAAGGACCTGATACACAACATAAACTATAACACATTTACAGGAAAAGGACCTGATACAGAACATAAACTAAAGATCACATTTACAGGAAAAGGACCTGATACACAACATTAACTATATCACATTTACAGGAAAAGGACCTGATACAGAACATAATCTAAAAATCACATTTACAGGAAAAGGACCTGATACAGAACATAATCTAAAGATCACATTTACAGAAAAAGGACCTGATACAAAACATAAACTAAAGATCACATTTACAGGAAAAGGACCTGATACACAACATTAACTATATCACATTTACAGGAAAAGGACCTGATACACAACATAATCTAAAGATCACATTTACAGGAAAAGGACCTGATACACAACATAAACTATAACACATTTACAGGAAAAGGACCTGATACAGAACATAAACTAAAGATCACATTTACAGGAAAAGGACCTGATACACAACATAATCTAAAGATCACATTTACAGGAAAAGGACCTGATACACAACATTAACTATATCACATTTACAGGAAAAGGACCTGATACAGAACATAATCTAAAAATCACATTTACAGGAAAAGGACCTGATACAGAACATAATCTAAAGATCACATTTACAGAAAAAGGACCTGATACAAAACATAAACTAAAGATCACATTTACAGGAAAAGGACCTGATACACAACATTAACTATATCACATTTACAGGAAAAGGACCTGATACACAACATAATCTAAAGATCACATTTACATGAAAAGGACCTGATACACAACATAAACTATAACACATTTACAGGAAAAGGACCTGATACAGAACATAAACTAAAGATCACATTTACAGGAAAAGGACCTGATACACAACATAATCTAAAGATCACATTTACAGGAAAAGGACCTGATACAGAACATAATCTAAAAATCACATTTACAGGAAAAGGACCTGATACACAACATAATCTAAAGATCACATTTACAGGAAAAGGACCTGATACACAACATAAACTATAACACATTTACAGGAAAATGACCTGATACAGAACATAAACTAAAGATCACATTTACAGGAAAAGGACCTGATACACAACATTAACTATATCACATTTACAGGAAAAGGACCTGATACACAACATTAACTAAAGATCACATTTACAGGAAAAGGACCTGATACACAACATAATCTAAAGATCACATTTACAGGAAAAGGACCTGATACACAACATAAACTATAACACATTTACAGGAAAAGGACCTGATACAGAACATAATCTAAAGATCACATTTACAGGAAAAGGACCTGATACACAACATAAACTATAACACATTTACAGGAAAAGGACCTGATACAGAACATAATCTAAAGATCACATTTACAGGAAAAGGACCTGATACACAACATAATCTAAAGATCACATTTACAGGAAAAGGACCTGATACACAACATAAACTATAACACATTTACAGGAAAAGGACCTGATACAGAACATAAACTAAAGATCACATTTACAGGAAAAGGACCTGATACACAACATTAACTATATCACATTTACAGGAAAAGGACCTGATACAGAACATAATCTAAAAATCACATTTACAGGAAAAGGACCTGATACAGAACATAATCTAAAGATCACATTTACAGAAAAAGGACCTGATACAAAACATAAACTAAAGATCACATTTACAGGAAAAGGACCTGATACACAACATTAACTATATCACATTTACAGGAAAAGGACCTGATACACAACATAATCTAAAGATCACATTTACAGGAAAAGGACCTGATACACAACATAAACTATAACACATTTACAGGAAAAGGACCTGATACAGAACATAAACTAAAGATCACATTTACAGGAAAAGGACCTGATACACAACATAATCTAAAGATCACATTTACAGGAAAAGGACCTGATACACAACATAAACTATAACACATTTACAGGAAAAGGACCTGATACAGAACATAAACTAAAGATCACATTTACAGGAAAAGGACCTGATACACAACATTCACTAAAGATCACATTTACAGGAAAAGGACCTGATACACAACATAATCTAAAGATCACATTTACAGGAAAAGGACCTGATACACAACATAAACTATAACACATTTACAGGAAAAGGACCTGATACAGAACATAAACTAAAGATCACATTTACAGGAAAAGGACCTGATACAGAACATAAACTAAAGATCACATTTACAGGAAAAGGACCCGATACACAACATTAACTAAAGATCACATTTACAGGAAAAGGACCTGATACACAACATAATCTAAAGATCACATTTACAGGAAAAGGACCTGATACACAACATAAACTATAACACATTTACAGGAAAAGTACCTGATACAGAACATAAACTAAAGATCACATTTACAGGAAAAGGACCTGATACACAACATTAACTATATCACATTTACAGGAAAAGGACCTGATACAGAACATAATCTAAAAATCACATTTACAGGAAAAGGACCTGATACACAACATAATCTAAAGATCACATTTACAGGAAAAGGACCTGATACACAACATAAACTATAACACATTTACAGGAAAAGGACCTGATACAGAACATAAACTAAAGATCACATTTACAGGAAAAGGACCTGATACACAACATTAACTATATCACATTTACAGGAAAAGGACCTGATACACAACATTAACTAAAGATCACATTTACAGGAAAAGGATCTGATACACAACATAATCTAAAGATCACATTTACAGGAAAAGGACCTGATACACAACATAAACTATAACACATTTACAGGAAAAGGACCTGATACAGAACATAAACTAAAGATCACATTTACAGGAAAAGGACCTGATACACAACATTCACTAAAGATCACATTTACAGGAAAAGGACCTGATACACAACATAATCTAAAGATCACATTTACAGGAAAAGGACCTGATACACAACATAAACTATAACACATTTACAGGAAAAGGACCTGATACAGAACATAAACTAAAGATCACATTTACAGGAAAAGGACCTGATACAGAACATAAACTAAAGATCACATTTACAGGAAAAGGACCCGATACACAACATTAACTAAAGATCACATTTACAGGAAAAGGACCTGATACACAACATAATCTAAAGATCACATTTACAGGAAAAGGACCTGATACACAACATAAACTATAACACATTTACAGGAAAAGGACCTGATACAGAACATAAACTAAAGATCACATTTACAGGAAAAGGACCTGATACACAACATTAACTATATCACATTTACAGGAAAAGGACCTGATACAAAACATAATCTAAAAATCACATTTACAGGAAAAGGACCTGATACAGAACATAATCTAAAGATCACATTTACAGGAAAAGGACCTGATACACAACATAATCTAAAGATCACATTTACAGGAAAAGGACCTGATACACAACATAAACTATAACACATTTACAGGAAAAGGACCTGATACAGAACATAAACTAAAGATCACATTTACAGGAAAAGGACCTGATACACAACATTAACTATATCACATTTACAGGAAAAGGACCTGATACAGAACATAATCTAAAAATCACATTTACAGGAAAAGGACCTGATACAGAACATAATCTAAAGATCACATTTACAGGAAAAGGACCTGATACAAAACATAAACTAAAGATCACATTTACAGGAAAAGGACCTGATACACAACATTAACTTAAAGATCACATTTACAGGAAAAGGACCTGATACAGAACATAAACTAAAGATCACATTTACAGGAAAAGGACCTGATACAGAACATAAACTAAAGATCACATTTACAGGAAAAGGACCCGATACACAACATTAACTAAAGATCACATTTACAGGAAAAGGACCTGATACACAACATAATCTAAAGATCACATTTACAGGAAAAGGACCTGATACACAACATAAACTATAACACATTTACAGGAAAAGTACCTGATACAGAACATAAACTAAAGATCACATTTACAGGAAAAGGACCTGATACACAACATTAACTATATCACATTTACAGGAAAAGGACCTGATACAGAACATAATCTAAAAATCACATTTACAGGAAAAGGACCTGATACACAACATAATCTAAAGATCACATTTACAGGAAAAGGACCTGATACACAACATAAACTATAACACATTTACAGGAAAATGACCTGATACAGAACATAAACTAAAGATCACATTTACAGGAAAAGGACCTGATACACAACATTAACTATATCACATTTACAGGAAAAGGACCTGATACACAACATTAACTAAAGATCACATTTACAGGAAAAGGACCTGATACACAACATAATCTAAAGATCACATTTACAGGAAAAGGACCTGATACACAACATAAACTATAACACATTTACAGGAAAAGGACCTGATACAGAACATAATCTAAAGATCACATTTACAGGAAAAGGACCTGATACACAACATAAACTATAACACATTTACAGGAAAAGGACCTGATACAGAACATAATCTAAAGATCACATTTACAGGAAAAGGACCTGATACAGAACATAATCTAAAGATCACATTTACAGGAAAAGGACCTGATACACAACATAAACTATAACACATTTACAGGAAAAGGACCTGATACAGAACATAAACTAAAGATCACATTTACAGGAAAAGGACCTGATACACAACATTAACTATATCACATTTACAGGAAAAGGACCTGATACAGAACATAATCTAAAAATCACATTTACAGGAAAAGGACCTGATACAGAACATAATCTAAAGATCACATTTACAGAAAAAGGACCTGATACAAAACATAAACTAAAGATCACATTTACAGGAAAAGGACCTGATACACAACATTAACTTAAAGATCACATTTACAGGAAAAGGACCTGATACAGAACATAAACTAAAAATCACATTTACAGGAAAAGGACCTGATACAGAACATAAACTAAAGATCACATTTACAGGAAAAGGACCCGATACACAACATTAACTAAAGATCACATTTACAGGAAAAGGACCTGATACACAACATAATCTAAAGATCACATTTACAGGAAAAGGACCTGATACACAACATAAACTATAACACATTTACAGGAAAAGTACCTGATACAGAACATAAACTAAAGATCACATTTACAGGAAAAGGACCTGATACACAACATTAACTATATCACATTTACAGGAAAAGGACCTGATACAGAACATAATCTAAAAATCACATTTACAGGAAAAGGACCTGATACACAACATAATCTAAAGATCACATTTACAGGAAAAGGACCTGATACACAACATAAACTATAACACATTTACAGGAAAAGGACCTGATACAGAACATAAACTAAAGATCACATTTACAGGAAAAGGACCTGATACACAACATTAACTAAAGATCACATTTACAGGAAAAGGACCTGATACACAACATAATCTAAAGATCACATTTACAGGAAAAGGACCTGATACACAACATAAACTATAACACATTTACAGGAAAAGGACCTGATACAGAACATAAACTAAAGATCACATTTACAGGAAAAGGACCTGATACACAACATTCACTAAAGATCACATTTACAGGAAAAGGACCTGATACACAACATAATCTAAAGATCACATTTACAGGAAAAGGACCTGATACACAACATAAACTATAACACATTTACAGGAAAAGGACCTGATACAGAACATAAACTAAAGATCACATTTACAGGAAAAGGACCTGATACAGAACATAAACTAAAGATCACATTTACAGGAAAAGGACCCGATACACAACATTAACTAAAGATCACATTTACAGGAAAAGGACCTGATACACAACATAATCTAAAGATCACATTTACAGGAAAAGGACCTGATACACAACATAAACTATAACACATTTACAGGAAAAGGACCTGATACAGAACATAAACTAAAGATCACATTTACAGGAAAAGGACCTGATACACAACATTAACTATACCACATTTACAGGAAAAGGACCTGATACAGAACATAATCTAAAAATCACATTTACAGGAAAAGGACCTGATACAGAACATAATCTAAAGATCACATTTACAGGAAAAGGACCTGATACACAACATAAACTATAACACATTTACAGGAAAAGGACCTGATACAGAACATAAACTAAAGATCACATTTACAGGAAAAGGACCTGATACACAACATTAACTATATCACATTTACAGGAAAAGGACCTGATACAGAACATAATCTAAAAATCACATTTACAGGAAAAGGACCTGATACAGAACATAATCTAAAGATCACATTTACAGGAAAAGGACCTGATACAAAACATAAACTAAAGATCACATTTACAGGAAAAGGACCTGATACACAACATTAACTTAAAGATCACATTTACAGGAAAAGGACCTGATACAGAACATAAACTAAAGATCACATTTACAGGAAAAGGACCTGATACAGAACATAAACTAAAGATCACATTTACAGGAAAATGACCTGATACACAACATTAACTAAAGATCACATTTACAGGAAAAGGACCTGATACAACATTCACTAAAGATCACATTTACAGGAAAAGGACCTGATACACAACATTCACTAAAGATCACATTTACAGGAAAAGGACCTGATACACAACATTCACTAAAGATCACATTTACAGGAAAATGACCTGATACACAACATTAACTAAAGATCACATTTACAGGAAAAGGACCTGATACACAACATTAACTAAAGATCACATTTACAGGAAAAGGACCTGATACACAACATTCACTAAAGATGACATTTACAGGAAAATGACCTGATACACAACATTAACTAAAGATCACATTTACAGGAAAAGGACCTGATACAGAACATAATCTAAAGATCACATTTACAGGAAAAGGACCTGGTACAGAACATAATCTAAAGATCACATTTACAGGAAAAGGACTTGATACAGAACATAAACTAAAGATCACATTTACAGGAAAATGACCTGATACACAACATTAACTAAAGATCACATTTACAGGAAAAGGACCTGATACAGAACATAAACTAAAGATCACATTTACAGGAAAAGGACCTGATACACAACATTAACTAAATATCACATTTACAGGAAAAGGACCTGATACACAACATAAACTAAAGATCACATTTACAGGAAAAGGACCTGATACAACATTCACTAAAGATCACATTTACAGGAAAAGGACCTGATACACAACATTCACTAAAGATCACATTTACAGGAAAAGGACCTGATACACAACATTCACTAAAGATCACATTTACAGGAAAAGGACCTGATACACAACATTAACTAAAGATCACATTTACAGGAAAAGGACCTGATACACAACATTAACTAAAGATCACATTTACAGGAAAAGGACCTGATACACAACATAAACTATAACACATTTACAGGAAAAGGACCTGATACAGAACATAAACTAAAGATCACATTTACAGGAAAAGGACCTGATACACAACATAATCTAAAGATCACATTTACAGGAAAAGGACCTGATACACAACATAAACTATAACACATTTACAGGAAAAGGACCTGATACAGAACATAATCTAAAAATCACATTTACAGGAAAAGGACCTGATACACAACATAATCTAAAGATCACATTTACAGGAAAAGGACCTGATACACAACATAAACTATAACACATTTACAGGAAAATGACCTGATACAGAACATAAACTAAAGATCACATTTACAGGAAAAGGACCTGATACACAACATTAACTATATCACATTTACAGGAAAAGGACCTGATACACAACATTAACTAAAGATCACATTTACAGGAAAAGGACCTGATACACAACATAATCTAAAGATCACATTTACAGGAAAAGGACCTGATACACAACATAAACTATAACACATTTACAGGAAAAGGACCTGATACAGAACATAATCTAAAGATCACATTTACAGGAAAAGGACCTGATACACAACATAAACTATAACACATTTACAGGAAAAGGACCTGATACAGAACATAATCTAAAGATCACATTTACAGGAAAAGGACCTGATACAGAACATAATCTAAAGATCACATTTACAGGAAAAGGACCTGATACACAACATAAACTATAACACATTTACAGGAAAAGGACCTGATACAGAACATAAACTAAAGATCACATTTACAGGAAAAGGACCTGATACACAACATTAACTATATCACATTTACAGGAAAAGGACCTGATACAGAACATAATCTAAAAATCACATTTACAGGAAAAGGACCTGATACAGAACATAATCTAAAGATCACATTTACAGAAAAAGGACCTGATACAAAACATAAACTAAAGATCACATTTACAGGAAAAGGACCTGATACACAACATTAACTTAAAGATCACATTTACAGGAAAAGGACCTGATACAGAACATAAACTAAAAATCACATTTACAGGAAAAGGACCTGATACAGAACATAAACTAAAGATCACATTTACAGGAAAAGGACCCGATACACAACATTAACTAAAGATCACATTTACAGGAAAAGGACCTGATACACAACATAATCTAAAGATCACATTTACAGGAAAAGGACCTGATACACAACATAAACTATAACACATTTACAGGAAAAGTACCTGATACAGAACATAAACTAAAGATCACATTTACAGGAAAAGGACCTGATACACAACATTAACTATATCACATTTACAGGAAAAGGACCTGATACAGAACATAATCTAAAAATCACATTTACAGGAAAAGGACCTGATACACAACATAATCTAAAGATCACATTTACAGGAAAAGGACCTGATACACAACATAAACTATAACACATTTACAGGAAAAGGACCTGATACAGAACATAAACTAAAGATCACATTTACAGGAAAAGGACCTGATACACAACATTAACTAAAGATCACATTTACAGGAAAAGGACCTGATACACAACATAATCTAAAGATCACATTTACAGGAAAAGGACCTGATACACAACATAAACTATAACACATTTACAGGAAAAGGACCTGATACAGAACATAAACTAAAGATCACATTTACAGGAAAAGGACCTGATACACAACATTCACTAAAGATCACATTTACAGGAAAAGGACCTGATACACAACATAATCTAAAGATCACATTTACAGGAAAAGGACCTGATACACAACATAAACTATAACACATTTACAGGAAAAGGACCTGATACAGAACATAAACTAAAGATCACATTTACAGGAAAAGGACCTGATACAGAACATAAACTAAAGATCACATTTACAGGAAAAGGACCCGATACACAACATTAACTAAAGATCACATTTACAGGAAAAGGACCTGATACACAACATAATCTAAAGATCACATTTACAGGAAAAGGACCTGATACACAACATAAACTATAACACATTTACAGGAAAAGGACCTGATACAGAACATAAACTAAAGATCACATTTACAGGAAAAGGACCTGATACACAACATTAACTATACCACATTTACAGGAAAAGGACCTGATACAGAACATAATCTAAAAATCACATTTACAGGAAAAGGACCTGATACAGAACATAATCTAAAGATCACATTTACAGGAAAAGGACCTGATACACAACATAAACTATAACACATTTACAGGAAAAGGACCTGATACAGAACATAAACTAAAGATCACATTTACAGGAAAAGGACCTGATACACAACATTAACTATATCACATTTACAGGAAAAGGACCTGATACAGAACATAATCTAAAAATCACATTTACAGGAAAAGGACCTGATACAGAACATAATCTAAAGATCACATTTACAGGAAAAGGACCTGATACAAAACATAAACTAAAGATCACATTTACAGGAAAAGGACCTGATACACAACATTAACTTAAAGATCACATTTACAGGAAAAGGACCTGATACAGAACATAAACTAAAGATCACATTTACAGGAAAAGGACCTGATACAGAACATAAACTAAAGATCACATTTACAGGAAAATGACCTGATACACAACATTAACTAAAGATCACATTTACAGGAAAAGGACCTGATACAACATTCACTAAAGATCACATTTACAGGAAAAGGACCTGATACACAACATTCACTAAAGATCACATTTACAGGAAAAGGACCTGATACACAACATTCACTAAAGATCACATTTACAGGAAAATGACCTGATACACAACATTAACTAAAGATCACATTTACAGGAAAAGGACCTGATACACAACATTAACTAAAGATCACATTTACAGGAAAAGGACCTGATACACAACATTCACTAAAGATGACATTTACAGGAAAATGACCTGATACACAACATTAACTAAAGATCACATTTACAGGAAAAGGACCTGATACAGAACATAATCTAAAGATCACATTTACAGGAAAAGGACCTGGTACAGAACATAATCTAAAGATCACATTTACAGGAAAAGGACTTGATACAGAACATAAACTAAAGATCACATTTACAGGAAAATGACCTGATACACAACATTAACTAAAGATCACATTTACAGGAAAAGGACCTGATACAGAACATAAACTAAAGATCACATTTACAGGAAAAGGACCTGATACACAACATTAACTAAATATCACATTTACAGGAAAAGGACCTGATACACAACATAAACTAAAGATCACATTTACAGGAAAAGGACCTGATACAACATTCACTAAAGATCACATTTACAGGAAAAGGACCTGATACACAACATTCACTAAAGATCACATTTACAGGAAAAGGACCTGATACACAACATTCACTAAAGATCACATTTACAGGAAAAGGACCTGATACACAACATTAACTAAAGATCACATTTACAGGAAAAGGACCTGATACACAACATTAACTAAAGATCACATTTACAGGAAAAGGACCTGATACACAACATTCACTAAAGATCACATTTACAGGAAAAGGACCTGATACAGAACATAAACTAAAGATCACATTTACAGGAAAAGGACCTGATACACAACATTAACTAAAGATCACATTTACAGGAAAAGGACCTGATACACAACATAAACTAAAGATCACATTTACAGGAAAAGGACCTGATACAGAACATTAACTAAAGATCACATTTACAGTGATGGCTTTGCTTCCATCAACAATCGTCTACCGCTTTTTAAAACTTTTATTTATTTATTTATTTTTATTGAGTTTCCTATAGCTGTGTTTTACTGCTCACCTGTGAGAACAGGTGTTTTGGGGAAGACATTTTTAATGCAAAGATCTACGGATCATTATTCTGTATGGATGTAAAAAAAAAAAAAAAGTACCCCTACCATAAAATTTTTATCCTACTTGCTATAAACAAATTACAACCAAAACAAGCAAACTCACACAGCGACAGTATGAACGGCTATGCATACAAGGTTATTCAAGTCAACATTAAATCCGGGGCATTAAATTTGAAAGGTTGCTGATGGGAACAGATTATATAAAATAAATAATGCTTCCTGCAATTACCGCATTGGCACTGCAACACTGGTATTCACACACAAACAGAACACAAGGGATTAAAATGCAAAGCAGCACAACACAACAACCTATCAATTATCACACAACTATCAAAAATATGACGTTTTATACACTCCATGAGCAGATATCTACTGTCTGTATGTTTGTCTGTCCTTCCCCTGCTCTCGACTGTGCAGTTATGCAGTTATGACCTAAAGGTCTTTATTTTTCCACAGGTCATATTGACACAGTCTAGAGAGGAATAACTTCGGAAAATTTTACTTCAGTGCCATGAAGACCACGAGGAAGATAGAAAGGGGGTATAAATATAACAGAAGATCTTCCACGGTCGAGCCCTCCTCCTCTTCCTCCTAAAGACTTTCGTGTTATGTTTACAAATCCCTAATAAACACTGTGCACACGACATGATCTCAAATACCGACCGGTCCCCATAACAAATACTGTTCCCCTTAACAAATACCGTTCCCCATAACAAATACCGTTCCCCATAACAAATACCGTTCCCCATAACAAAACTGGAATCTGTATGCGTTGTATTCTTTAACAAGGCTGTGGAAATAAAAGCAAACATTTACAATGACTCTGGGTAACGAGGATGTTAGGGAGGAGGAGGCATATGCGTTTCTCTTACCAAAACAGGAGCATATAGAGTGTTTATTTAAATTAACAATATTATGGAAACAGAACAAATCAGTCGTTAACCCCAAAGGTGGCTTTTCAAGGTTCTCAGTTTAGAGCGAAGGGAGAACTTGGACTAACTGTAGGTGTAATATGTGTGAATAATCTCAGCGGCGATGGTGCAGAGCTTCTTAAATTAATTTTCAGCAGCTTTAATTATGGAATACAGTGAGCTGTGTAAAAAAAAACTGAACAAAAGTTACACAGCAGATATAATTTTTTTTTGGAATCCCTAGTGTGGTATGCTCTGTGCTGATACTATTTTAGGAAAAAAATAAATTTAAATGTAATTTGTCCTTGCATGGCATGAGGAGATATGGGGAAGTCTTATTCCCACTGAGATAAATACTATTAAAATGGAAAAGAAACATCATGTTACTGTTAGGCCTGGAGCATATATATATACGTATATATATATATATATATATATATATATATATATATATATATATGGTCAAAGTGCAGATTTTCAGCTTTTATTAAAGGGTATTTTTGTACATCTGCATGTTGCAGCAGAAATCAAGATTCGTCAGACCAGGTGACATTTTACCAATCTTCAATCGTCCAGTTTTGGTGATGACGTGCCCACTATAGCCCCATCTTCCTGCTCTTAGCTGACAGGAGTGCAACCCAGAGGGGTGTTCAGTCCGCTTCACCACCGACACCACTGGACCTTCTGCACGCCACTGGACCTTCTGCACGCCACTGGACCTTCTGCACGCCACTGGACCTTCTGCACGCCACTGTTGTAAACAACTGTTATTTGAGAATTTGTGGCATTTCTGTTAGCTTGAATGATTCAGAGTCTGCCCTTTCTCCTCTGAGCTCTGACCTCTCTCCTTAACCAGGCATTTTCATCCACATAACAGCCACACATTTATCTCTCCATTCTCAAATCACTGCTTGTGATGTGAAAACAAATAACAAGTACATTATATTACATTGCGTTGTGAAACAAAGGTAAGGGCAAACAAAGATGGAATCCAGAGCGGTGTATCTGTGCCATGTTTTCAGAATGTCCCAGGCCAAATTGAGCTCTTTGTAAAAATCCCAACGCCCGCAATCCAGGCCTATTAGGAAAGGTTGGCATGTTGTCGCTGACAGCGGAAAACGGGCCGTTAGAAAAGCTGTTGACCTTAAAAGGGTAGAGTGAACACGATGCAAGTGACTTCTCGCGCACGTCATCACCAATAAACAGCCACACAAGAGTGATGGAGATTTTCACCAGACTCATTTTGTCAGTGAGAACTCTGTGGTAAATGATCTCATTTTGTCAGTGAGAACTCTGTGGTAAATGATCTCATTTTGTCAGTGAGAACTCTGTGGTAAATGATCTCATTTTGTCAGTGAGAACTCTGTGGTAAATTATCTCATTTTGTCAGTGAGAACTCTGTGGTAAATGATCTCATTTTGTCAGTGAGAACTCTGTGGTAAATTATCTCATTTTGTCAGTGAGAACTCTGTGGTAAATTATCTCATTTTGTCAGTGAGAACTCTGTGGTAAATGATGACTGCGCTCCATGTCCATCTCTCTTTCATCAAATTTGGCAAATTCCTTTCCACTCTGTGACAATGGGCCTGGAGCTTTGCCTAAGAGCTCCGTCTTAAAACGCCCTTGATTGCAATTTGTTTAATCATTGGACAAAAGGCATATTTGTCTCACAAGAAACCCCATCTTTTTACTGTTCACCTTGGCAAGCATCACACTTTCTCTGACATTTACCACCCAACAATGCGTTTTGATTCAGGGCTGAGTTGCTATAAGCTTCATCGAAATACAATTTTTTACAATTGGTTACAAGCATTTCTCAAAGTTCACTTTTTCAAAACTCTTCACACAGTTAGTACCACAGCCGTCTATATGGACCAAACTGTTTTTCATAGCTTTGGCACAAAGTGCATTCAATCACCACAGCTTTCAAAATTCTTGAATTCTTTTCTCATTCAAACCCAACCAGCAAAACGGTGTGTATCTACAGCAAAACGGTGTGTATCTACAGCAAAACGGTGTGTATCTACAGCAAAACGGTGTGTATCTACAGCAAAACGGTGTGTATCTACAGCAAAACGGTGTGGATCTACAGCCCATTTTGCAAATGTTTACATGCTCTGTTAACTGTTAAATTTAAGTTCAAAACCTTACATACACAATTCAAATGGACAGCAGAGAGAACAAAATGGTTGATTATTTCAAAGATTGATCTAAAAACCTGCCATAATTCTACCTGTTATTAGTGTTTTTTAGGTATTTGTGTTATGAGTGACAATGGGCCCTATCTTACACCCGGCGCTAAGCGGTGGTAACCCAAACGCAAGTGTCTTTGCTATCTTATACCCGGCGCAGGGATCATTATAGCACCCAGCGCTCACATCATTTACGTAAATACCAATAGCTTCATTGAAGCTTCCAGCCTCATGGAATTGATGTTTGACAATGCTTCATTGCATAATCAAACTAATTTGTCAAACAAGCAGGCTAATTTGATGTTTTATAGTTGCAGGTGCTTTTAACAAAATTTATCCGCATATATTTTCTAAAATAACAGCACTGTCGGGGATTACCGGGATCTCGTGCCGGTGTAAAACCCTAATGCTAAAGATTATTATTGTGTATATCAAAACGCGTCATAATGGTTAGTCCGAATAATATTTATCATAATATTGATCCATATAGCCAATTCCTTGCTCGCGCGACACATGCACGAGGATGTCTGTTTCTCCATCATATAAGAAATCCGCCAAGGTGGAAAAGCCGGCTTTTAAAGGGAATGGGATATGACATTTTGATTGGTTTATTGCAGCCTACGCCCAAGACACACCTATAATTAATGAAGAGACTAAGTTGAGCCCACTTGCACCTTGCGCCTTACTTAGCGCTCAAATAACACGCTGTCTAACTAGCAAAAGCGGACTTGGACACGCCCTAAATGCACTTGCACCAAGTGTTTTAGACCAGGGATCTCAAACTCAAATCCTGGAGGGCCGCTGTGTCTGCTGGTTTTCAATGTGTTCCTGCACTTAAGTGTTTAATTTAAGTCATTGATTGGCTAAAGAGTCTGCACACCTTGTTTCCAAGGCCTAAATTGGCTGCTGATTGAAAGTAAATCACAAAAACCAGCAGACACAGCGGCCCTCCAGGACTGGAGTTTGAGATCCCTGTTTTAGACGATGCGCCAAGATCGTCAAGATAGAGCCCATAGTGTATCTTTTATGGGAGAAAACTACATATGCTGTTGTTTTGGTATAATGATTTGATTTTGAGACATGTAGGCAGTATTTTGGTAGTTCTGGTGCATTTTGAGGCATGGAATTAACTGCTGTGTCAAGCTGCGTGTTGGTGCAGATAACTGTGTGTTTTGAAAAAGGGTTTTGAAAAAGTGAACTCAGGATTGAGAAATGCTTGTAACAAATTGTAAAAAAAATAAATAAATAAATAATCTTATTGTGTGGTTAATTTAGAGAGAGAGAGAGAGAGAGAGAGAGAGAGAGAGAGAGAGAGAGAGAGAGAGAGAGAGAGAGAGAGAGAGAGAGAGAGAAAGAGATAACTATATTGGGGTCCAATGCTATCTTATCTTATTGTGTGGTATATTTCAAAAGCTTGAAAGGAAAAAGTTACCTGAATGCAATGCTTTGTCTTTTCACCTTGACCCACTATCAGAGACAGGATTCTAGAGCCAATAAACATTGGTCTTTAACTTTGACTAATGTATCTTACACTTTCACAGTATTGGGGTTATGTTTGTGTTGTACCCTTGAGCGAGGTACTAAGCCTGAATTGCTTCAGTGTAGATCCAGCTGTATAAAATTGATACGATGTAAAAAAGTCAGAAGTTCTGCAAGTCACTCTGGATAAGAGTGTCTGCTGCATAAATTTCAGTAATGTAATGTAATGTAATGTAATGTAATGTACATTACATCCAGGGGAAATCCAGGGGACATAAAGTCCTACCATGTGTTTCTTCCACCCATAGACTCAGCCAGCTCATTTCACTAATTAGATCTACCTCCTCAATGAAGATTTATGTTAATTAGCTAATGGTGATTGGAGAAAAACACTGGGGAGGACTTTTACTTTATGTCCCCTGGATTTCCACCTCTGATGTTTTCTCTGAAATAAATAACTGCGGTTGTCATGCTGTGACGTCACGTGACACACGGGCACAGACACGCACAAACGCTATTAACTTTTATTTATTTATTTTTTTATTTATTTATTTATTTATATTTTTTTTAAAAGAAGGTACTTTAGGTTTTAAAACAGGGAATATTCTTGGCAAAAAATATATACTTTTAAATATATTTTTTCTCACAAGATTTCTGTTTGTTGAATGTTAAACATTTTTGGGAAATGTCTCTCCTCTCTATTATCATTCATCATTTATCTTATTGGAAATGAGCAATATTTTCCATTTTTGACAGATAAATATAAATAAATAAGCTTGAAGCTTGTCCAGAGAGCACACACACACACACACACACACACACACACACACACACACACACACACACACACACACACACACACACGCACACACACACACACACACACACACACACGGGCACAGACACACACAAACAACTGCTTAAAATAGAAGTTGCAAAAAAAGTAGCACATCAGTGTAATTACGGATCATTGAATGATTGCTTATCATGAGAACATTTAAATTTTGCATCTGATTAACACCCCTGATTTTTATCTTCACGAACAGTTTTTCAGAGATCACCAGAATTAACTTGCCAAACAATTTATATAGAAAAGAACTGAAATTAAAATGAAATAAAAATTAAGATAAACTGTTGATATAAGCCGTGCCTTAGCTTCGCCCTTAAAGGTTGTATCAGCGATTTTGGGTGACGTCACTTCTGAAGCGAAATCCCAAACAAACATACTTATGAATAATTATGTTATGTTTTAAAAAATAGTGTTCAAGCATCCAGAATTATAACCACGTTAATAACGTTTGTAAGAAACCAAACCGTTTGTAAATCCGTCAAGATTTCAGCGAGATAAGAGTATTAGCGTTTGTGCAGATCATTGTGATTGGTTGGAATACTGTTTATTTTGGTTTTGAGTGGTTGGTAGTACCATTTGTTTTTGTGTACGATCTCGGAGCATAGGCTGCCTACAGAGACGCGGTTTTTTGACGGCCTGCTTATGGGGCGGGCTGCTAGCGGATCGTGAGGAAAAATCAGATGAATGTGATCATTTATGTTTCCACCCAAAATCGCTGATACAACCTTTAACCCTTCACCATCTAAGCGAACGTTCAGACTCATTCCCTGTTACTTTCCCAGTTACATAGTAATTTTGCCTCAAAGGGGTTTTTTATTGTTATTACTACTAAAATGGGGGTGTCCGTGTGAAAACAGGAGATTTGACTCTCTCGTAGTTCGGCCTGAGTGCCCTCATAAAACTTAATTATTATCCATGTAAAGGTTATGTTTTAAGAGCTTCTAAAGATATGTGTGTGTGGGGGGGGGGGGGAGTGAGTAGAGTGGCAGATTGAGTAGAGTGGCAGATTGAGTAGAGTGGCAGATTGAGTAGAGTGGCAGAGTGAGTAGAGTGGCAGTGTGAGTAGAGTGGCAGATTGAGTAGAGTGGCAGAGTGAGTAGAGTGGCAGAGTGAGTAGAGTGGCAGATTGAGTAGAGTGGCAGAGTGATTTGAGTGGCAGATTGAGTAGAGTGGCAGTGTGAGTAGAGTGGCAGAGTGAGTAGAGTGGCAGAGTGAGTAGAGTGGCAGAGTGAGTAGAGTGGCAGTGTGAGTAGAGTGGCAGAGTGAGTAGAGTGGCAAATTGAGTAGAGTGGCAGAGTGAGTCGAGTGGCAGATTGAGTAGAGTGGCAGAGTGAGTAGAGTGGCAGATTGAGTAGAGTGGCAGTGTGAGTAGAGTGGCAGAGTGAGTAGAGTGGCAGAGTGAGTAGAGTGACAGAGTGAGTAGAGTGACAGTGTGAGTAGAGTGGCAGAGTGAGTAGAGTGGCAGATTGAGTAGAGTGGCAGAGTGAGTCGAGTGGCAGATTGAGTAGAGTGGCAGAGTGAGTAGAGTGGCAGATTGAGTAGAGTGGCAGAGTGAGTCGAGTGGCAGATTGAGTAGAGTGGCAGTGTGAGTAGAGTGACAGAGTGAGTAGAGTGGCAGAGTGAGTAGAGTGGCAGTGTGAGTAGAGTGGCAGAGTGAGTAGAGTGGCAGATTGAGTAGAGTGGCAGAGTGAGTAGAGTGGCAGTGTGAGTAGAGTGGCAGTGTGAGTAGAGTGGCAGATTGAGTAGAGTGGCAGAGTGAGTCGAGTGGCAGATTGAGTAGAGTGGCAGAGTGAGTCGAGTGGCAGATTGAGCAGAGTGGCAGAGTGAGTCGAGTGGCAGTGTGAGTAGAGTGGCAGAGTGAGTAGAGTGGCAGAGTGAGTAGAGTGACAGAGTGAGTAGAGTGGCAGTGTGAGTAGAGTGGCAGAGTGAGTAGAGTGGCAGATTGAGTAGAGTGGCAGAGTAAGTCGAGTGGCAGATTGAGTAGAGTGGCAGAGTGAGTAGAGTGGCAGATTGAGTAGAGTGGCAGAGTGAGTCGAGTGGCAGATTGAGTAGAGTGGCAGTGTGAGTAGAGTGACAGAGTGAGTAGAGTGGCAGAGTGAGTAGAGTGGCAGTGTGAGTAGAGTGGCAGAGTGAGTAGAGTGGCAGATTGAGTAGAGTGGCAGAGTGAGTAGAGTGGCAGTGTGAGTAGAGTGGCAGATTGAGTAGAGTGGCAGAGTGAGTCGAGTGGCAGATTGAGTAGAGTGGCAGAGTGAGTCGAGTGGCAGATTGAGTCGAGTGGCAGTGTGAGTAGAGTGGCAGAGTGAGTAGAGTGGCAGATTGAGTAGAGTGGCAGAGTGAGTCGAGTGGCAGATTGAGTAGAGTGGCAGAGTGAGTCGAGTGGCAGATTGAGTAGAGTGGCAGAGTGAGTAGAGTGGCAGAGTGAGTAGAGTGGCAGATTGAGTAGAGTGGCAGAGTGAGTAGAGTGGCAGAGTGAGTAGAGTGGCAGATTGAGTAGAGTGGCAGAGTGAGTAGAGTGGCAGTGTGAGTAGAGTGGCAGACTGAGTAGAGTGGCAGAGTGAGTAGAGTGGCAGTGTGAGTAGAGTGACAGACTGAGTAGAGTGGCAGAGTGAGTAGAGTGGCAGTGTGAGTAGAGTGGCAGAGTGAGTAGAGTGGCAGTGTGAGTAGACTGGTAGTGTGAGTAGAGTGGCAGAGTGAGTAGAGTGGCAGTGTGAGTAGAGTGGCAGAGTGAGTAGAGTGGCAGATTGAGTAGAGTGGCAGTGTGAGTAGAGTGGCAGTGTGAGTAGAGTGGCAGTGTGAGTAGAGTGGCAGAGTGAGTAGAGTGGCAGAGTGAGTAGAGTGGCAGTGTGAGTAGAGTGGCAGAGTGAGTAGAGTGGCAGAGTGAGTAGAGTGGCAGAGTGAGTAGAGTGGCAGTGTGAGTAGAGTGGCAGAGTGAGTAGAGTGGCAGTGTGAGTAGAGTGGCAGAGTGAGTAGAGTGGCAGAGTGAGTAGAGTGGCAGAGTGAGTAGAGTGGCAGTGTGAGTAGAGTGGCAGAGTGAGTAGAGTGGCAGATTGAGTAGAGTGGCAGAGTGAGTAGAGTGGCAGTGTGAGTAGAGTGGCAGTGTGAGTAGAGTGGCAGAGTGAGTAGAGTGGCAGATTGAGTAGAGTGGCAGAGTAAGTCGAGTGGCAGATTGAGTAGAGTGGCAGAGTGAGTAGAGTGGCAGATTGAGTAGAGTGGCAGAGTGAGTCGAGTGGCAGATTGAGTAGAGTGGCAGTGTGAGTAGAGTGACAGAGTGAGTAGAGTGGCAGAGTGAGTAGAGTGGCAGTGTGAGTAGAGTGGCAGAGTGAGTAGAGTGGCAGATTGAGTAGAGTGGCAGAGTGAGTAGAGTGGCAGTGTGAGTAGAGTGGCAGATTGAGTAGAGTGGCAGAGTGAGTCGAGTGGCAGATTGAGTAGAGTGGCAGAGTGAGTCGAGTGGCAGATTGAGTCGAGTGGCAGTGTGAGTAGAGTGGCAGAGTGAGTAGAGTGGCAGATTGAGTAGAGTGGCAGAGTGAGTCGAGTGGCAGATTGAGTAGAGTGGCAGAGTGAGTCGAGTGGCAGATTGAGTAGAGTGGCAGAGTGAGTAGAGTGGCAGAGTGAGTAGAGTGGCAGATTGAGTAGAGTGGCAGAGTGAGTAGAGTGGCAGAGTGAGTAGAGTGGCAGATTGAGTAGAGTGGCAGAGTGAGTAGAGTGGCAGTGTGAGTAGAGTGGCAGACTGAGTAGAGTGGCAGAGTGAGTAGAGTGGCAGTGTGAGTAGAGTGACAGACTGAGTAGAGTGGCAGAGTGAGTAGAGTGGCAGTGTGAGTAGAGTGGCAGAGTGAGTAGAGTGGCAGTGTGAGTAGACTGGTAGTGTGAGTAGAGTGGCAAAGTGAGTAGAGTGGCAGTGTGAGTAGAGTGGCAGAGTGAGTAGAGTGGCAGATTGAGTAGAGTGGCAGTGTGAGTAGAGTGGCAGTGTGAGTAGAGTGGCAGAGTGAGTAGAGTGGCAGTGTGAGTAGAGTGGCAGAGTGAGTAGAGTGGCAGTGTGAGTAGAGTGGCAGAGTGAGTAGAGTGGCAGAGTGAGTAGAGTGGCAGAGTGAGTAGAGTGGCAGTGTGAGTAGAGTGGCAGAGTGAGTAGAGTGGCAGTGTGAGTAGAGTGGCAGAGTGAGTAGAGTGGCAGAGTGAGTAGAGTGGCAGAGTGAGTAGAGTGGCAGAGTGAGTAGAGTGGCAGATTGAGTAGAGTGGCAGAGTGAGTAGAGTGGCAGTGTGAGTAGAGTGGCAGATTGAGTAGAGTGGCAGAGTGAGTAGAGTGGCAGAGTGAGTAGAGTGGCAGAGTGAGTAGAGTGGCAGATTGAGTAGAGTGGCAGAGTGAGTAGAGTGGCAGTGTGAGTAGAGTGGCAGAGTGAGTAGAGTGGCAATGTGAGTAGAGTGGCAGTGTGAGTAGAGTGGCAGATTGAGTAGAGTGGCAGAGTGAGTAGAGTGGCAGAGTGAGTAGAGTGGCAGATTGAGTAGAGTGTCAGAGTGAGTAGAGTGTCAGAGTGAGTAGAGTGGCAGAGTGAGTAGAGTGGCAGTGTGAGTAGAGTGGCAGAGTGAGTAGAGTGGCAGTGTGAGTAGAGTGGCAGATTGAGTAGAGTGTCAGAGTGAGTAGAGTGGCAGATTGAGTAGAGTGGCAGTGTGAGTAGAGTGGCAGATTGAGTAGAGCAGTTTCTTATCTTGTGTCTGAGGAATTTGGACATTCCCTCTTCTCTGGTTTCCTCTCTGTCTGTCCAATCAGGATCTCTGCTCTGTGTGTCTGTGTGTGTGTGCTTACAAATATGTTTTAGTGATCTACTGTATCTCTATATCTCTGTTGTACAGATATTTTGAGTTTGTTACCAGAGACGCATCTTCATTGATGAAGCAGGATTTAACCTCATCACACAGAGGAGAAGAGGGTGGATCATTATTGGCCATTGAGGATGTCCCTGGCCAGCCTGTCTTACTGTGTGTCACCATCAGCCACCCTGGGGTCCTCCACTGCCATGCCACCCGGGGCCCATATAACAGCACATCTGCTGGCTTTCCTCCATGGTCTTAAGGACAATATATTTCAACAAGAGCAGAGGGAGCCAGCCAGGGCAGCCAGAGCAGTCGTGCTTTGTCAGTTTCCACCACGCTGCTGTGATGCTCAACTGGTTCACTGACAACCCCCATTCCTAAACCCCACAGAGGGTTAGGGTTAGGGTTAGGGTTTACTGTCATGATGCTGGAAGGTATGACAGAGATCCTTATGAGCAGGGAAACCTTCTCTAGGCATTGAATGAGGTGTGTGGGGACATTACCTTGGATCCCTGCCAGGGCTGGATAAGGCATACCTGGGGGTACTTACCTCACTGCCTGGCCAGGCCTAATATTGCCTTGCCTGCTATTTAGATGAAAAAGCCCCAGAGGCAGGAGGCAAAGGTATAATAAACATAATTTTCTTTCATTTTTCAGTATATAGTACATTCAGGTAATACAATTTTTGATATTTGATATTGTATTATTTTACCCGCACACTAACGTAGTTTATGAAGATTACAGCAGCATTATGTTGCAAGGTTATTCTGTAAAAAAGCCCATGGTTCCTAATTCATTGCAGTCACATTTTTTATAGTAGTGTTCTGAATTGATCTCACCAGTGTGTAACAGGTATTCAGTAGTGTCTGTGTATTGATCTCACCAGTGTGTAACAGGTATTCAGTAGTGTCTGTGTATTGATCTCACCAGTGTGTAACAGGTATTCAGTAGTGTCTGTGTATTGATCTCACCAGTGTGAAACAGGTATTCAGTAGTGTCTGTGTATTGATGGCTTTTTGTATGTCGTCTGACAGCAGAGTTTGATTTCGATGGAAGATAACATGTTTTTGAGTAGAGTGTTTGATTTTGTCACGGAAGTGTGAGGTTTGTACAGATCAGTGTGCGTTTGTGGTTTTGTGTTTATAGCATAGGGAGAATGGAGTATCATTTCAGGAAATGTGTCTTCGCTGCTTGAGAAACTCAGATATTTAGTATTAGGGTATTTAGAGACGTTTTTAGCTGTTTCTTTTTTTCCGCTTTTGTTTTCCACCAGGCATCTTGTTTTCCGCCGTGTTGGTGATCACGCCATTGTGAACAGGCCCAAAGTGTCCCCAGGGACGGCAAAGTGCGCTCCACGCATTCTCTCCTCCGCACAGATCTGGGGCGCGGAGACGCTTATGGCACTGTGCACTCAGTTCAAACCATGTGCATTGTTTAGCAAATTCTGCACAGAGAAAATGTGTACGTGTGTGTGTGCAGTGTGTGTGTGCGCGTGTGTGTATATATGTGTGCGTGTCCATGCATGTGTGAGAGATAGAAACACAACTCATGCTGATCATTATTATGATAACTCATAATTATTTGCATTCAGGATGCCCTTTCCATGGTGAGCTCTATACTATATCAATATACTATATTAATAAAGCTGCATGTTTGCTGAGGCACTATATCATGCGTTAATAAAGCTGCATATATTCAGATATAACATTTTTATCGAGGACACACTGGTAGTCCCCTGCATGGCTAGTGATCCTGTGCTGTTCTGCATGTCTACTACACGTCACTTCCCTTGCCAGCAGATCACACTGCCACCCCAAGTACAGGGTTACAATGTGCCAGAATAAAGGCATTTTCTTAGTCATCTGCATTTACAATCTGTACATGAGTTGCAGGGGTGAAAGAAGACACAGCAGGAAGTAGAGATTAGCACAGAGGACTATTAGCACAGGAAGTGCAGTTGTGCAGACTAGACACCCACCCCTATCCGCCATTTTGGTTCTGCATTGTCGCGGATAAATGTCTCATTCTATTCTCAAGATGCTGCTCATTGACTGACAGAACCTTGGAAACAATTACCATTCGTCCTTGAATTTAAATCACAATCAAATGTGTTACTTTGTATATTCATCAGCACGGTTTGTAGATTTAATTTGTCATTTATATTTTATTTAATTATCATTCAAAGGTAAGGATGAATTCTGATTGGACACCGACCAGAATTTCAAATTATAATTTTTTTATACACAAATGTAAAGCAGGAAATTGGGTAAATCCGACTCCCAGACCCCTAACCAGGTTTTGTTCTTTTATAGTATTTCACCACTCTCCAGCACTCTTTCACCACTCTCCAGCACTCTTTCACCACTCTCCAGCACTCTTTCACCAGCCTCCAGCCCTCTTTCACCACTCTCCAGCACTCTTTCACCACTCTCCAGGACTCTTTCACCACTCTCCAGCCCTCTTTCACCACTCTCCAGCACTCTTTCACCACTCTCCAGCACTCTTTCACCACTCTCCAGGACTCTTTCACCACTCTCCAGGACTCTTTCACCACTCTCCAGCACTCTTTCACCACTCTCCAGCACTCTTTCACCACTCTCCAGCACTCTTTCACCACTCTCCAGCACTCTTTCACCACTATCCAGCACTCTTTCACCACTCTCCAGGACTCTTTCACCACTCTCCAGGACTCTTTCACCACTCTCCAGCACTCTTTCACCACTCTCCAGCACTCTTTCACCACTCTCCAGCACTCTTTCACCACTCTCCAGCACTCTTTCACCACTCTCCAGGACTCTTTCACCACTCTCCAGCACTCTTTCACCACTCTCCAGGACTCTTTCACCACTCTCCAGCACTCTTTCACCACTCTCCAGCACTCTTTCACCACTCTCCAGCACTCTTTCACCACTCTCCAGCACTCTTTCACCACTCTCCAGCACTCTTTCACCACTCTCCAGCACTCTTTCACCACTCTCCAGCACTCTTTCACCACTCTCCAGGACTCTTTCACCACTCTCCAGGACTCTTTCACCACTCTCCAGCACTCTTTCACCACTCTCCAGCACTCTTTCACCACTCTCCAGCACTCTTTCACCACTATCCAGCACTCTTTCACCACTATCCAGCACTCTTTCACCACTCTCCAGGACTCTTTCACCACTCTCCAGGACTCTTTCACCACTCTCCAGCACTCTTTCACCACTCTCCAGCACTCTTTCACCACTCTCCAGCACTCTTTCACCACTCTCCAGCACTCTTTCACCACTCTCCAGGACTCTTTCACCACTCTCCAGCACTCTTTCACCACTCTCCAGGACTCTTTCACCACTCTCCAGCACTCTTTCACCACTCTCCAGCACTCTTTCACCACTCTCCAGCACTCTTTCACCACTCTCCAGCACTCTTTCACCACTCTCCAGACAGTACATGGGCCTCGATGTAAAAATCACTTTTATTGTACAATTCATAAAAGGTCATACAATTAGGCGGGACAAAGGACAGCACACACTCCCCACCACACAGCACACACTCCCCACCACACAGCACACACTCCCCACCACACAGCACACACTCCCCACCACACAGCACACACTCCCCACCACACAGCACACACTCCCCACCACACACACCCCACCACACAGCACACACTCCCCACCACACACACCCCACCACACAGCACACACTCCCCACCACACACACCCCACCACACACACCCCACCACACACACCCCACCACACAGCACACACTCCCCACCACACAGCACACACTCATCAAGCTGTGCGAAAATCAGGAAATTATTTAGGGCACACGCACACTCGTGACCACCCGCCAGAGTATGTGAGCAGAGTGGAGCGGCACAATTTTTTCCGCTCCCGATCAAAGCTTTCAGTAATCACTCCGCTCCGGGTTTTCTATTTCCCGCTCCCTGCTCACTAGTGAGAGAACTTGCTTGAGAGAACAAAATTTGCGCTCCATTGTAAAATTCTTACAATATCTTTTTCAAATTTTATTTTTTTAAAGCTTCTGTACCCTTAAGTTAAGAATATGTATGAGATAAAAAACAAATTTAAACACCAACAGTAGCCTCAGCCTATAGCATATTGTTTAGGCTACTTTGCACCACGCAGAAAACATAGCCTATCCGGAATTAAATAAATTATATTAACCTAATAAACTAAAAAAAAAAAGAATGCATCCTTGTCTTAAATTAGAACATTGGTAAGCCTATAGTTTTATGAATTAAAACAAATTGCATCAGCCAATTAATTAGATTAACTGCTTTCTCAATACAGGCTATTTTTCAATGAAGGCCATGTTGTCTGTGTTTTTTGGTCGTTTGTTAAATTCAGTTCACTATGGAAAATCATGTTTGTGCAATTTCCATAAAATTGCAGGGCTTACGCAGTAGCATATGCTTAGTATGATGATTTAAAAGCTTGAATAGCTAGCCTAGGCTACTCGTCTGGGAGAGGAGAGACACAAACCACAAACATATTTATGCTGAAAAGTCAGTGAAACGCCTCTAGCGTTCAGCTGAAAAACTGGCTACGTTTGGTTGAAAAGTGAAAGTTTTCTATCCGACTAGGATCTGGGTAAAACCTGAGCTGGATTGGGGTTAACCCAGTCCGTCTGTCAAAACGACTTTCAAGATTTCCACCCTCTATTAGATTCCGGCTTTCTCTCACTGGGACATTATTACCCATGTACCCAGATTATTTTCCCGCATATGCACGGAAAACTCCATCATGTTTTACAGACACGTCTTTAGATTCCACAACTAATCCCTGGTCATTGTAATCACCTATCCACAGCCGCGTTCATCCTCTGTGTCATTTATTTTTACAAAACATTTGTATCTTTCTTATTATTTTTCTTTCCGATAACATGTCCGACTGCAGCTAACCTTAACAGAGTGTATAACAATGTGGTGAATGCTGACATTCAACTTGTGTTTGCTTGTGGGATGGAGCGGTATCGGAGCGATAGAGAACGCCGACGCTCCGACTTTCTAAAAAGCCGCTCCTCGCTCCAGGTGATATCACGCAGCTCCGCTCCCCACACTGCACCGCTCACATACCCTCTCTGCCACACACCTTACTAGCTCACCTTGGCCCACCCTGCCCGGCCCAACCTCAAACTGACACAGTGGACATACACACAATAACAAACGCTCGTTCACTCTACACCACAGACGAACAACATTAAACGCCAAAGTAGAAGGGGGCCGATGGAGTCCCAACACCACCACGCTGTGAGTAGCACCACGCTGTGAGTAGCACCACGCTGTGAGTAGGGGTTGCCACCACGCTGTGAGTAGCACCACGCTGTGAGTAGGGGTTGCCACCACGCTGTGAGTAGTACCACGCTGTGAGTAGCACCACGCTGTGAGTAGGGGCTGCCACCACACTGTGAGTAGCACCACGCTGTGAGTAGGGGTTGCCACCACGCTGTGAGTAGCACCACGCTGTGAGTAGGGGTTGCCACCACGCTGTGAGTAGCACCACGCTGTGAGTAGGGGTTGCCACCACGCTGTGAGTAGCACCACGCTGTGAGTAGCACCACGCTGTGAGTAGCACCACGCTGTGAGTAGGGGCTGCCACCACGCTGTGAGTAGCACCACGCTGTGAGTAGGAGCTGCCACCACGCTGTGAGTAGGGGTTGCCACCGAAATTAAAGAAAAGAAAATACAGCCGACTGGCAAAGCAAACTCCACGCACACACACAAGTGGGACAGTCCCCCACTCGGGCGAATCCCGGGTCGCAGTCCCTCCGCTGTTGACCACCGCCCTCGTCACACCGGCCGGCCTCTCCGCGGGACGCCAGACTCTGGGCAGGAGAAGAGGTAACACCCGCTGCCGCTCAATTCCCCGCTCACACCGGGCTTAACCCACACACTCGGTTCTGTTATGCGGCGAAAGCACATTCCTTACAGTCTGGGGGGAATTGATTTCTCCCAGCAGAAGCTTTGCAATTAATTCCAGTCCACTGGACCAGCCGCCCCAGCCGCCTCCGCAGTAGCCCGTCATTGCTGCTCACAAATCCCGGAAGTAACGCCGTCTGATGCTTGCTCCCGCTGCTGCTGCCTACTCTTTGCTTCTGCTGACCTCCGCGACCGTTCGTCCGTAATCAGGTAAGTTTGCCGCATACAAAACACATCACGTTCACTCTCAAACAGCAAAATAAAAATCACCAAACCAACTGAAAGCCTAAAGAAAAACACAAACAAGGCCAAACACTCTGGAGGAGCCTGGAGGAAACCAACCTCCGTACTCGCTTCCCGTCCCGCTCTCTCCTTTCACCCAACCTCCGTACTCGCTTCCCGTCCCGCTCTCTCCTTTCACCCAACCTCCGTACTCGCTTCCCGTCCCGCTCTCTCCTTTCACCCAACCTCCGTACTCGCTTCCCGTCCCGCTCTCTCCTTTCACCCAACCTCCGTACTCGCTTCCCGTCCCGCTCTCTCCTTTCACCCAACCTCCGTACTCGCTTCCCGTCCCGCTCTCTCCTTTCACCCAACCTCCGTACTCGCTTGCCGTCCCGCTCTCTCCTTTCACCCAACCTCCGTACTCGCTTCCCGTCCCGCTCTCTCCTTTCACCCAACCTCCGTACTCGCTTCCCGTCCCGCTCTCTCCTTTCACCCAACCTCCGTACTCGCTTCCCGTCCCGCTCTCTCCTTTCACCCAACCTCTGTACTCGCTTCCCGTCCCGCTCTCTCCTTTCACCCAACCTCCGTACTCGCTTCCTGTCCCGCTCTCTCCTTTCACCCAACCTCTGTACTCGCTTCTCGTCCCGCTCTCTCGTTTCACCCAACCTCCGTACTCGCTTCCCGTCCTGCTCTCTCGTTTCACCCAACCTCCGTACTCGCTTCCCGTCCTGCTCTCTCGTTTCACCCAACCTCCGTACTCGCTTCCCGTCCCGCTCTCTCCTTTCACCCAACCTCCGTACTCGCTTCCCGTCTCGCTCTCTCCTTTCACCCAACCTCCGTACTCGCTTCCCGTCCCGCTCTCTCCTTTCACCCCAGGTGCGCTGATTATAAAGCCCCACCGAGTATCCTATTCCCCCCTATAACTCAGGAACCGCTCGCTCATTCCCTTCCACTGAGTATCCTATTCCCCCCTATAACTCAGGAACTGCTCGCTCATTCCCTTCCACTGAGTATCCTATTCCCCCCTATAACTCAGGACCCGCTCGCTCATTCCCTTCCACTGAGTATCCTATTCCCCCCTATAACTCAGGAACCGCTCGCTCATTCCCTTCCACTGAGTTTCCTATTACCCCCTATAACTCAGGAACCGCTCGCTCATTCCCTTCCACTGAGTATCCTATTCCCGCCTATAACTCAGGAACCGCTCGCTCATTCCCTTCCACTGAGTTTCCTATTACCCCCTATAACTCAGGAACCGCTCGCTCATTCCCTTCCACTGAGTATCCTATTCCCCCCTATAACTCAGGAACCGCTCGCTCATTCCCTTCCACTGAGTATCCTATTCCCGCCTATAACTCAGGACCCGCTCGCTCATTCCCTTCCACTGAGTATCCTATTCCCCCCTATAACTCAGGAACCGCTCGCTCATTCCCTTCCACTGAGTATCCTATTCCCCCCTATAACTCAGGAACCGCTCGCTCATTCCCTTCCACTGAGTATCCTATTCCCCCCTATAACTCAGGACCCGCTCGCTCATTCCCTTCCACTGAGTATCTTATTCCCCCCTATAACTCAGGAACCGCTCGCTCATTCCCTTCCACTGAGTATCCTATTCCCGCCTATAACTCAGGATCCGCTCGCTCATTCCCTTCCACTGAGTATCCTATTCCCCCCTATAACTCAGGAACCGCTCGCTCATTCCCTTCCACTGAGTATCCTATTCCCCCCTATAACTCAGGAACCGCTCGCTCATTCCCTTCCACTGAGTATCCTATTCCCGCCTATAACTCAGGAACTGCTCGCTCATTCCCTTCCACTGAGGGAGACCGCAAAATATGTGACACATAGTTTATGGAGTTAAGGAGTCAATCGAAGTTGCAAGGTTCAGAATTGCAAGGCAAATTGCACTAGATTTAATGTTTCATTAATTTCGCTGCCGCTTGCATAATATGAAGGGATATTGCCATGAACTTAAATGCACATAAGATATAATATATCTATAACATAGCCTATAAGATAAATATAAACAAACATAGGATGTGCAGTTAGACCCAAATGCAAAATGTTTGCCAGAGAAACAGGCCATGACACATTAACTATATTACTGTCAGGCTCACAATACCTTCCTCATTTAGAATGTTTCACAAAGAAAGTGAACTAAGAGAACTTGAGAACTAATTTGCTCAAGCACTTAACCATATTATGAGAGCCATAACTCCAACCAGATGTGGTTCCGTCCCAGATATTACATAATAATAACGCGTGGCAGGTGCTCAGGAAATCTTTTCAGAACTTTTACTTCCATCCTGAGCAGAGAAGTGGCAGCAGCCCACACACTCACTCAAACACCGCGGCGTCATTGTTCCCTGTGACACGGACCTACATTAAACCGACATGTGTCCTTAACTTTGCATTTATCAAAGCTGAGCTCGAAAAGGTAACGGTAAGGACACACGCCGACAGAAGCCAGCTTTCAGACAGGCTGTAAAGGGCCTGAAGCAGGAGGAAGCTGCCGCCAAAAGCAGCACCATGAGAGAGGGAGGGAGAGAGAGAGAGAGAGAGAGAGAGAGAGAGAGAGAGAGAGAGAGAGAGAGAGAGAGAGAGAGAGAGAGAGAGAGAGAGAGAGAGAGAGAGAGAGAGAGAGAGAGAGAGAGAGAGAGAGAGAGAGAGAGAGAGAGAGTAGCAGCACACAGTGTCCATGTTTTGAAAGCACATCCACCACTTGCAGTGCTACACATAAGAGGTCTGTGCACGCAGGAAAGCTACAGTCTTCTCCCCTGCACAGACGGAGAAAATTTGTTTGATAGGTCGTTAAAAAACAACACATTTTTGGAAAAGATCTGCATGCAGTGCACCGCTCATAACTGTGATTCAGTTGTATTGGAAAGTCAGGTTTGAAATATTGATATGTTTCACATGCTGCACCTGAATAAAACATTGGCTCGGAATCTTCACAGTTTGCTGAGCTGCACGTTAATGTCTTAAAGGAAAACCCCACAGTAAAAGAAAATCAGTCTGTTTCCTAATAGACCAATCATGCATCAGTCTGTGTCTTAAAGGACCAATCATGCATCAGTCTGTGTCTTAAAGGACCAATCATGCATCAGTCTGTTTCTTAAAGGACCAATCATGCATCAGTCTGTTTCCTAATGGGCCAATCATGCATTAATCTGTTTCCTAATGGGCCAATCATGCACCAGTTTGTTTCCTAAAGGACCTATCATGCATCAGTCTGTTTCCTAATGGACCAATCATGCATCAGTCTGTTTCCTAATGGACCAATCATGCATCAGTCTGTTTCCTAATGGACCAATCATGCACCAGTTTGTTTCCTAAAGACCTATCATGCATCAGTCTGTTTCCTAATGGGCCAATCATGCATTAATCTGTTTCCTAATGGACCAATCATGCACTAGTTTGTTTCCTAAAGGACCTATCATGCATCAGGCTGTTTCCTAATGGACCAATCATGCATCAGTCTGTTTCCTAATGGACCAATCATGCATCAGTCTGTTTCCTAATGGACCAATCATGCATCAGTATGTTTCCTAATGGACCAATCATGCATGAATCTGTTTCCTAATGGACCAATCATGCATTAATCTGTTTCCTAATGGACCAATCATGCACCAGTCTGTTTCCTAATGGACCAATCATGCACCAGTCTGTTTCCTAATGGACCAATCATGCACCAGTCTGTTTCCTAATGGACCAATCATGCATCAGTCTGATGTTTCCAAATGGACCAATCATGCACCAGTCTGCTTCCTAATGGACCAGTCATGCATCAATCTGTTTACTAATGGACTAATCTCCTTGTGTTATTACTGTACTGTAACAATACAATGCCTCTTTGTTGTTAAACTGGTATGAGAAATGTCCCCGAATGAGCACTTAAGAAGCACTTTGTAAAGTAAAATGGATAATTATCCACGCAACTCTAATCTGATTGACACACCTACGGGAAGAGACATGAGTCTTAGCATGCACATGTAAGAGATCCACATAGTTACTGCACCGAAAGACATCAAAGAAGAAGAGAAACGCAAGACATAATTGTATTAAAATACAGTTTTACCCATTCTTAGACTGACTGATGTGAGTTCTACCGAGCTATAGCCACATCTGTTTGAGTGTTAAAGGATGAAAGGCCTGATCATTAATCATTGGTTTACTTGGTTTAAATTGTCTATAATCAAAGTTTTACAAACCTTCATGTGTGTTCAGAGGTTGGTCAGTCCCATGGACAGCTGTGAGCTTTAGTTCAGTAGTGTGGGAATGCAGAGATGAACAGTGAACACAGAGCTGTTCAGTAGTGTGAGGATGCAGAGATGAACAGTGAACACAGAGCTTTAGTTCAGTAGTGTGGGAATGCAGAGATGAACAGTGAACACAGAGCTTTAGTTCAGTAGTGTGGGAATGCAGAGATGAACAGTGAACACAGAGCTGTTCAGTAGTGTGAGGATGCAGAGATGAACAGTGAACGCAGAGCTTTAGTTCAGTAGTGTGGGAATGCAGAGATGAACAGTGAACACAGAGCTTTAATTCAGTAGTGTGAGGATGCAGAGATGAACAGTGAACACAGAGCTTTAGTTCAGTAGTGTGAGGATGCAGAGATCAACAGTGAACACAGAGCTTTAGTTCAGTAGTGTGGGAATGCAGAGATGAACAGTGAACACAGAGCTTTAGTTCAGTAGTGTGAGGATGCAGAGATGAACAGTGAACACAGAGCTTTAATTCAGTAGTGTGGGAATGCAGAGATGAACAGTGAACACAGAGCTTTAGTTCAGTAGTGTGAGGATGCAGAGATGAACAGTGAACACAGAGCTTTAGTTCAGTAGTGTGGGAATGCAGAGATGAACAGTGAACACAGAGCTTTAGTTCAGTAGTGTGAGGATGCAGAGATGAACAGTGAACACAGAGCTTTAATTCAGTAGTGTGGGAATGCAGAGATGAACAGTGAACACAGAGCTTTAGTTCAGTAGTGTGAGGATGCAGAGATCAACAGTGAACACAGAGCTTTAGTTCAGTAGTGTGGGAATGCAGAGATGAACAGTGAACACAGAGCTTTAGTTCAGTAGTGTGAGGATGCAGAGATGAACAGTGAACACAGAGCTTTAGTTCAGTAGTGTGGGAATGCAGAGATGAACAGTGAACACAGAGCTTTAGTTCAGTAGTGTGGGAATGCAGAGATGAACAGTGAACACAGAGCTTTAGTTCAGTATTGTGGGAATGCAGAGATCAACAGTGAACACAGAGCTTTAGTTCAGTAGTGTGGGAATGCAGAGATGAACAGTGAACACAGAGCTTTAGTTCAGTAGTGTGGGAATGCAGAGATCAACAGTGAACACAGAGCTTTAGTTCAGTAGTGTGAGGATGCAGAGATGAACAGTGAACACAGAGCTTTAGTTCAGTAGTGTGAGGATGCAGAGATGAACAGTGAACACAGAGCTTTAGTTCAGTAGTGTGGGAATGCAGAGATGAACAGTGAACACAGAGCTTTAGTTCAGTAGTGTGGGAATGCAGAGATGAACAGTGAACACAGAGCTTTAGTTCAGTAGTGTGGGAATGCAGAGATGAACAGTGAACACAGAGCTTTAGTTCAGTAGTGTGGGAATGCAGAGATGAACAGTGAACACAGAGCTGTTCAGTAGTGTGAGGATGCAGAGATGAACAGTGAACACAGAGCTTTAGTTCAGTAGTGTGGGAATGCAGAGATGAACAGTGAACACAGAGCTTTAATTCAGTAGTGTGAGGATGCAGAGATGAACAGTGAACACAGAGCTTTAGTTCAGTAGTGTGAGGATGCAGAGATCAACAGTGAACACAGAGCTTTAGTTCAGTAGTGTGGGAATGCAGAGATGAACAGTGAACACAGAGCTTTAGTTCAGTAGTGTGAGGATGCAGAGATGAACAGTGAACACAGAGCTTTAATTCAGTAGTGTGGGAATGCAGAGATGAACAGTGAACACAGAGCTTTAGTTCAGTAGTGTGAGGATGCAGAGATGAACAGTGAACACAGAGCTTTAGTTCAGTAGTGTGGGAATGCAGAGATGAACAGTGAACACAGAGCTTTAGTTCAGTAGTGTGAGGATGCAGAGATGAACAGTGAACACAGAGCTTTAATTCAGTAGTGTGGGAATGCAGAGATGAACAGTGAACACAGAGCTTTAGTTCAGTAGTGTGAGGATGCAGAGATCAACAGTGAACACAGAGCTTTAGTTCAGTAGTGTGGGAATGCAGAGATGAACAGTGAACACAGAGCTTTAGTTCAGTAGTGTGAGGATGCAGAGATGAACAGTGAACACAGAGCTTTAGTTCAGTAGTGTGGGAATGCAGAGATGAACAGTGAACACAGAGCTTTAGTTCAGTAGTGTGGGAATGCAGAGATGAACAGTGAACACAGAGCTTTAGTTCAGTAGTGTGGGAATGCAGAGATCAACAGTGAACACAGAGCTTTAGTTCAGTAGTGTGGGAATGCAGAGATGAACAGTGAACACAGAGCTTTAGTTCAGTAGTGTGGGAATGCAGAGATCAACAGTGAACACAGAGCTTTAGTTCAGTAGTGTGAGGATGCAGAGATGAACAGTGAACACAGAGCTTTAGTTCAGTAGTGTGAGGATGCAGAGATGAACAGTGAACACAGAGCTTTAGTTCAGTAGTGTGGGAATGCAGAGATCAACAGTGAACACAGATCATGTTTGTTTGAAAATGGAAAATTAATAAATAAATAAGCCTTCTTTGATTGCATTGCATAAAGCTTTAATCTGGCTAAGTGCATTTGATTCAATCTAGGGCTGTAAATCTGTATGGAGTGGATTTCAATGAGGATTTTTTGCATGTATGAGCAAAGGCACGGAACCCAAGCAATTACTCACACACGCACGCACGCACGCACGCACGCACGCACGCACGCACGCACGCGCACACACACACACACACACTGCTTTCAAGAATTATTATTCAAAATACAAAATGACCTTTTTTGTTTTACGAAGCTATGCTAGGGCACCGCATTTTAAAATGAAGGGAGAGGGAGAAAAAAACAGTCAAGCATTTTTTTCCAAAAATGATTTTCATTATAATTGACTTAATAATAGTCGCCTTGTATTTAACGGTCCTTTTGTGAGCAAATGACAGATTTATGGAATGAAATATAAAGGCTGTACTTCAAATGAGTGGCCAAATGTCTCTCCTGAAATATTTTTTGAAAGACAAAAAAAAAAATGTAGCCTTGGAAAAATATTTCAATATTTCAAATGTACTATATTTGGAACTTGCTGAAAAGGTAACATTTTGAAACCAAAAAGCTCCTTATAAAGAACCCGGGGGAATTTTAAGGACACACTTTCAGGATTGTCTTGTTAGGCAGTGCAATGCTGCTGAGAAGGCTCATGTTTTATGTTGTGTTTTGGGCAATCAATAGTGTGTCCTGTAATGACATCCTCTTTGGCACGGTCACTATGGTTACTTTCATATTTAAAGAAGGAAGACCGGTCATGTCTGGTCATTTACATTTCATCTCAATGGCTCAAGATTATTACAAAACAAGGCTTGTCCATTGCCTTCAGTGCTGTGTGTAAGTACTCATTTGCTTTAATTAAAGTTACGTCAAAATAAATATAATATCGGATAGATTTTGAGTTTTTCACAATCCATTTGGCTTTAATTCAAAGCCAGTATAGCCAGGCTTAATTCACAGCCAGTATAGCAAGGCTTTAATTCACAGCCAGTATAGCCAGGCTTTAATTCACAGCCAGTATAGCAAGGCTTTAATTCACAGCCAGTATAGCAAGGCTTTAATTCACAGCCAGTATAGCCAGGCTTAATTCACAGCCAGTATAGCAAGGCTTAATTCATAGCCAGTATAGCAAGGCTTTAATTCACAGCCAGTATAGCCAGGCTTAATTCACAGCCAGTATAGCAAGGCTTAATTCACAGCCAGTATAGCCAGGCTTAATTCACAGCCAGTATAGCAAGGCTTTAATTCACAGCCAGTATAGCAAGGCTTTAATTCACAGCCAGTATAGCAAGGCTTTAATTCACAGCCAGTATAGCAAGGCTTTAATTCACAGCCAGTATAGCAAGGCTTTAATTCACAGCCAGTATAGCAAGGCTTTAATTCACAGCCAGTATAGCCAGGCTTAATTCACAGCCAGTATAGCAAGGCTTAATTCACAGCCAGTATAGCCAGGCTTAATTCACAGCCAGTATAGCCAGGCTTAATTCACAGCCAGTATAGCAAGGCTTTAATTCACAGCCAGTATAGCAAGGCTTAATTCACCGCCAGTATAGTGGCTTTTCCATTTAAAACACTGCTCTGTGTTAGTGTTGTTTTTGGAAAACTGAATATGAACTAATGACAATGCTATCTTCTCTGTGATGCATGCCCTATCATTTGGGTGCAGAAACCATTGATCTTCCTGTCAGCTTGTTGACAGATTATGCCAGGGGTCAAAAAAATTATTGAAGACACCACCTCACGCACAAAATACAATTGCTTAGCTTTTCAAAACTGGATGTGGCAGCTCTTTATTTATTAGTCTGGATGTGAAATATGATAGACTATTGAAATCACTCTTGCTCCTCTGGTCATGTGACCACTTTCCTTCATCGTTATCTCTTCTATTTTTCTGTAATCAATCATGAAGCAGTGAAATTTTATTTTTTTAAAAGAGAAGATAAATTATCAGAGGAAACTTCAGTCTGGATGCATTGGCATTGTGTTTTTTCACTGTTTATGCAGCTATGTATGCAATTAAAACCAGATTCATAGAGTAAACCAGCATCTGAGTAATGAAGTATCAGATATGATGGTCAATTATACCTAACATTGAACATTTCTGCATGTGTGTGTATGCGTGTATGTGTGTTTGTACGTGTGTGTGTTCATGTGTGTTTGTGTGTGTTTTTGTACACGTGTGTCCATGTGGTGTGTGTGTGTGTGTGTGTGTTTGTGTGTATGTATGTATGGGTGTGTGTGTGTGTGTGTGTGTGTGTGTGTGTGTGTTTAATTTGAATGCTGATACAGACATACAGCATGAACAAAATCTACTGCTGAAGGAAATGACTCCTCCTCCTCCGCCCCCACCCCCACCCCCACCCCCGCCCCTCAACCATCGACAATTTTGCGGGGGGGTTGTGTCCCAACATGATCGCTGTACTTATAAGATTGCTTTTGTTTTCTTGAAAACACCATGAGGTGGATCTTTGCAACTTTTTAAAATATTGATGATGCTGCATTCAATTCTACATAATGCATTACAACTATTGTCATAAACACGCATTGGTATAAATAGCTTATACCACTTTTATTGTTTGATATTTTTTTCAGCCATCTCACTCTGCTGGTGTACGACTGAATACTATCTTCTAAATAAATCTACTCCCAAATCCTGACCCAAAGCCGGAATCTCTTAGCCCCACTTTCAAATGCTAAATCAGTATCAACTGCCGTGTCTTCACACGGTTTCTGGGATGCTGTTTAACTGAACAGCAGGTGTGTGCTATTCTCATATTTAGGTATAAATATTTAGTCGTCCTTTAGTGCAGCCATTTATTCTAAAACACAGAGCGCCTACGAACAGCTAGCACAACTCCATGTTTCCTTGGCCTCCATCGTGAACACACATTGTTGAGCATTTTCCTTTTAGACACACCACTCTCAATGCTCCATTACACTGAAGGCTGAACTGGTAAGGCCTTTCGTAGGAGGCTCTGGCTTTGAGTCCTTTTTAAATAAAACATGACCTGAATCAGTAACCGACACTGAGACAGAACGCAGGAATGTACAAGTACACTCGTTCCACTCGACACAAGTAGAAGTGAACAGGTGTGAAACAACGTTTTCCAGTACAATCGCACACCTACGTACGTACGGTTCTGCGATAGAGAACTCCCCAGGCGGCAGATTTGCGGCGCACGCAGACTGGATGTTATTCCTGGAAGAGGTAGCACGGTGCTGTGAAAGTCGTTCCCGTGTACCCAGCATGCAAAGCAATTTAGCGGAAATATTCTGGTGTGTCTTCCTTTCTCAAAATGTTGCTTTGTTTAAAGCCATGGCTGCTTGTTTTGAAGCCCAGGAATGCTCACAGTGCCACAGTGCTACCGCTCTATCACAAACAGCAACAAGCACATCAGCTTACCGCTCTATCACAAACAACAACAAGCACATCAGCTTACCGCTCTATCACAAACAACAACAAGCACATCAGCTTACCGCTCTATCACAAACAACAACAAGCACATCAGCTTACCGCTCTATCACAAACAACAACAAGCACATCAGCTTACCGCTCTATCACAAACAACAACAAGCACATCAGCTTACCGCTCTATCACAAACAACAACAAACACATCAGCTTACCGCTCTATCACAAACAACAACAAACACATCAGCTTCACTTTCTCTCCTCAAAGTGCCTTTTATAATTGATCCCAAGAGGGGGGGGGGGGGGGGAAGTATTCACATCCCAAATTGTGCAGGTTTATCTCCTTTAGAACAGAAGAAGAATTGTGTTGATATTGTCATGGATTGTGTCAAATCCTGTTCATGTTTGTGATTTTAGAAGCACTGCTAACGCAACCCTTGTACCAATGCAGAAACGGTATTTTAATACAAAGTGTATGATGAGCAGATCTGAACTTGAGTGTGCCCTCCGTGTAATATGTCCATTCTCAGGACGGATAATGATTTAGTGGCCCCGCTTGGCCCTGGGCTGTGTGTGTGCGGATAGACGTGTGGTTCCCGTATGGCCCTGGGCTGTGTGTGTGCGGATAGACGTGTGGTTCCCGTATGGCCCTGGGCTGTGTGTGTGCGGATAGACGTGTGGTTCCCGTATGGCCCTGGGCTGTGTGTGTGCGGATAGACGTGTGGTTCCCGTATGGCCCTGGGCTGTGTGTGTGCGGATAGACGTGTGGTTCCCGTATGGCCCTGGGCTGTGTGTGTGCGGATAGACGTGTGGTTCCCGTATGGCCCTGGGCTGTGTGTGTGCGGATAGACGTGTGGTTCCCGTATGGCCCTGGGCTGTGTGTGTGCGGATAGACGTGTGGTTCCCGTATGGCCCTGGGCTGTGTGTGTGCGGATAGACGTGTGGTTCCCGTATGGCCCTGGGCTGTGTGTGTGCGGATAGACGTGTGGTTCCCGTATGGCCCTGGGCTGTGTGTGTGCGGATAGACGTGTGGTTCCCGTATGGCCCTGGGCTGTGTGTGTGCGGATAGACGTGTGGTTCCCGTATGGCCCTGGGCTGTGTGTGTGCGGATAGACGTGTGGTTCCCGTATGGCCCTGGGCTGTGTGTGTGCGGATAGACGTGTGGTTCCCGTATGGCCCTGGGCTGTGTGTGTGCAGATAGACGTGTGGTTCCCGTATGGCCCTGGGCTGTGTGTGTGCAGATAGACGTGTGGTTCCTGTATGGCCCTGGGCTGTGTGTGTGCGGATAGACGTGTGGTTCCTGTATGGCCCTGGGCTGTGTGTGTGCAGATAGACGTGTGGTTCCTGTATGGCCCTGGGCTGTGTGTGTGCGGATAGACGTGTGGTTCCCGTATGGCCCTGGGCTGTGTGTGTGCGGATAGACGTGTGGTTCCCGTATGGCCCTGGGCTGTGTGTGTGCGGATAGACGTGTGGTTCCCGTATGGCCCTGGGCTGTGTGTGTGCGGATAGACGTGTGGTTCCCGTATGGCCCTGGGCTGTGTGTGTGCGGATAGACGTGTGGTTCCCGTATGGCCCTGGGCTGTGTGTGTGCGGATAGACGTGTGGTTCCCGTATGGCCCTGGGCTGTGTGTGTGCGGATACACGCACGGTTCCCGTATGTTTCAGTAACGGTTCTGTGCAAACAGTGAGCAGGCTTGGGGGTCATCGCATGGTCTCGCAGTGAAGGGCAGAGTACCTGCATGTTATATATTTTAAAAAGGTCTAAAAATGGACAGTGATTTATTTTAAAGGCTGGCCGGCGCCTTCATTTACTTTAGTGAGAAAGGAGTGGTAAAGGAGTGGTAAAGGAGTGTTAAAGGAGTGGTAAAGGAGTGTTAAAGGAGTGGTAAAGGAGTGTTAAAGGAGTGGTAAAGGAGTGTTAAAGGAGTGGTAAAGGAGTGGTAAAGGAGTGTTAAATCAAAGTGTCTATCAGGCGTGGTTTCTCCCTTCTCCCTAATTAGCATTTCCTCCAGTAAGTGCTCAAGACTATTCTTGCTTAATGCCTAACTTCCACAAATGGAACAAAGCCCTACAGAAAGAAATCTGGAACACTTAAAAAATAATTTAATGTAATAAGAATTCAGTCCAAAGGGCAAATTATTGAACTTCAATAGGAAAAAAAAAAAGTAAGGATTTTAAAGAGAGAAACATAGCCGCTACACGTCTTGCACAGCTAAAGAATAGCTCATTTATCTACCTCCACGCTGAGAGAGAACTCAAATCTCCCAGCATTACCCAGTTCTCATTTTTCTGGAAAAACAATAAAGTTGGCTTAATGCTCTGCCCTTTTTAGTCATTAGTCCATCCAGGGAGATCGATAATTTGTTGTGGAAGGATGGTTCTGGAAATATTGCTTAGCTGACAATCATTTCCTCTGAATGGTTCCCTTCCACACAGGGGACAGTGAGTGTGGCGTCACAAGATCGATTAACACTGCTGAGTGTATTTAGCGCATCCGCTATGGACTCCTCCAGCCAGTCTTCATATTGAATTAGGTTTGTTTTGTTATATTGCAAGGAGCGCCATTTTTTAACTGAATGTCAGGGAAGATGCATTATACTGCTTTTAGATGAACATCGGCAATTCCAGCCACTGCCTCTTTGAGTGGTCATGTATAGAGATAAAGGTCTGGATTCAACCAACATTCATTCTTAACTTTGACTCAGAGTTGAACACAAATGTTAATTTGTTTTCCCTTCACAAGCACAGTTTGGAGAGTTTGTCGATGAACAAAATTAATTTAAAAAATCTACTTTGAAAAAAGGCTATGAGCGTCAAACAGTGGCGGCTGGTGGCAGTTCTCCTAGGTTGGGCTATCTCAGCCGATGCACAAAGAGAATTAAAAGGAGGTCAGAGAAAAACAAAAGAAAGCCTGGGTGAGAGAATGAAAATTAACCTGTTACCTTAAGCTCTAGGTGCGAATGAGCTGAACAAAAACATAACAGATAGAGGAGTATAAAGGATAAAGAGACAGATAGGAAAGAAAAGACTAAACCAATCTTTATCCTAACTCTAACCGGACTTGCTACGTTTCTTATTTGAAACAACCACAAACGTAGTGACCGAGTTCCTATACCTTACCGACTTCAATGTCAAATAGAAAAAACAATATCGAAGTACTGGAAGGCGGAAGCCCTGGGCTATTTATAAAAGGCGGAAGCCCTGGGCTATTTATAACCGGCAGGAAACCCAAAACAGGTGCGAGGGATAATAGGCAAGATCAAAACACCAGAACAGAGGACGGAAAATCCGATAGAGCACCCCGACGCCGCCAAAAGAGAGCACGACCCTTGGGAGGAAACAACGGAGGCTGCCAAAAACCATGACAATTTAACCCTGAACTACTAATGTAGAATGGGACAGGAGAGCCAGTCCGTGCAAATTATAAAACATAGACCCTGAGTCAACCAGAGGAGGAGGGGTTGCCCCCTTGAGTCTGGTTCCTCCCAAGGGTTTTTCCTATCTACCACCAGGGAGTTATTCTTTGCCACTGTTGCCTTTGGCTTGCTCTTGTGTAGGTTCAAGCCAGGGTTTTCTTTGAAGCATATTGTGACAATTGTTTGTGAAATCCGCTATATAAATA
>CM056395.1:30210542-30280542 GCA_029718625.1 Synaphobranchus kaupii | reverse complement strand
CACCTCCACTACTCCACACTTACACCAGCTTTACTCTTACCCACCTCCACTACTCCACACTTACACCAGCTTTACTCTTACCCACCTCCACTACTCCACATTTACACCAGCTTTACTCTTACCCACCTCCACTACTCCACACTTACACCAGCTTTACTCTTCAATCTGAGGGATATTCATATAAGACACAATGTGTGGGTATTCATATAAGGCACAATGCATAGTTGGTCATTAAATAAATTCAGTAGGACAGGAAATGTTGAGTTGAAATTATTAATTTATGTATGTATTTTGCTTGAAAAGTTTGGGTGGGAGTTCTTCTACCGGTGTTCAGTTCTCAACTGAACATTATGATGCTGATGTAACAATCAATGGAGTTCTAGAACACTGACTTAGAATTTTGAAAAAAAAATAAAAAAGCATTCCAAAAAACCTACTCTTCAAGGGTAATGTTATCACATAATTGATGTGTCAAATGTAGCACTGATGCATCACATCCTGTTTGCAGGGATGTCATTGTACACACATGTAATCCTGTGACCTCACAATCCTGCCTTTCTGTGTTCTGTATGATATTTAAATATTCAGTTGTGCGGTTTATATAAGGAAGTGAGATCCAGTGTGTTTTTTCCCTTAATGCAACGTCCATAAATCGATCATAAGTAATAAGTGATGAATTACACAGTGATAGCCAATTAATCAATTAGTTACACGTTTTAAACATTTGTCCTTAATACAATAAACTGAAATATGTTTTTGTTCAAGCCTCTGCTTCAGATTGTTTGTCCATTTGTGGAACAGTGTGCTTGTCTCTGCATTGTAGTTTACATTTTGGCTGCTGTAATTCAGACTTTTGTAAGAGAAATGGTCTCTCCTGCAGCAGAATGTACTTGTTGAAATGCTTTCGTACAGCTGTATTGCCATGAAGTGAATCAAAGTCTCTGAAATGTCAGTCAGCTGGTGGGAAAAAGAAAAAATGGAAAATGATTCCAGTCAAGACTCTTCTGGGCTTCAGGGAGTCTCACGCACCCAAAACATCCAGAAAGTATTTTTACCCCCATATGCAGATAGTAACTCAACACCGAGGAGAGGCATCGGGTTATGCATGTAGTCCTGGGCTTGATAAGAATTTATATTCAATAACCACGCACAAGTGTGTGTGTGACTGTGTGTGTGTGTGTGTCCTTAGAACATTGGTGTATCTGGGTCAAAATCATTACACACTGCCAAGCTGATTTATGTGCCCAAGTCAAATGGCCCCATAAATTTGAGTTCCATTTAATTTGTTTATTTATATTTAACACTTTTATCAGTGTTGACGCCACAACACTTTTTAGTCAGATACCCTCCTTTATCCAACTGCTTTTTTTGAAATTTCTCACATCAGTATGAAGCACTGGCAGGGGAGCTTCTCTGAGCTCTGATAAAAACTGACGGGGGAGAGAACCACTGGATCTCCCTGCATGAGGGGAAGCACATGATTGGTTCTATCCATGGTGATCCAGTTGATTACATTGCAGTGCTGATATTTAAAATGAGCATAGCAGTGTGAAATAAATGCGCAAAACACAAGGCTTAATGTTACACTTGAGCACTGGTTCTCAAACTCGGTCCTGTGGCCCCCCCTGTGTGTGCTGGTTTTCGGTCCTGGGGGCCCCCTGTGTGTGCTGGTTTTCTGTCCTGGGGCCCCCCTGTGTATGCTGGTTTTCGGTCCTGGGGCCTCCCTGTGTGTGCTGGTTTTCGGTCCTGGGGCCTCCCTGTGTATGCTGGTTTTCGGTCCTGGGGCCTCCCTGTGTATGCTGGGTTTCGTTCCAACCACAATTGTGACCCGATAATTTTAACAGGCTGTGAATTTTTTTAAATTGTACTTTTCATGTTTTGATGAATTATTTACCCTCTTAAGCTAAATTATGTCAGAAATAGCTATGCATGCCATGTAGAATAAATGTCCCATGAAAACAGTACAATAACAGAAAACAGATCTCTTGCTTGGTCCCCAGAATTAAACTATGGTGTGATTAAGAGTAGTTATAATTATTGTGATGATGCAGATGACAATGGAAGTGAATATTATTAATAATAATAATAATAATAATAATAATAATAATAATAATAATAATAATAATAATAATAATAGTTATTATTATTATTATTATTATTATTATTATTAATTAGTCCAAAGTGGAAGAAGACCCCAGTTTGCATTGTGTATCATAGGGATTATCCTCTGACTGCTGGGGTTTAGCCTGCAATTTAGCGCCCTCGTGTTTCACTGCAGTGTTTAAGATGACAGGAGGAATGACAAACAACAGTATGCATGAGCATACTGAGTCAGTCAGACAGCAGCACATATTACAGTATGCATGAGCATACTGAGTCAGTCAGACAGCAGCACATATTACAGTATGCATGAGCATACTGAGTCAGTCAGACAGCAGCACATATTACAGTATGCATGAGCATACTGAGTCAGTCAGACAGCAGCACACATTACAGTATGCATGAGCATACTGAGTCAGTCAGACAACAGCACACATTACAGTATGCATGAGCATACTGAGTCAGTCAGACAACAGCACACATTACAGTATTCATGAGCATACTGAGTCAGTCAGACAACAGCACACATTACAGTATTCATGAGCAGACCGAGTCAGTCAGACAACAGCACATATTACAGTATGCATGAGCATACTGAGTCAGTCAGACAACAGCACATATTCAGTATGCATGAGTACTTGAGTCAGTCAGACAACAGCACTCATGCACAGTATGCTCATGCATACTGAGTCAGTCAGACAACAGCAATTATGCACAGCACCCATCTGCATTACAGTATGCATGAGCATACTGAGTCAGTCAGACAACAGCACACATTTCAGTATGCATGAGCATACTGATTCAGTCAGACAACAGCACACATTACAGTATGCATGAGCATACTGAGTCAGTCAGACAACAGCACACATTACAGTATTCATGAGCATACTGAGTCAGTCAGACAACAGCACACATTACAGTATTCATGAGCAGACCGAGTCAGTCAGACAACAGCACATATTACAGTATGCATGAGCATACTGAGTCAGTCAGACAACAGCACATATTCAGTATGCATGAGTACTTGAGTCAGTCAGACAACAGCACTCATGCACAGTATGCTCATGCATACTGAGTCAGTCAGACAACAGCAATTATGCACAGCACCCATCTGCAACAGCAAAGATTCCGCACCGAGAAGCAATAAATACCAGCCCTACAGTAGCAAACAAAAAAAAAGAGAGAAAGGGAGAGAGAGATAGAGAGAGAGAGAAAGGGAGAGAGAGAGATAGAGAGAGAGAGAGAGGGGAGGGGGGGTAGTTCTCAGGAAGCAGAGGGGTGTGGTTAAATATGATGCTGTAAAGCAGAGGGGTGTGGTTAAATATGATGATGTAAGCAGAGGGGTGTGGTTAAATATGATGCTGTAAGCAGAGGGGTGTGGTTAAATATGATGCTGTAAGCCCGGCACTGTAAATGGATCCTATGGGATCTGGTGCTTCCAGTCAAACACTGAGTTCTTTTCTTTTTTTTTTTTCTTTCTTTTCTCTCTTCCTGTTCATGAAAGCACAGGACCAGAGGAAATGTCTCTGGCTGTGTATCTCCATAAAGATTGCTTCTCTCTCTCTGCTCTGCTGATGCAGTGCTTTTTACATCAATCATGGTTTCCCACAATTGCTGTGCCTTTGTACCAAAACTACACCGTATTATCTGACTCTGATTGGAGGGGTCCTGTGCATGACTTCATACTTGGGAAATATCAAAGAGTTTCTGTGTTCCAGGTTTTGTATTGGCTCCATCGATCCATGTTTAAAGACGTATCATTCAAAATTAAATGAATTTCTAGGCTCTGCATTGTAAATATATGGAGTCTTTATCAAAATATTCCTGAATATTTTGGCAACACGCAGGCTTCATTAACTGTGCTGATGCTATATCATGGTTTTTATTCTGGTTCTCAAATTACAGTTTATGGTTTTTAAGAATGTGCAGCACCTCTTCAGGGGCCTGTTTTTCTGAGTTATTTTCAGAAGGGTTCCCATGCATCTTCCCAGCCGGTTATAGAAAATGGCTGAGAGTCAGTGAGCACAGATTAGCGCGAGCCGTCCTTGTTGTGCCCGATAGGTCCTTTGGCGAATGGATTAATGCGATTAATATTTCATGAGTCGGGTTTACTTTCATTGTTCACCGGAACACCCGTCCGTCCTTCATGAGAATCCTAATGCTCATTCCACACAGGCACAGCTCAAATACCAAATATAAAATGTCTTTAACAAACAAAGGCATTCTTTTGTTCCTATTTGCCTTCAATACACAACTGTTCTTTTCACGTGGACTATATTTTTCCCCCACATCATTTAAAATTCAGCAAATGCAAACAACAATGTTACAAATGACAACAAACAGCAAAATGCAATAAAAAAAATTAACACAGTGATGTCACATTCTTCCTGAAACCAAGGACTACCTTGGCAGTTGGGCTCATATGGGGAATAGATATCCTTTCTGACAGAATGATGTATTATGGGTAGAAATAAAAATACCACGCATCAACAGTTTTCAAAGGCTCTGGGCAGGCTTTAAAGTTCATTTTAAAACCATAAAATAATAATAATAATAATAAGACGATTCTTCTTTAAAACTGTGTAACATTATCTTGCGTGGCTACAGCATTTGACCACCATTTTGTTCCAATTTGTACGTAACAATAAGCAAAAAAATAGCTCAAATATTCAATTAAATTATATTGTGCTAGAGGTACATTTCTCCCTCTTTTTTTTCCAATATGTTTCATTTTTTAATGCGGGATGAGCACACGGTCTGTCCCGGGTGATTTTTCTCTTAATCAAAGCTCCCTGCCTGATTGTTCCAGGTCCACAGCACCAGAGCCAGCTCCAGCTGTAGCTAATTTCATGCCCTGATTGTACCAGGCATTATTTTAATGAACAGGGCTTGTATTCCTCCCCTGCTCTGTAGAGTCTTATATGCTGAAACATTTGAACTTTTGCACCCAAGTTTGTTTCAAAGAAACACATTTCAGCAGTTGGGGGAAAAAAAATGAAACCAAAATGAAATAGTTTAACCAATCACATTTTTACGGCCTTTTTACCTGCAGGAGCGCAGCTGAGCTCGGCAGTACCTGCACTGGAAGAATGCGCAGCTTGTGCAGCTTGCGCAGTTGATGCGGGCAGGTGGTAAACGCGCCTCTGTTGCAGGGATTCGCCGCTGAGCACAAATCTTCACCAGGTCATGTCAATCACAAACTCTGCATCGCCCCCATCACCTCTGCTCATAACCATAACCACCCTGCTCATAACCAGCATCACCCTGCTCATAACCAGAACCAGAATCACAAACTCTGCATCACCCTGCCGATAACCAGAACCAGAATCACAAACTCTGCATCCCTCTGCTCATAACCAGAACCAGAAACACAAACTCTGCATCCCTCTGCTCATAACCAGAACCAGAAACACAAACTCTGCATCACCCTGCTCATAACCAGAACCAGAATCACAAACTCTGCATCCATCTGCTCATAACCAGAACCACAAACTCTGCATCATGCCTGGTCATAACCAGACCAGAATCACAAACTCTGCATCCCTCTGCTCATAACCAGAACCAGAAACACAAACTCTGCATCACCCTGCTCATAACCAGAACCAGAAACACAAACTCTGCATCGATATGCTCATAACCAGAAGCAGAATCACAAACTCTGCATCCCTCTGCTCATAACCAGAACCAGCATCACCCTGCTCATAACCAGAACCAGAATCACAAACTCTGCATCCCTCTGCTCATAACCAGAACCAGCATCACAAACTCAGCGTCATGCCTGGCCATAACCTGGACATGTGATTTTACCAGGCCTGAAGTCCAATAACATCCCTCCAGCATATATTTAATACCCAGTCAGCACTGTGTGTCAACACAGTATATTTACCAAAGTCCTATATAGGCTGTATAATAATTATATTAATAATAGGCTATTCACCCTTATTGGCCCTTCCAGTGTGAAGTGGCTCATTCATTCAGTGTCTCTCCTCTCACACAATCCCCTTATTAAAGCATTATACTTTCAAACAGCTGATTAAATATAGGTGCCGTGGTTGAGTTTATAGCGACAGCATTGAATGAACCTTCTTAAGGTATAAATGTACTTGCTATAGCTAATTGGTGCTATCCATATACACATTAAACATATTCATGCTACCTTTGCCCTTACTGTACTTTAAAATGACCTATTGTCATAGTGTAGCTTGTTGACATTGCTAATTGTTATGAGTGTACTTTTTTATTTTGACTGCACTCTCTGAATTTGTATTGAATTCAGGCGTGTGCATTAATCAGCAAACTGATTGAATTGGCGGTAGAAACACTTGCTGTGTTACGTTTTTATTGGCTTCTTAGAATAAGAATATGTTCCACGGCACACAACAGAATATCTAAAGCATCAACACAATGGCTTCCATACGCATACATACCGTAAATGTGACATTGTGCATGACGATGAGAGATTCTCCGGAGACATCCGTACATGCACAGTGAGGAGTCCACCAGGGGCAGCGAAAAGAACATTGAAACAGTCTGTATTACATAAGGTTAGGGTTAGGGTTATAATTTCAATCACACACACAAACATTGGATATAAAACTAAAGACAATTAGCCAGTCCACCAGACAGCAAAGTGAAGATTATTCATTAAGGCAAGCAGGTTGTGCAACTTAATGGCAGAACATCAGAGATGGTTGAGATACATAATAATTTCATTTTACGTTTGGGATGTATATAATTCAGCACTGAAGCATGTATATTTATTTTTTTGGGAAATACACAGTGATATAACTAACTCTAAGGGGGGTTAAGCCTTCTCCTGAAATGCGAAGGTTATTTGGAAAATGCGATTAGTGGAAAAGCAAACATTAAAGTGGGAATGAAACAAAACTCCGTCAGCATTTCCACAAACAGGGTCCTTTAATCTCTCAGGGTTCATGTTCCATGATGTGATGCAAGGTACTGAGAAAAAAAGGAAAAACAAAACACTTCACAAGCCACTTCAAAAGAGCATAAAAGCAGATTTCTTGTACATTTTTTAAAACTGTAAAATGAGGAAGTGAAAGACTGCAGTGCCAGAGGGATGGGGTTCTACATTAATGTGTGTTACAGCTATAAAACATAGGCCTGCATGGTGTGAAGGTCTACTTTACAATCAGGGTGTGTGTAATTTCAAACTCCATACTCCATTCTTTCATAACCTCTGCCTTGTTATTTCCTGCTGCAGCCCCATATCCTTCAGCTTGTAAAATATTTATTCTTTCACTGGGTTTTGAGCTATAGGGACTTCCCAGACTGTTAAACTAGAATATACATTTATTTTTTTCCTTTTTAGTGTGGAAACATGCATTTTCTACTAAGAAAAAAATGCATGCATTTATACCATACATAGATACAGTATGTACTAATGCATGATCTTATAACAGGATTATTTTATGTACACGCGTGTATCTTTTTGTTCTGTGCAGTGTAGATTTGCATTATTCTGTTTCTTGTCAAACTCACAAATGAGTATCTGATGTTGTTCAATTTGCAGTTATCAGCTAAATTATGTGATTTTACTTGGGGGTATCGGGGGAATATAGATCCAGGACCTAGCTGAACTGCCAATGGTAGGTTTCGCCATGTGTCGCTGGAGTTTTGCCACCATTATCATGGAGAAGATTAAGATAATTATCCTAATATAAAATTACCAAAATTACCTATTTCACCTCCTCCAAAGAAAATATTAATAAATAATAAAATAAAAATGGCAATAAACAGGCTTTTCTATTAGAGCTCTACACAGTGCCCTGTTCTCCAGCACGTCCGTTGAGCAGGAAATGACCCTTAGCGCGCGCAGTAATAAGGTAAAGTCCACTGAATTGCTTTTAATGCATCATAATCATGGAAATAATTGGTACGGAAAGTTGATTGCATTGCTCCAGATATTTTGTGATATTTTCCAGGGACGAGGTAGATGGGGGAGGGGCTTACTTTTATTTGATCCTCACAATCAATATGCTCGTGGTTCAATGACGGGCCTTAGTGTCGGATATCCCTCCACATTACAAACATCACCACCACCACCAAACTGCCATCACTAAGTAACACCACCATCGCTCCCATGGCAATAGGGGTTGAGGTGTGACCTGTGACCTAACCTGTGGATGGCTCAGTGATGATTAACTGTAACCTCTGGGATCAGACAGAGACTCAAGGGCTGGGTGGTGTACTACGAACCCGTATTACCCAGTTAGCTGGATCACTGCACTGAGTAAGAGAAGCAGTATTACCCAGTTAGCTGGATCACTGCACTGAGTAAGAGAACCCGTATTACCCAGTTAGCTGGATCACTGCACTGAGTAAGAGAAGCAGTATTACCCAGTTAGCTGGATCACTGCACTGAGTAAGAGAACCCGTATTACCCAGTTAGCTGGATAACTGCACTGAGTAAGAGAAGCAGGATTACCCAGTTAGCTGGATCACTGCACTGAGTAAGAGAAGCAGGATTACCCAGTTAGCTGGATCACTGCACTGAGTAAGAGAAGCAGGATTACCCAGTTAGCTGGATCACTGCACTGAGTAAAACCCGGAACAGCTCTTTTTGCTTCAGTCCGTGTTCCAGATTTGGGATGGTTCCGGGTTTTACTTGGTGCAGTTATCCAGCTAACTCAGTAATCCTGCTTCGTAGTATACCACCCTGGTGTCAGTATGAGAACAAATCAAACCCACAACTGCAGTGTGGTCACATGACTGATAAACATCTCCTCTAACCAACGGACACGTCACATGACAAACATGTGACAAACGGTGGTCACGTGGCTGAGCCACATGACCAAAAAACATCTTACATGACTAATAATTTGAATAATGCTGAATTTTCCAATAAACATCTCATATTAGTGATAAATAGTCCTCCCATGACAAAGAAACATATCACCTGACTGATAAAGATCTCACCTGACCGATAAAAATCCCTGATGACCAGAAAACATCTCATCTAACTGACAAAGTGGTTATATAGATTCTCATATGACCAAATAACATCTCACATAACCAAGAAACATCTCACCAGATACATAAACATGACTCCCATAACCAATACAATTGTCACATGACCGATTACAATTAACATTACATAATAAACATCTCACATGAGGAATAAACAGTGCTCGTATGACCGATAAACATCTCGCACAATCGACAAACATCTCACATAAGCAATAAACATCTGATATGTCCAATAAACATCTCACCTGATTGATAAACAGAGCACGCATGACCTTAAAAATTCTTACATAACAAATTAACATCGCACATGACTGATAAAGATCTCACATGACCTATAAACCTCTCACCTGACCGATAAAGTGTGCTCACATGACTGCAAATCATTGCACATGACAGATCAACATCTCACATTATCAATAAGAATTTCACATGACCTTTAAACATCTCACCAGTCTGATAAACAGTGCTCATTCAAACCTTTAAACATCTCACCAGTCTGATAAACAGTGCTCATTCAAACCGATAAACATCTCAATTGACCGTTAATAATTTGAGGATAGTGATTTGTCAGTACAGTGATTCATCAGCACAGTGAGTCATCAGTACAGTGATTCATCAGCACATTGAATCATCAGATCAGTGAGTCATTAGCACAGGGAGTCATCAGAACAGCGAGTCTTTAGCACAGTGAGTCATCAGAACAGTGAGTCATTACCACAGTGAGTCTTCAGAACAGAGAGTCTTTAGCACAATGAGTCACGAGTTTTCAGAACAGTGAGTCATGGATGGTAACAGAAATGTAATGAGGGATCTATCACAGTGAATAATCAAATGGGTTGAGCAGGTTACAGTCTGAGATATTAAACTAGCTGGTAAGTAGAAGTAGAAAGTCTAACTGAAAAAATGTATAATATGCAATTAAGAGGGGGGGGGGGGGGGGGGGGGGGGTGATACATCCAGGTTGCGTCAAACTCAGGGCTCAGGGCAGGGCTGGAGCAGTCTGCAGACTCAGGATGAGGGGCAGGGCTGGAGCAGTCTGCAGACTCAGGGTGAGGGGCAGGGCTGGAGCAAGCCGCAGACTCAGGGCTCAGGGCAGGGCTGGAGCAGAAGCCCCACAGAAAATACACAGAGGTGAGGGTTAGACACTTATAGAATTAGGAGAGTAGCAAGTGCAAATGGGGAGGCCAGAGTGTAGCATAGAAAGCCCCAGGGCAGCATATGTAAAAGATGTAAAGAGAGGGGAGCCCACAGTGACAGTACCCCAACACGGCGTGGAACAGCAAACCTGAACATTCACATACAGTAGCAGGGCAACAGCTCACATAACACCTCTATGGTCCTGAGTTACTTCCTCTAGACATCTTTAACTATGGGACTGACTAAAGAGGTACGTTTTGAGGCTACGCTTGAAGGTAGTGTGTAAGAAACCCAAACATGCATTGGGAGATTGCTCCATAAGATAGGGGCTCTGTAAGAGAAGTGAACTGTGCCGCCCATTATAATTTGAGATATACTTGGGATTTTCAAATAGCTAGCACCTTGTGAACAATGTTATCTTGGACGATAGTAAAGAATAATTCTACTAAATTCAATTTTATTTGTATGGCGGTTTTTACAGAGAACGAAAGTCACAAAGACGCTGCACAGAGAAACAGAAGGAAAATTGGGCAAGAACCAGGTCTGAATCCCCAACCAGCAAAACGAGGTAAAAACTTTCTGGTGGGAGGAAAACACTGAAACAGTGGCGAGAAAAAACTCCCCGATGGGAAGACATCTCGGAAGGAACCTGGCTAGAGAGGGTGGGCCCATCCTCTGCTGGCCGGCCCGGTTTAAACTAAAGGTGGAATGGATGGCAATAAAAATGTAATGAGGGATCTAACACAGCAAATCAAGTGGGTTGACCATACAGTCTGAGATATTAAACTCACTAAGTTTACTCACTAAGTAACTCACTTAGATACAGTGCCTTGCGAAAGTATTCACCCCCTTGGCGTTTTTCCTATTTTGTTGCATTACAACCTGTAATTGAAATGGATATTTATTTGGATTTTATGTAATGGACCTACACAAAATAGTCCAAATTGGTGAAGTGAAATTGGTGAAGTGAAAAAATTCTAAAAAAAAACAAAAACGGAAAAGTGGTGCGTGCATATGTATTCACCCCCTTTGCTTTAATGTATTTTTAAAGTATCATATTTAATATTTGGTGGCATATCCTTTGCATGCTGCTACTTCCTGAAGTCTGTGACCCACCAATATCAAAAGACTCTTGATATATTATTTTCTGGTACTCTTACAAGCGATACTATAACGTCTTTGCATTTGAATGGATCTCTATGGGAATTAGGGGGTGGGACTAGATTTAGCTGTAAATAACACTTGAACTGTATAGAATACATGGTTGGTAAAATGGCTGTAAGTCATCAAGGGTCTGAGGTATCAAACGGGCCTCAAACCATCACACTGCTGCCAGATATGCAGTAGATATGGATGGATCACTTTAAGGGTTGTTTCTCCTGACAAATTTTCCTATTGAACTCTATGGAAAAATAAGTCAGGAGAAGAAACCCTTCAAGTTATCCATCCATATCTACTGTATTTCTGGCAGCAGAGTGATGGTTTAAGGCTTGTTTGATAGGATAGACCCTTGATGACTTAGAGCCATTTAGCCAACCATGTGTTCTATACAGTTCAAGTGTTATTTACAGCTAAATCTAGTCCCACCCCCTAATTCCCATAGAGATCCATTCAAATGCAAAGACGTTATAGTATCGCTTGTAAGAGTACCAGAAAATAATATATCAAGAGTCTTTTGATATTGGTGGGTCACAGACTTCAGGAAGTAGCAGCATGCAAAGGATATGCCACCAAATATTAAATATGATACTTTAAAAATACATTAAAGCAAAGGGGGTGAATACATATGCACGCACCACTTTTCCGTTTTTTTTTTTTTTTTAGAATTTTTTCACTTCACCAATTTCACTTCACCAATTTGGACTATTTTGTGTAGGTCCATTACATAAAATCCAAATAAATATCCATTTCAATTACAGGTTGTAATGCAACAAAATAGGAAAAACGCCAAGGGGGTGAATACTTTCGCAAGACACTGTATAAGAGTTTTGAGCACCGGGTTGATATGCTCCCATTTCTTGGTTCTAGTACGAACCCTAGTAGCTGCATTCTGTACAGGTTGGAGACGATTCAGGGTTCAGTAAGTGCCTCCAGACAATTAAATATATATATGAGTTTTTTTTTGTTTTTTTTGCTCAATTTTCCTTCTGTTTCCCTGTGCAGCGTCTTTGTGACAGTTCTCTGTAAAAAGCTGCTATACAAATAAAATGTAATTGAAAAAATGTAATTGAATTACAATAGTCCAGCCAAGAGGTTACAAAAGCATGAACCTTTTTTAGGCATCCACCAGGGACAACACCATCCTTACTTTATATATATATTCCTCAAGAAGACCACTCTTGTGATATTGGGGGACTCGAAGGAGAGATCTGGATCGGTAGTCATGCCAAGGTTTTTAACAAGTGCATTGGCGGAGACAGAGAACCCGTCTAAATTCTAAATTTGAAGAAAACTCTAAGAACTTATGAGAATAACTGATTTGGGAGCTACTATTAATATTTCAGTCTAATCTGAATTCAATTAGAGGACATTTTGGGTCATCCAGGCCTTTACATCTTTTTTTAAAATATGTATTTTAGGGTTTTTTCAGCTTTGTTGGAATTGAAACTCTCAGTGTGGAGAGACAGGAAGAACAGGGAGCGAGAGAGAGGGAGAGACACGCGACAAAGGTTGCGCGGTCGGATTCAAACCACCAATCTCACGGCTCACAATGACCATAGTGCTCTATAGCGGCAGTGTAGTATAATGGTTAAGGAACTAGCCTTGTAACCGAAAGGTTGCAGGTTCGATTCCCAGGTAGGACACTGCCGTTGTACCCTTGAGCAAGGTACTTAACCTGAATTGCTTCAGTATATATCCAGCTGTATGAATAGATAATATGTAGAAAATGCTAAAAAGTTGTGTAAGTCGCTCTGGATAAGAGCGTCTGCTAAATAACTGTAATGTAATGTAATATAGGCTATGCCACAGACACTCCCCCTGGCCTGTGCATATTTAACACAGGCCTCAATTTGGCTAACTGGTCAACTTCACCTGATTTATGTGATGTAGGATTTTCAGGGCTACATGATCTGCTGGCCTGTTTTGTTCAGTTTAGTAAACCAGTTTAATTTAAATACCTCACATAGGCAAAACAACACTCTTTTTCCATCTATTCAGATAAGATTTACAGGGCTATAGTTCTTCAGCCATATTTCACGATGTGCAGAACAAGGCATCTGTTTATGCAAACAATTTTTCGAAATACCCTCCAGTTCTTCCAGTGCAGAGACAGTACTCTTCAAGAAGGAAAGCTGTCAGGAAGGGTTTCTTATGTAGACATTTACAGAGCTAATTTCTCACTGCGTCTCCTCCACATTCAAGCGATGGAAATCTGGATAGAGGCAGCAGCACGATGATGACATGGACTGGAACAAAAGGCTCCAAAATATATGTTAAAAAACAGCTATGAGATTCACACTGGCCCATTTCGGATCACCTAGCCTCCCTCAAAATATTGAGGAATACAACCCTGTGTTTATAATCTGCCTGTTTTCATAAGTTTGTGTGTGAATTCCAAGGCCAGTGCTTATTAGAGAGCTATCGGCAACGGTTTTATTAAAGCCTTCCCAAATGTATTATTTTTTATGAGCATCAGACAACAAGGACAACAAAGGGGAGATGTTCTGGGAATGAGAAATAAGCTGGTTGGTTATCGGGCCTTAATTTGTTTTGCATTTCAAGTTTTGGGCAAACTATGAGCATTTGTGTTCCAACGGGATCTGTTGAATTAATACTGGAATGGCCATGGTTTTGTGCTGCCTACATATATTGGCTAAGTGATGCTTTGAGCGTTTGCATGAGAAACCGTGTAATTATTCCATGAGATTCCTTCCATCGCAAAAATAAAATCCGTTCTTTAGGCATGTTATAGGACACACTGGGATACAAAAAACTGCATTTAAAATAACAAAATAATATTCTATATAACTGTTAAATTTCTAACAAATAATAAAAAAACACATCATCTGGAAACAATTTCAATGAACACAACAGTATTTAAAACATTTTTTGTTCAATTGGAATGTATTGATTTGGCATGAACGTATGCTGGGAGGATCTTATTTTGACAGAAGCATAAAAAACTCAAAGAGCTCATCCAACTCAAATAGCTCAACCAACTCAAAGAGCTCATCCAACTCAAAGAGCTCAATGCATCTGCCAAAGCATAGAGAAAAGCATCAGTGAACCTCATTCTTTCCCACATCTGCAGTATGGCCCAGCCCGGTCAGTACCCAGCCTGCTCAGTACCCAGCCCAGTCAGTACCCAGTCCAGTCAGTACCCAGCCTGGTCAGTACCCAGACAGGTCAGTACCCTGCCCAGTCAGTACCCAGATGGGTCAATACCCAGCCCAGTCAGTACCCTGCCCGGTCAGTACCCTGCCCAGTCAGTACCCAGCCAGGTCAGTACCCAGCCCAGTCAGTACCCAGCCCGGTCAGTACCGAGCCAGGTCAGTACCCAGCCCGGTCAGTACCCTGCCCAGTCAGTACCCAGACGGGTCAATATCCAGCCCAGTCAGTACCCAGCCCGGTCAGTACCCAGCCCAGTCAGTACCCAGCCAGGTCAGTACCCAACCCAGTCAGTACCCAGCCAGGTCAGTACCTAGCCCGGTCAGTACCCAGCCTGGTCAGTACCTAGCCCGGTCAGTACCCAGCCTGGTCAGTACCCATCCCAGTCAGTACCCAGCCAGGTCAGTACCCAGCCCGGTCAGTACCCTGCCCAGTCAGTACCCAGCCAGGTCAGTACCCAGCCCAGCCAGTACCCAGCCCGGTCAGTACCCAGCCAGGTCAGTACCCAGCCCGGTCAGTACCCTGCCCAGTCAGTACCCAGACGGGTCAATACCCAGCCCAGTTAGTACCCAGCCAGATCAGTACCCAGCCCAGTCAGTACCAAGCCAGGTCAGTACCCAACCCAGTCAGTACCCAGCCAGGTCAGTACCCAGCCAGGTCAGTTCCCAGCTCGGTCAGTACCAGCCCGGTCAGTACCCAGCCTGGTTTAACAATTTCTGCTTCTGAGCCTGAAATATTTTCACAGAACTGCACAAGTCTGTTTAAGAGATGCTGCCTCAAATAAAGTTTTTATTTTGGTTTTTACCTTTCTTTATATCTCATACATTTTCATCTTTCACAGAATTACATTACTCAGCACAAGGTTTTAGTGCTCAGTGGACAGTCTCAATATGCTGCATAGCAGACTTGTAAAAAAAGAAGAAAGTATATAAAAACAGTAATGTAGTGATGCCATGGTTGTTCTGTATGAAATCATTCTCCTCAAAACTTTAAAAGCTGTCATTCTTATCAGATCTGCTTTTAGTGCCATTTTGAGTCCACCTTCTCCACTAATCTACATGCATTCTACAGATGAAGGGTATTTGGCTGCTTGATTGAGAGACTGGGTCAGCGATGTGACATTTCATTATATTTGATGAAATGGATGGTCAATCAGGACAAACACAGTGAATGACTAGCCAGGCCAGAACAGGAAATGACTACAACCTTTAGCACACTTATCATTATCTTTTATATTCTCAGTGAATTTATCTAAAATGTACTGGCTCATTGTCGCAGCATTTTAAAACTTAAAGATGCGGCATAGCCTTTGACCATTATTAGGAGAGGAACTTACGGGGGTAAATCAGAGCTATGTGTATGAGACGATTGAACACAAGTTAACTTGCAGATATATGACAGAGCTTCTGCTTGTTTCTGTCCATTGTCTGTTTTGCTAAAATGGTGGACGTTGGGCGGCAGGCACGTAGGAACTATAAATAGTGGGCAGGGGGGGGTTGGGGAGTTGAAGGGGGGAGGCTCTGCTTTGCATTGTGTGGTTATTGTCCTCTGCATCATGCGTTAAAAGGATGACTGAGATCGTGGACTTGGGGACAGGGTTACGGTCAATAGCAAAATCAAGCTAAAAGTACCAGTAAAAGTATATGTGTTTAAATACGATGTGACTAAAACATGTTGGGAGCTAAAATATAAACTCAGCAGAGTGCTGAGAGGCATACACACACTGAGGCCTCTCTGAGTGAGCTCACACGCTCATCACTGCCTGCACACATTTGTATGCAAGTTAGGTGTTCAGCAATTTCCATGCCTATTTACCGCGGCAGTAATTCATGGAGATGTGTCTGAAACCTCTAGCGGGAGAGTGCTGTGGTTGACTAACAGCACTGCTGGGATAGAAGAAAACCCTTTACTTCATTATTTTAACTTATTTTCTCTTAGGTGTGTGTCAACAGAAAGTGTATGAAATTTATTATCATGTGCAAGCATTAATTTTGGTGACAATAACAGTGAATACACAGGGCATGGGGTATTCAAAATATAGTTTTCTTTTTTTTATTCTTGGGTTCTATGAGATGAAACCTTTTTAATTATGCTCTTCTGCTGGATCTACAGGTATGATTATTTTTGCAAGATCAATGATCTCAACTCTGTTTAAAAAGATACAACACAATAGCAAGTGTAACACTAGTATAAACATGTTCCAAGCCAGTCTGTCCATCGGAGAGTGGCCTTCGTTGCTCTAGTACAATATAATGGCAGACCATGTGGTTTACTTCCAGTAGTGTGTTGGAGTAAATCTCTAGTATGATATAATGACGGACCGTGTGGTTTACTTCCAGTAGTGTGTTGGAGTAAAGCTCTAGTACGATATAATGGCAGACCATGTGGTTTACTTACAGTAGTGTGTTGGAGTAAATCTCTAGTACGATATAATGGCGGACCGTGTGATTTACTATTATTTATTTTATGAGTGACTTGAGTTTCTCTCACAACCAAAGCAAACCAAGCTGTTTTTTTTATTTCATATTTCTTTCTTTTCATATATATGAGTTTTCCTTGATGAAAGCCATGCAAAAGCCCATGTAATTTATTGCATATTAGTTTCATTTTCATGCCACAGAGACCATCAAACAGAGCCTTTCCCAGCTCTTACTTTCCTTTGATTTCACTCTCTGCCACCAGAACACAGCTTCACAGCTTTTAGTTAAAGCTGTGGAGTGCTAATTGCAAGTGGTTCCTGCACATAATACACTGGCCTTCTGAAAAACCTCCATATACAAATGTGCATGTACATGGTTTATACATTACAAGGACAAAAGCTTTTTATTTTAACTGGCTCTCCTGTAGTACTGTGTGTGGCCTGTAGGGTGTAGAATAGTCACTGGCTCTCCTGTAGTACTGTGTGCGGCCTGTAGGGTGTAAAATAGTCACTGGCTCCCCTGTAGTACTGTGTGTGGCCTGTAGGGTGTAAACTAGTCACTGGCGCTCCTGTAGTACTGTGTGTGGCCTGTAGGGTGTAAAATAGTAGCTGGCTGTCCTGTAGTACTGTGTGTGGCCTGTAGGGTGTAAAATAGTAGCTGGCTCTCCTGTAGTACTGTGTGTGGCCTGTAGGGTGTAAAATAGTAGCTGGCTGTCCTGTAGTACTGTGTGTGGCCTGTAGGGTGTAAAATAGTAGCTGGCTCTCCTGTAGTACTGTGTGTGGCCTGTAGGGTGTAAAATAGTAGCTGGCTGTCCTGTAGTACTGTGTGTGGCCTGTAGGGTGTAAAATAGTAGCTGGCTCTCCTGTAGTACTGTGTGTGGCCTGTAGGGTGTAAAATAGTAGCTGGCTGTCCTGTAGTACTGTGTGTGGCCTGTAGGGTGTAAAATAGTAGCTGGCTCTCCTGTAGTACTGTGTGTGGCCTGTAGGGTGTAAAATAGTAGCTGGCTGTCCTGTAGTACTGTGTGTGGCCTGTAGGGTGTAAAATAGTAGCTGGCTGTCCTGTAGTACTGTGTGTGGCCTGTAGGGTGTAAAATAGTAGCTGGCTCTCCTGTAGTACTGTGTGTATGGTTCAATTCAACAATTAGAATGAGGCAGAACACATGGGTCTCTCTGGAGGCTGAGGTGCTGGAGGGAGGGATAAATGGGGCAAGGAATTATCTGCTACATGTAAAATCAGCCGCAGTTTAATCCCAGCTAGTGTATAAAATTTTCAACCATAAAGACAGTGTTTTGCCTAAAATTCTGTTCATCAAACCCGTACTTTATTCTTTTTTTTAAATACCCTACCAGGTAGGCATACTTATGAAAGTATCAGAATGATGTAACCTCATTCTTTATTCATAGAACAAGATTCTACTTCGAACAGATAATATCAATACTTTTTTCTTGACAGTTTGAAAATGACAAATATTAATGAAGAATAAAAATTAAAAATCATTCGTATTAATTTTCAAATCAAGGTCAAGGGTGAATGTTGTACTATTGTAAAAATCTAAATTTCATTCAGAACATGATAATGATAAAGATTAGCATGATATATGATATTCAATAAATAAAACACACCCATATTGTACATGCAGCAATATTCTCAGCAATGCAGCATTGTTTTGCCTTGAAAGCAGGTTTGGTAATTATAGCTGCCTGTCAATCAGCCAGCAGTAATACCATACAACTAGCGGTTCAGGTCATAAAATTGTATTAAACTGTATTAGTGCCATTGGCAAAATTGTGAAATTCCCATAAAATGATGTATGAGATTGTATAATTGTTTGAGTATGAGAGCACTGTGTGATACTTAGGGTCACAATCAGACCATAAGTATTTGACATACCTGAACCCTCTACACCATTTTAAAATAAGAATTAATTTTCATTAACGCTAATTAATTAATGTAAATTAATTAGATCATATATTTAGGTAACATATTGTTTGAGAATTGATAATTACTCTAGTGTTAAACTGTTTCATATAGGTTACATATTTTACAAAGCACTGGTTGCATTCCATGAAAGTTTGAACCAATTGAACAGAAATGAATCCATCAGTACTCTTGAAACATGTACACAATTGACCCACATATGCATAATCAAAGCAGTGCATGGGACAGGGAGTGTGATTGTGTTTGTGAAATCATGGCCGGCTTTAAAGTGTTTCTTTAAATTAGGCAAGTTATCTCAAAACTGAAATATACTATCTGTGTTGTATGGATCCGTGTAAATGCATTGGCACTGTGGGTTTGGTATAAATAACATGGAGTTGACGAAGCAATTTTTTATTCTGCATCAAATTACATGTTTATACTCAGAGCTGAAGCACCTGTGAAAGTTTTTTTGTTTTTGTTTGAGTAACTACAACACGTCATTTTTATGAAATTGGCAGCAAGGAGGCTTAATTCATTTTTTTTCCCCAAAGGAGTTTAAAATGAATAATTTTCTTAATACATGCAGCTACTTTGCCTGTAGCTTATGGTCACCATCCCTTTTCACCCAGCATGCAAGCTGCTTTTATTTCCAACCAACTCCAGCGAGGCTTACAGACGCTGTGTAAATGTCACCATGGATGTAGATTTGGGTAGCAGCTTTAACTGTGAGATCCCCACAGAATGCAGCAGTTCCAAAAAAAACATACATATTTTTTTTTTAATGTTTAAATGAAGACAGGTAGGAAGGTCTGTTGCTTGGAGGGATGAAGTGATGTGGAAAAGTTATTCTCCCACTGACACCCTCCATAGGAGTCAATGGAGTCATTGCAGAAAAACACTGAGCTCCCGTCTCTGTAACTTTGACCCACAAAAACACTCAGGTGTTTACATTGTCCCATGAATATGCAATTTCATTTCCTTTAATTCTGGTGACTGCTAAACTATGAAGCCCCAAAGTCATATTATTATTATTATTATTATTATTATTATTATTATTATTATTAGTAGTAGTAGTTGTTGTATCTTTCATAATAATAATAATAATAATAATAATAAGAAGAAGAATAATTATTATTAGTTGTCTCCTGTTTCCTGCCCATTCTATTAAGTTACAGAATTAAAAGTTATTGAGCAATTTTAAATATCAAGTTGGGATTTAATTAGACTCTCATAGCATTTGATTTACTAAGACCTTTAGCACATGCAAAACTAATAACACAACCAATGATTGGTGACAAACAAATACCATGACCAATTGTCGGTCATGCTATTGGTTTTGTGTGTGCTAAAAGGTTTTGCACATGCTAAAGGTCTTAGTAAATCAGGCCCTTCGTCTCTGTAATGGCATTTGCGATTCAATCAAACCACACAGTAAGGAAGTAAGATGTTCTTACTGTATTGAGCTATATTTAATTATGTTTTTAAAAAGTGAATGTCCTTTTACAGACACATAAAAAGAGATGCAAATTAGGAATAGGGGCTGTCTCAGAGACTAGAAAAACTTCCTATGTGCACGTTTATGCATCGCTAAACAGTAGCATATGTGCTTCCATCAACTTAAAGAGCCCATAACTTATACATATGGCTAAAGTGCATGTGTGTGTGTGTGTGTGTGTGTGTGTGTGTGTGTGTGTATACTGTGCGCTGTGGCCTTCAGCAGCTGGGACACTTGTCCATTCAGCTGGGGAACGCTGTGTTTCACAAACAGGTGACGTCACCACTGCCTTCTGAAGCACACATTGTGCATTTGCCTTCAGAATTCACAACGATAATGCCTGTGGCTGAATTTATGCATTTGCAAATGCAGTCAGGTCACGTTAGGGTCATGCAGGGTCATGCAAGTAGGGAAACTCAAATCCAAGTGCACCCTTGTTGAGCAGACCCGATCATCTCATTAGCATTTTATTGGGATAAACTGAATAATTAGGGTTTGAGCCGAAAGGGCTAAAACCCTCTTATTTTCCACTGGTTTTATTATTATTATTATTATTATTATTATTATTATTATTATTATTATTATTATTATTTTTATTTTTTATTTTTTTTTTATTAGGGTTTGAGCCCGAAGGGCTGTTGTACTAATGATTTGATCACTGACTAATTTTAAATAAGACCTGATTGGTTTATCTCATGTGGAATTGCAAAATCTCAAATACATAAAGCAGTTGTTGTTGTCTTGGAAAAAGGAAGTAATGGAAAAAAAAACATCCATGTCCTTAAATCTGCTCTCATCGTGTTGCTACTGTGCAAAAATGGAGGAACACCAATACCTCAAGGGGAATTTACACGGCCATTTTAGTTATGTTAGATGCAGAGGCAAATGTGACCATAAAATACAAAGCGTACTGTCTGCATTGTAAAGAGAGGAGTGTGACCAGTTTACAGTATCGCCTGTAACCAAAGCCTCCTTTCATAGCTACAGTCAGTAACCAGCTAAATAAAAATGGTGATGGGCATTTTTTATCTTTATAATGGGTTGACAGACCTAATATATATATAATTCATTGATGGTTTTCTAGCAGCATCAATGGGCCCTTGAAATAAACTGGGCTTCATTTTAAATATATAATTGTGTCCTTGCAATATTTCAAAACTGTCAATCAAATAAATAGGGAATGAAAGAAGGGGAGAGATAGAGTGATGACTGCTGTGCAAAATACAGTATATCCTGCAGACACACACACACACACACACCTCCCACCCCACTCCCTAACCTGTCCTTGTCTTTCAGTTAGCGTTAGCATTAGCCTTCAAAAGATAATAACTGCCAGTTCCCAGCTCCCAGAATGTTCAGAGCTGCAGTTCCACATCTGGGATTCCAGAATGTTCAGAGCTGCAGTTCCACATCTGGGATTCCAGAATGTCCAGAGCTGCAGTTCCACATCTGGGATTCCAGAATTTTCAGAGCTGCAGTTCGACATCTGGGATTCCAGAATGTTCAGAGCTGCAGTTCCACATCTGGGATTTAAGAATTTATTTCTGCCTTCATGCATTTTGTATAACAAAGGATCAAAATCCTGTGAAACACGGTTAAAACAAAGCATCAAAGCACCCTGAGAAGCAAGCTTCTATTTTTTCTATGTTTTAACAATTTACTTACCTCCTTTTGATGTAGTGTTCAAAGCCGATTGGAGACCCATTCAGCGCTTCCCTTGTGTATCTTCATTTATTATAGTTTATTATATTATATTGGCTTATGGGAAAATGGATCTCTGGCATTGGAAGTCAGAACCAAACGTCCAAATACAAAAGACCCTCTGACATGGAGCCAGAACCACCCAAGGAAGTTGTTTGATGTTTTGGATTTGTAGGATTTGTAGTCCGTAAGGCCCGTCCAGGACAGAAGAGACTCCATATTCAAGTCTGGATACTAGACTAGCTGAGGAGCTGCTATTTTTAGGGAACTGGGATAGGCTACCTCACATGATAAGGTAAGTATCCAATGTATGTAAAGTTACATGGAGAGTAGAATGTAATCAAAATATATATTTAGTTTTTTTCATTTTTTGCTGATAGTTTTTAAAATAAAAGTTTAGTGATTCTATACTTCTACTAACATGTCACAGAATTCTCACTTGTCCAATTTAATTTAAATGATTCCTATCATTTAGTGAAATTATATTAGCTTTTTTATTATTCATTCATATTTATTATTTGTTTATATTTAATCTCAATTAATTATCATTCTTGTGATCCTTGTTGTGTGCAGTTTTTCATTAAGATTAAGATTGTCTCGTCTGCCTGTATGAATTTTAAGAAGTTGATTCAGTACAGTACAGTGCAAAGGAACAGATCGGTGCTTTTCTCAGCTTCCTCAAGTACTGAACTAAAATTAGATCACACAGATCAAATGACCATCAAAAATTAGAATACTTGATATGCAGGTTACCTGGTAACATACAATATACTTAATAGCAGAGTGATGCTAGATTTGTTTTGTATTTTTTAGATAATCTTCAGTTTACAGCTGGAATTGTGTCCACCAAGATGTCAAAACCATCTCACTGTGAGAATATAATGGGGGATAAGTGTGAAATCTTCAGGGCAGAAGGTGCTTTTTTCAGGGGATCATTTTCGTCAGTTTTCCAAACATTCCCCATCCACCTGATGCCGATTCACCGGAAAATTATATAGAGCAATATTTACAGCAATGAAGATTATTATTGTTATCCCAGGCTATACGGCCATATATGGAATGGCTAAGGTGTGAGATTCACAAGCCCTTAAAACAAAAGACCCAAGGCAAAGACTTTATGAGATTTCAAAATGGAAAATTGTAGAGAGTGAAATGTTTATTATATTGTATTTCTTGTTTTGTTTATTGCCCCCCCCCCTCCCCCTACCCCCTCCATGGCTGTGGCTATTTCCTTTGTGGAGAAGAACAATCAAATAAAAGTGCTTAAATGATCTTAGTGGAATTAATTAAAACGGCTGATTGCATTGATCGGTAAATGCTTAATCAGGGAAACGACGAGCTTGGGATGGCTCTCGTGCCTGTGTACTGGCAGTATGAGAGCCCGGCTCTCCGCACAATTTGGGATTTTCCCCAACATTTAAGGAATAGGATCCAAAGTCCAGTCTTAACAGCCCCTACTTTTTGAAGCCCAGCTCTCCGCAGAATTGGGGTGAGGCTAAGTAGTGTATTGAAGCCCAGCTCTCCGCAGAATTGGGGTGAAGCTCAGTAGTGTTTTGAAGCCCAGCTCTCCGCAGAATTGGGGTGAGGCTAAGTAGTGTATTGAAGCCCAGCTCTCCGCAGAATTGGGGTGAAGCTCAGTAGTGTATTGAAGCCCAGCTCTCCGCAGAATTGGGGTGAGGCTAAGTAGTGTATTGAAGCCCAGCTCTCCGCAGAATTGGGGTGAGGCTCACTAGTGTATTGAAGCCCAGCTCTCCGCAGAATTGGGGTGAGGCTAAGTAGTGTATTGAAGCCCAGCTCTCCGCAGAATTGGGGTGAAGCTCAGTAGTGTATTGAAGCCCAGCTCTCCGCAGAATTGGGGTGAGGCTAAGTAGTGTATTGAAGCCCAGCTCTCCGCAGAATTGGGGTGAGGCTCACTAGTGTATTGAAGCCCAGCTCTCCACAGAATTGGGGTGAGGCTAAGTAGTGTATTGAAGCCCAGCTCTCCGCAGAATTGGGGTGAGGCTCACTAGTTTGGCTACTAAAGGTGGTGGGGGGGGACATCCTGCTTGTCTATCAATCTGCTGTTAATCAATCTTGTCTATTCAGTCAAATAAAAACATATCCTAATAACTGGGGGCTGCGGGGGAGCGTGCTACACCAGTGATGAGGCTCCCCATACACCCCAAAAACATTCCCCATACACCCCAAAAACAGCCCATTGTAGCTTAATACGCACACGTCTGCTTAAAAAATGGGAACAAAAATGATGATTTAAAAAATCACACAGGTAAAACTACCTTCATGGTTAAATACTATTCAAGTATATCCTTGTCGAGGTTGCTGTACATACTGTATGTGTGTGAGACAGAATGCAAATAATATGGATAAATGACATAAATAGTCTTATTTTGTTCTATGCAGGCTGGTGTGTGTGTGTGTGTGTGTGTGTGTGTGTGTGTGTGTGTGGAGAGAAAGAGAGAGAGAGAGAGAGAGATAAAGAGAGTGCATAATGTATCAGACATGCACGCTTTCAAAAACGGAATCTGCACACAAAAGGAAGTGTTGAAAAACAGCTGCGCGTTCCTTAACCTTTGAACCCAACCAGGAGAAATGCAGTTCGTCGAGATTACAAGGTTTGAGATCCAAGGCTTTGGGAATGAAGCCATCTGCAAACGCTACCTCACATGAATAATGCATCTTCACCTGAGCAAGTGGCCGGAAAAAGAGAAACAAGCTGCTTCTGAAATGTGCCTGCGCCTTGGGCGGAGCCCTCAAAGAGACCAGAGGAAGTGTTCACGCCATCAGAGACATCCCAGCATTCAAAGCCACTCCATTGCATGGTGCGATCTGTGACTGGAGTCTAATTCCACCCACCCGTACACAAATATGGCTTCTCTTTAAAGCTAATTGGTATTCTTTGCATGATCAGAATAGAAGTTTGCTGCACTTAAACCTAGTGACACTGAGAGAAGAGCGCACTGCAAAAAAAAAAAGTACATTGAACATAGAAAGTGTGTAAAAAGTAACAAAAATCAAACATTATGAATAATATGAGGCCTGTTTGGATCATTAGTTTTTTGTCAGTTATGCGCTTTCCCACAAAACAGACTGATTACTTTGTGAGTTTCCCGTCTTTGAAAACGAGAGTTTATGGTGTTTTTTGAAGGATTTTCTATATGCCCATCCAGATCCATTAGCTGTGACATGAGCAATGAGCAATATATCTCAAGACTGCACAGTTTGTCAAAATGTTGATATGGACCGTTGTATATGATCGTAAATAACCTTATAACAGGGTTTAACATGCTAAATACCAAACTTCTCCTTTAAAAAGCCTGCATTCTGCACATTTCTCTGATGGTGCTCTCACGGAATGACAATCCCATTCTACCATCTCCTCACACAATGGCTCTCCAGCCCAAACACAGCATTAATTCAGCTCCTCACACAATGGGGCGTAATATCAACAAATCTGCAGCCAGGCTAAAGTGATTACAATATTTACAAGGCCACTTCACTGTGAGCCTGTGTGTACAACATGGCCATTCTCCTTTAATAGAGAGTGTCATTGGAGGGCTTAAACAAAATTAATAGGTCATTAATTGCATGGCTGCCATTTTGTTCTATAGTTTAACATGTGTCTGCAACCTCATGCACCTCCACTTTCATTACTGAATTGCAATGGCGACTAATTTTTTATTTATTTATTTATTTATTTTTACCTTGTGCAAGTCAAATGGACTGTAATTAAAGGTATTTTGGGGTGCGATTTATCATCCGTTTCCAACAATCTGTGCTTCCATGGCTATTGAAGACAGGCCAAGCCCTGTTTGTTTCCTTAATTGACATTTTAATTAAATGTTTATACTCCTTCCGTCTTAGGCACTGGTGATGGAACCTTGTCCATTAAAATTGAATGAAATTATAACAGTTTTAATCTGCAGGGAGTATTGATTATAAAGCATGCAAATGATCCCGTTGTTATAAGAAATTGCGAGTGATTATTACGGAGCAGGAGAAGACAGACGGGACACAAGGTAATTCCTCACCCCCCTTTTTTAGAGACATTCATCTCTTCTGCTTTGTGGCTCCTTAGTGCTCGAGTAATTTTGTAGAAAATGTAAGTTCTCAAAGCACACCTTAATAACATATACCCTTGAGATTTAATTACTTTCCCCTATTAAATTACATCAATTAGTCATTCGGCAGCTGCAGAAACAAAAAAATAAATAAATAAATAAAATAAAAATGCAAAGTGCACGACTGTGCTGAAGATTAGAAAATGTGACCTTGGACCTGTTCAGACGGTTTCCTGTTTTACCGTTTATTTGCAGGTCTGTGGATATCAGGCATGAGTCAGTGCTCTGTGGATATCAGGCATGAGTCAGTGCTCTGTGGATATCAGACATGAGTCAGTGCTCTGTGGATATCAGGCATGAGTCAGTGCTCTGTGGATATCAGGCATGTGTCAGTGCTCTGTGGATATCAGACATGTGTCAGTGCTCTGTGGATATCAGGCATGTGTCAGTGCTCTGTGGATATCAGGCATGTGTCAGTGCTCTGTGGATATCAGGCATGTGTCAGTGCTCTGTGGATATCAGGCATGTGTCAGTGCTCTGTGGATATCAGGCATGTGTCAGTGCTCTGTGGATATCAGGCATGTGTCAGTGCTCTGTGGATATCAGGCATGAGTCAGTGTTCTGTGGATATCAGGCATGTGTCAGTGCTCTGTGGATATCAGGCATGTGTCAGTGCTCTGTGGATATCAGACATGTGTCAGTGCTCTGTGGATATCAGGCATGTGTCAGTGCTCTGTGGATATCAAGCATGTGTCAGTGATCTGTGGATATCAGGCATGAGTCAGTGCTCTGTGGATATCAGGCATGTGTCAGTGCTCTGTGGATATCAGGCATGTGTCAGTGCTCTGTGGATATCAGGCATGAGTCAGTGCTCTGTGGATATCAGGCATGTGTCAGTGCTCTGTGGATATCAGGCATGTGTCAGTGCTCTGTGGATATCAGGCATGTGTCAGTGCTCTGTGGATATCAGGCATGTGTCAGTGCTCTGTGGATATCAGGCATGTGTCAGTGCTCTGTGGATATCAGGCATGTGTCAGTGCTCTGTGGATATCAGGCATGTGTCAGTGCTCTGTGGATATCAGGCATGTGTCAGTGCTCTGTGGATATCAGGCATGTGTCAGTGTTCTGTGGATATCAGGCATGTGTCAGTGCTCTGTGGATATCAGACATGTGTCAGTGCTCTGTGGATATCAGGCATGTGTCAGTGCTCACACGTGTCAGTGGAGGAAATGGATGTGGCCGCATCCGCTGCTCTGGCATTTGTAAATAATGCATGGTGGCGGGGGTGGCGGGCTTCCGGCGCACGAGAGAATAAATGGCGGATTGGCAGGGGAAATGGTGACCTGTGGACGTGCGTCACCACCACTCCGCAAACACGTGCGAGGGTGGAATATTCATGTGCCGCTCCGATCAGGGAGAATCCAGCCGAGAATCCAGCCGAAGCGACTTGAGCAGCTCGGGGAGAGGAGAGGAGGCCAGATTCGGCCTGCGGTCCCCTGTAGGCAGTCAAACACGCAGCTCTGAAGATTTATTAATTATGAAGCATGTCAATTTCACTCATCCTTACGCTGGTGTGTGAGGGACAGGACAAAGTGGAGGAAGATACTGTCAGTTTACCATGGTAACGGGTATCGACGCCTACAATGGCAGCGTTCCGAGTTCTGAACGGCCTGTAGTAAACATGACATCAGTCTCGTTACGCTCAACCCGGTCTTTCCAAAAATTACTCTGACCCATCAAAACAAATATAGTGCTGAAAACAAGTCATATTTGTTTAATCTCTTAACCGTATCCAAATTTAAAAAGAAAGGAACAGTGAAATTGGGTATAAGTAGGGGACGGCAACAGCTATCGCTGGGATTCTCTGAGCTCCATTTTGGAAAACTATCAGGTCAAAGCAAAGCCATACAGTGTGTGCCGGTTACAGCATTCATTGCACAGAATATGTAAATATGATGTCTCTTTAAAATCCACAGCAGTTCCAGCAGTTCTGTTGCATAAATACAGTTTAACAGGATCTAAAAGTTTATACCCAAGTATCAGTAGCCTATTAGCATACTTCTCATGCAATGTTATTATTATATTCAAATTGTTTGACCATTGATTTAAAACAAAGACTAATAATAATAAATCCAAAAACTGGAGCTGTTACAAGTGAGCATTACAAGTCTGTCAGTCCTTTTTAAGTGATTGAATGGGCTATACACATATACTTGAGATCATTTGTAAAATGTTTGATATTATTGAGCGCATAAAGTGAACTAGCAGTAGTGGGCAACATTAATACCGTGGGAGAGGCAAACAAGGCTCCATGTAAAACCATACTATTGCTCCCAAAGTGTAACTATGAAATATGTCCTGACCCTTGGGCTTGCTTGATTTAGTGTGTCAATATCTCTCTCTCCGTTCTCCTGTCCCCACGCCCGCTCTCTCCGTTCTCCTGTCCCCACGCCCGCTCTCTCCGTTCTCCTGTCCCCACGCCCGCTCTCTCCGTTCTCCTGTCCCCACGTCCGCTCTCTCCGTTCTCCTGTCCCCACGCCCGCTCTCTCCGTTCTCCTGTCCCCACGCCCGCTCTCTCCGTTCTCCTGTCCCCACGCCCGCTCTCTCCGTTCTCCTGTCCCCACGCCCGCTCTCTCCGTTATCCTGTCCCCACGCCCGCTCCCTCCGTTCTCCTCAAAATAAACGAAAGCGTGTGGAAGACATGTTCATTATAGTGCATATTTACTGGAGCTGCCAGCCGTGGTGTGTGTGTGTGTGTGTGTATGTGTGTGTGCGTGTGTGTGGTGTGCTTTATGAAAGCACGCGCTCTTTGTGTTCATGTTTTATGTAACTCCAAAGTGGGTCGGATTAACATGTTCCGTCAAAAATTTATATTTGACACATGTGCAGCTTTGCTATGAGTCCTCCTGGAGTTTGGCTGTGATGGCATGGAACTGGATGTGATTTATGCTGCAAACGGCTTTCACTCATTTATCAACTGTCCCTTTCACTCATCTTTCAATACGTTCATGCTATGGTTTAAAAAATTACGAACAAAAAAAACAACCATGACTCTGACACAAACAGAACGATGAAAGCACACACATAAAGTGCTTATATGAATTTCTGGAATATGGGATAGAGAAGCAATATCTTTCAGGCCATGTGATGTGGTTTATTTGTGTAACAATGCCTGCTCCCATATTTCTCATATCACCGTGATGCCACCCACAGCTCAACATGGAGCATTAAGGCTTCACTGCATGCGCTCACCACCGAGCCAGTGACTGCTTTATGATGTCACAATACTGAGCTACAGCCCATTGGAGGAAAGCAATGTGCCAGTGACTGCTTTATGATGACCAGGGTTTGAATTGTAAAATGTTAACAAGGAGGAAGCAGTTTGTTGACGGACGGTCGGACGGACAGACGGGGGGGGGTGTCTTAAACTAAAATGTGTAAGCGATTGCTATACATTTGCCGCAGGCAGGCACACACAATCCAATATTACCATTCCTTTTAATTTATTATGAAGTGCTTTAATCCATATAACAATACTCATTTTTTTAGGATGAACAAAAGCCACATTTATTCATGAAAAAAAGGCTCAAACACATTACAGTTATGCTCGTAAGCATATTAATGACGTTTTTTGTTTCCAATATCATTCCGCGTGTTTCTTACTAGGAACAACCTTCAATGCTTAACGTTAACCCATGTCCTTTCAAAAATATAGCCTATTAATTTAGCCGTACATAGCCAATGCAATATGTCACGTTTACACTATAATTATAATTATGTTCATACAGTTGAATGCATCCAGCAAATAACTCCGGTTCACAGTTGAATGCATCCGGCAAAAAATGAATAATAAAAATGGTTGGCTGTACTATGAGGTGGTAAACCCCCGCCCTCTAGGGGGGTCCAGGGCATGCCCCCCCGGGAGAAATATTTGTAAATTTGAACAGTTAAATGCATCAATCTGGGGCACTTTGAGAGGAAAATTAAGACGCTGGATCTGTGAAGAATTGTGTGCTCTTGTAAACAATCCAAAAACCCATCAACTTGTAAGACACTTGATCCTACACTTGAGCCATTAAATGAATTGCATAAAAGCTGTCACATTTGTTGTACTGGTTTATTTAAAGTGCTTGGAATCACAGTCCAAGGTTGCAGTAAAAATATATGGCATGGAATGCTATGTCAGATTTTGAGATCACATTCAACTTCACAGTCGGGATACAGTTTTGCTAACTTGATGCTGGAAATAATGTTTTAAAACATTCACACTGATGTAGCTAGCAAATAGATAATTACTGCAAAAATGTTGTCTCCTCAAAATGCATTCTGGACCGAAGACTTAGCTCAAGCGACGCTGCAAAACAGTAGCCATCTTTTATGTTAATTATGCGAGTAAAAATAATTCTGAAACAGTGATGGTGATCTATTTATGTGAATTGTCTTTCACCGATGCAATTCATGTCATAAAAAAACATTTTCAGACAAGCGCATGGCACGGCGACCAATAAACACACACACGGCAACTTTATATGCAATATCATCAATATATGACCAAGCCACAAATTAATACAATATAATACGCAAATAATAACCGTCCTACCCCTCTCCATCTCTCTCTCACAACAAGGCAGTCGGACCAGTGTAGTGTACAATTCTTTCCAGCGTATACTTTTTCCCACTTCCAGGTCCGTTGCTTGACTGTAGGCAACATCTTGTTAGCTACTAGCACCTAGCACTGAACTAGCTAGCACCTAGCACTGAACTAGCTAGCACCTAGCACTGAACTAGCTAGCACCTAGCACTGAACTAGCTAGCACCTAGCACTGAACTAGCTAGCACCTAGCACTGAACTAGCTAGCACCTAGCACTGAACTAGCTAGCACCCAGCAGTAGCACTGAACTGATCAGTTGGCCTGTAAATAAACATGTATTAGGTAGTTCTACACTCGCATTACGTAGCACGAATGTTAGCTACTGACCACAGATGGGTTTAAAAAGAAAAAAGGTGCAAAAGGTTTCATAAAGGTGCACAACAAAAGTGTTATCTGATTGGACATTGCTTCCCGCTCGCAGTTGAGAGCAGTGATTGGCTATTTGTTCTGTTCGAGTGACGGACCTGGAAGTATCTGGGAAAAATTAAATGTTGAGAAGAATTGGGTCACAAAACAGTATAAAAATCAGACCAGCCCGTCTGGCATTTGGCAGAACTGCCAGATGACCAGTGCGGGCCTGGGTGGAGCTAAGGACCGAGGAAAGGACACAAGGAAATGATGCAAGGAGTGAAAATAAGTGATTGGACTGAACCCTGCTAAATGAATGTAATGTAAATGTAATGTAATGTAACCCAATGCGTTTTATTTTACATAATTGCATATCTTAACAAGGGGGATGATTTTACCAATTTCCCTTAACAAGGGGAGCAGAACTCAACAACAATTCGAACACTGGATGGGACATATGTCATAGTTTAGTGGCACAATTTTTGAGACCATACCCAGGTAAGATGGTGGCCAGTAACCATGGTTTTATATCTATGAGCCAATCATCAGCTATCTGGCTTCTGAGACCCGATTATGATCACAGTGGGTTAGAAAGTACATGACACTTTTGCCATAGGTTCCTATTATAGCTGTACCCAGAGTTGCGTTCAAATTCAGCAAACAGAGCCAAACGTGTGTGGCAAACATGTTTTCTTTGAACGGTTAAAAAATTATAAATGCCTGAGCTATGTTTTTGTAATCTCGCAGCTGTTGCAGGGGAACTCTTCATTACTGACGTAAAACTCACCTTTAAAAAAAGTACAGTTCATGTTTCTAGTTTTTGGTATACCTAGTTTCTAGTTCAGGCCCTCAAATATCGAGGAGTATCTCTTACCTGTCACAGCCTCAGGTAATGGGCACCCGAGGTTGTCCGTTATTTATGTGAGAATACATCCCAGGGGAATAGCTTGTTTTAAAAGCAGGAGAGTATCAGATATTTTAAGGGTTGTTCATGATGCTATGTGCCTGGCCATTCAACTAATCACTTTCCCTGGGGGTCATTTTCAAATATACAGATCCTTTCCAAAATATTTGAATATCATGGAAAAGTTTTTTTTTTCCATAATTCCATTCAAAAAGTGAAACTTTCATAGATTATAGATTCATTACACACAAAGTGAAATATTTCTAGCCTTTATTTGTTTCATTTTTCATAATTTTGGCTTACAGCTCCAGAAAACCCCCAAAACAGTATTTCAAGAAATTAGAATAGTGTGTCGAAAATCAGCATTTACTTCAGTTATTTCAGAGAATGAATGTTTTAGACTGAGTGTCACAATATCATCTAATTTACTCAAAACACCTGCAAAGTTTATCTCAGTTTGGTTCAGTATGGGGAAGACTGCAGACTTGACAATTGACCAGAAGACCATCATTGACACCCTCCAGAAGATGGGTAAGCCACAAAAGGTCATCGCTAAGGAGGCTGGCTGTTCACAGAGTGCAGTGTCCAAGCATATCAATAGAAAGTTTAGTGGAAGGGAAAAATGTGGCAGGAGAAGGTGCACAAGCAAAAGAGATGACCATAGGCTTCAGCGGATTGTCAAGCAAAGACGATTCCAAAATTTGGCAGAGATGCAGAGGGAGTGGACTGAGGCTGGAGTCAGTGCTTCAAAAACCACCACGTACAGACATATCCGGGACATGGGCTACAACTGTCGGATTCCTCGAGTCAAGCCACTCCACTCATTCTCTGAAATAACTGAAGTAAATGCTGATTTTCGACACACAATTCTAATTTCTTGAAATACTGTTTTGGGGGTTTTCTGGAGCTGTAAGACAAAATTATGAAAAATGAAACAAATAAAGGCTAGAAATATTTCACTTTGTGTGTAATGAATCTATAATCTATGAAAGTTTCACTTTTTGAATGGAATTATGGAAAAAAAAAAACTTTTCCATGATATTAAAATTATTTGGAAAGGATCTGTATATATATTGACTTTTTTCTGACCAGAAAGGAGAGAAAAATATCGTAGGTGGAACAAGGATACAGTGGCCTTATTATGTAGCAGTGTGTGGCTGCAGGTTGCGATGTCCATTCATCTGTTTTTCTTTTCATCTGGAGCACTACTCTACTTTGTTATGGGTTAATTTCCATACGGGTCATCCCTCTGCTGTTAGGTGGGCAACGGACACCTCCATCATACTCTTCGTCCTCAAACCCAGCCGATTCATTTCAGATTCCAGTCATATCGCAGTGAAAACACGCAGAGCTCGTTGAGCAGAACAAGAGGCAAAGTGGAAATTGGATTAAAGTTACATTCTGCTCTCATCCTAAGAGGTCATCTTTCACGGAGAGGTATTAATGCGTATAATAGCTTAACAGGACTCTGATCCCCCTGCCGCACTACATGCAGGATACCTATTCAAATAATTGTAAATAGGATTGTTTCTGAAAATCTCTCAATGCCCATGGAACTGATTTTGACCCCGGTATGAATACGCAGGTAAGGCAGAGCACTTTGTGAGCTTCCTCTTACCGAATTCTGCCTCCGCACAGTACTGCTATGGGAATACTGCCTGCTTTTAACCCATTTTACCACAATGCATCACATCATGTCAAGTGGAGTGAAATTGGTGGATTTTTTACTTAAAGGTTGACAAGTTTTAAATGAATACTTTCGGGCAGGAGTTCAAGGGTCTGTACTGGTTCTCTATGAAGGATGACAAAAAGGAGATATTTAAACCAGTCCCTGTGGCTTTAATTGCCATGAGAGGAGATTTATCTCCTAAACTCCAGTCAAATTTCCTGGAATTCCAACATCCATTCTCCGGCATTACAGCCGTATAATTCCAAGGGCAGTTCCACCCCTTAGAATTCTAAATTGCTCTTTCCAATAGAATGAGTTTCAGCTTGAAGAAACATGACTCCTTTAGATAATTAAAAGCCGTTACTTGTTTTTTTTTCTCTTTCTGTCCACAACCTAATAGTTTGGGAAATTATTTAATTGTCAATTTAAAAGCATAAATGAAACATATAAAACACAGAGTGACCTGCCTTTTACAAATGGAGGAGGACACACACACATGCGTGCGTGCGCGTGCACACACACACACACACACACACACACACACACACACACACACACACACACACACACACACACACACACTTTCTCTGCCTCCCGGTGTAAGGTACAGAGCAGTCATTGTGAAACGTGAGTGAAATCCCCTCCTCCAATCAGCTGCCTGGGATCCAAGTGGCCCTCTGTGTTTTACGAGCAGTAAGTAATGAGGGTTAATTAGGCCTCAGTAAGAGGAGAGTGTGCTCCAATGTGTAAAGGTTTGGAGAGCTAGGAGAGAAACATAAGAGAGTGTGTGTGTGTGTGTGTGTGAGTGTGTGTGGCAGCACCTGGCAGTCTGAAGCAAAAGCCAATCTACTGGTGCAAATGAATTCAGGGGTGCTGATGAACTCCCAGGCAGGCGGGCGGTCGGGTCCTTTTACCCATTTTTCACTGGGTTTCTGAGTGCCAGCCTGGATGCCCCGGTCAGCCACTGCTTTCTGCCAAACAGGGATTTCATCTGAGTCTCATGGGCATGAACGTTATATTCATAACCATTATATTCATAACCAGGGACAGACACAGGCCCCTCCAGCCAATGACTGAGAAACCTTGGGTTTGTAAAGTGCTTTCATTTAGTCTGACATTTTCAATAACCATGACCATTTACCATTATTATTTTTCAATTGGTATGATTTACCAGCTTATATGTATATACTCTATACATCTGAAAAGTTCATTTATTTACTTACTTTAATTTAGAAGTTATTACCTCTAAATGGTGGGGGTGGGGGCGGGCGAGACATAGTCCCATATCCTAGGGTGGGGGGTTCAATGCTGTTATGGAGGGATGACTTAAATTAGGCAATGCATTTGGGAATTAAAAAATGTAAGCATTTGAATGGGAGTAAAATAATAATAATAATAATAATAATAATGATCTTCCACTTTCCCTTGACTGGCACATGAAGTAAAAACATTACATAGAGATTTCATGAATTTGTAAATTTGCTCATACCGGTCTTCTGTCAGATGGAATAGTCTGTAATAGTTTCTGAGATTATAAAGGACTGGGCTTCCTTATTTTAAAGTGTTGGTGAAAAGCGCTGATGTTGCACACGTCCCCCTGCCTCTGGTGACACCTCCAGGAGTGAGTGAGCCGAGACAGGCTGAGAACCGATCGCCAAGGTTACCACTGTCACCATCAAGGTCACCAGACTCGCAGCCAAGGTCACCAGTAGGACAGTGAAACAGAGAGAGTCTGACGTCCGTACTCTGACAGGGCGATGAGATCTTTCTCCCAGGAACAGATACAGAACTATAGGAAGAACAAACAGAGCAAACACACATTCAAAAAAGAACACACACACACACAAAATAAAATGCTACTTCAAAAACTGCTATGAGGTTAATGGCTTTATTATTAGACCCTGGATGGCGTGGAGAAATATGCAATAAAATATAAGGACTACATGTTTCTGCTTGTCAAAAGAGAAATTTTGTTTTAGGATCAATTACTGGGATATTTATATCTGCCTTTGGATATATTCTGAAGTGTATTTGTAAATTATTAACTGAATTATTCATAATTCATACTTAATATATAATTAATTATTAAGATGGAGGGCAGGGTAAGCAGAGTTGAAGGACACTTCAGCCAAGGTTGCAATGTAAACTGTATAAATAGTTTATCATTATATGATATTCATAGTATAGTTATTTTCCATGACTAGGGCTAGCCTTCTTGATGGTTACTAACGTATCAATGTTGGGTTAAAAAAAAAAAACTTTGTGTATATTTGTACACTCATTAACATTAATTAACACTTCCGTAAACATGAACAGTTAATTAATATGTTAATTAGGGTTTATGAATGTTAACTAAGATCAACAAAGGGCCAGTCAGTTAACTGTGCTAATGAATGTGTACTACTGTATTAATCAGTGTGTCCCTATCGTTAAGTCTTACCCCAGTTAAGTGTCTAGAAGAGCATCTTATTCCAAAGCATTTCCCACAATTGATATCATTGATATTTTTTTTTCCCTTAGATGTACTATATTCTGGACATTGTCTAGTTGAGTTGAGACCAAGGGGCCAAGACTGGGCTTTCGTTTTGAACCTCACTTCCTGGTTGGGCTGGGAGCGGCAATTGTGCCATTGCTCACTAGCGCAATAGGCTCCAGTATAGGTTTTTCACCATGTAGGTCAATGGCAGCAATGTGGTCAAAATACTCAGTCAATAAATTTTCCCCCCAAAAAAATGCAATTGCAATACATGCCTTTCCTTCATCTAATGCCTCTGCATGAGGGGGCGGCAGGGTAGTATAATGGTTAAGGAACTGGCCTTGTAACCGAAAGGTTGCAGGTTCGATTCCCAGGGAGAACACTGCTGTTGTACCCTTGAGCAAGGTACTTAACCTGCATCGCTTCAGTATATATCCAGCTGTATAAATGGATAATATGGAAAAAATTCTAAAAAGTTGTGTAAGTCGCTCTGGATAAGAGTGTCTGCTAAATGCCTGTAATGTAATGTAATGCATGTGCTGATTTTTTTAAATATTGTGTCGTTTGGACAGGGTATTAACATTTGTTCAGGACCAATCAGAGGGACAGGTTGAGTCCTCTTCGGCTCCACGGAGCAGGTGCAGTTTGTACAAACCGACGGCGAAAAAGACTTCCGGAGACTCAATTCAGTTTTTACGAGGCCGTGGGAAGGCAATGGGTGACGTCACAGTGACTTTGTCCATATTTTTATACAGTCTATGGTTGAGACACACAGCATGCTATGCTGCTCATTAACACTCTGGAGAGAGGCCAGCAGGGCGGGAGCTATGATTCTGAACACTTACAGATGTTTTTCAGAAGTGCCCCAGGGGGACCTGCCAGAGAGCGTTGGGATTGGATCAGTGTGCACTGGCGCATCGAGGCACCTGTGGGCTCCTTAAAATACACCACTGACCTCCGACCCCTGACACCTGACCCCCGTCAGCAATACATCCCTCAAAGACTGAAAAAAACAACGCATAACTGAATTTTGACATGCTATACTTGTACTGTATTTTCATATGCAATTGTAAATTTATTATTGTATAAAGTTTGCAAAAAAGACCTCCCTCAAAAAAAACGTCAACCGAATCTCCACAAAAACCCTGGCCATCGCTGCTCTTATGAACACAGGGAGTTACCATAGAACAGAACATGTACAGCATGCATATTATAAAGATATTATATAAGATGTCAGATATACAGTATTTACCCTGCATATTATAAAGATGTTATATAAGATGTCAGACATTTTGAATGACATCCCATGACTGATTCACTAAATGACAGTAATCGCAGTTTCACGGGTTCACTGAGCGTAATAATAAGATGAGTACATGAGCATTCCCGCAGGAACGGGTAAAATATTTATTAAAATATTTATATAAAATATGCATTTTTAAGTCTCAGAAAGCTGTATCCTAAATTTGAGAAGAATATGCTGGTGTTTAGCTTCCAAGGCTCAGCCTGTGATTGTGCTGAGGACGTCGTGTGTGTGTGTGTGTGTGTGTGTGTGTGTGTGCATGTCTGCGGTGCTGAGGACGTTCACTGAGTCAGTGGAGGATTGTCCAAACGGTTTCTTGGCATTACACTTGGCCGGTCTGTGATATATCCCTGTTTCCTCCTCATTGCTTGTACAGAGCTTTGCTTATCTCAGCCTTCAGGATGCTGAAATTACGGCTCTACCTCGGCCTAACCTGCTCTCCTTCACACCTCTTCCTGATCTCCATACAATGAGTCTCGCACCTCCTAAAGCCCCTTAGAGCGGAGGAATCTCTTCCTAAAGAGCGCGGGCCGCTCCTGAACGTGGACAGTCAGCAAGTACGTCTGCGTTTCAGGCGCCTCTGATCTTTAACAGCGGAAGCTCAGCGGATCAGAAACCCGTTATCCCGCCTGACCTGTGAGGGATAAAAAAAGAGTGCCAGAGTGTCACCGTGCGTTTGATTTTCTGAAGGAGAGGGATTCGCCGTTGATTGAAGCTGCCACATGAGAAGGCGAGATGATGCGTTGTGTTGCCGTGAGAGACACGCGTGGGTTTTTCTTGAGTGAACGGCAGACAGATGTGAACAGATATTTTTTAATAATTTTTTTTTTTTTTACAGAATTATCCTTTTTTTTTGTGTGTGTTACCTTGAGACTTGAAAGCTGCACGGTCTATGGGAAACGGTAGCGTTCTGGACTGATATCTGACCCCAGTTAATTGAAAGGGAAGAAGCGGGATTTCATCCACGAAGTCCACACACTTTTTCCCTCTCCTCTCATGTGTGCGGCTGACAGCTTTAATTCACCAGGAGATGCCTGTGGCTCATGAACCTGAACATTTCCTTTTTTACAGCCGCTGATTCGAGTGACTCTCTGTTCAAAGAACAGAGAAGAATATGAATGTGGGAGAAGGTCAGAAGATTGACCGCAAACGGGATGCTACAGATTCCACTCTATTATAGGCAGCCCTAATACTTATTACAACATTTTAAATAATACAAATCTAAATTTCACTGTTGCTTTGGCCCCAGTTATGATATGAATAGCACACATTCAAACGGTTTATTGTTTTTGATGACTGTATTACTTAAAAATGTGTTTGTACACTGCAGTAGCACTGCTAACCTATGACTTTGGGGCATTTTATTTGAGACCAGAATGGACAGCTTATGTGGCTAAATCCAACAGTCGTATAAATTCAATGGGGGAAGAGGGTGAAAAAACACAAAATATTAAACGGCAAAAAAAAAAGGTTGTTTGGCTTAATGCTTTTTATTCACTCTCAGAAATCAAATATCAACAAATAACAAAGAAAAAACACAACTGTCAAAAAATAAAGACCTGAGCCTGCGAACCAGGCCTTTATTTGAGTCGATTTGATTACTTTCTGTGATTAACATTGATTAACAATGAGGCAACCCCGCCCCCCCTCCCCTCCCAACCCCACCCCCCCCCCTTTATCTTTTAAGTTATTTATGAGGTGTGTGTGCTTGTATGTGTATGTATGTTATGTGTTTACTTATGCATTTATTCTGTGAAGCACTTTGAAACGTCACGTTTAGAAAAGTGCTATATAAATAAATAAATAAAAAATATTTTTTTTTACAATAAATAAAAATTTTACAAAAAAAAAAAGAAACTTGTAATGTACTCTGTAAATAAACTCTGTAAATTAAACTCTGTAAATAAACTCTAAATACAGCTAACTAAACAACCAAACATGAATGAACAACATAGCAAGTCTAGACATGTTGTGTTCTAGGCGTCAGCCACTGTCACTGCAGTTTCCATTGAGTGGGTGGTTCTCATCCTCTGAAGCTGCTCTGACTTTTCTCATTCATCTCTGAGGCTGACTGGCCCTCAAACCTGATCCGCTCCAATAACTTCACTCGACTGTCTCACTTCCTCAGCCTTACGAAAGTTTCCAAACACACATTTAAAGCAAAGGGCTCTGATGCGTTTGTAGCGCACGTTTGTGGGAGAAGAAGGGCTCTGATGCGTTTGTAGTCCACGTTTGTGGGAGAAGAAGGGCTCTGATGCGTTTGTAGCGCACGTTTGTGGGAGAAGAAGGGCTCTGATGCGTTTGTAACGCACGTTTGTGGGAGAAGAATGGCTCTGATGCGTTTGTAGCGCACGTTTGTGGGAGAAGAAGGGCTCTGATGCATTTGTAGCGCACGTTTGTGAGAGAAGAAGGGCTCTGATGCGTTTGTAGCGCACGTCTGTGGGAGAAGAATGGCTCTGATGCGTTTGTAGCGCACGTTTGTGGGAGAAGAAGGGCTCTGATGCGTTTGTAGCGCACGTTTGTGGGGGAAGAACCTCTGCAAAAGGTGACCTCCCCTGGAGCCCTCATTGGACACGACACGAAACCGATGACATCATCCTTTGGCTTTGGCTGCACCAGTCAACTGGCTTGCTGTGCAGAGCGGGCCCTAAGGTAACGAGAAATAAACAAGATTGCTGTTGTGGCCCCAAAAGTGCTCCAACATAAATCACAGATAATTCACACCCCCCACTTAGTTTGAACCGTGTGGCCCAGGGATGGTTGTGTAGAGCGTCTATATCAGCGGCAACCTCTGTTGCTATGGCTCAACATGGGGACAGGCTGCCGGGCGAATCCGGCCAATCAGAGGCTCTGTCTTCTTCTTCTGAACCCCGGATCTCGGAGGAGGCGTGACTCGTCAGTCCACGCCTCTGCCCCAGTGTCTGCTGGGAAAGCCGAAAAGGGTCTCACCTTCGACATGGAGGGAAAAACCAATGTGCCATCTTCCTCTCCAGAGCAGACTCATCCTCCTCTTCCTCCATGGCGCTGTGCAGCCTGTAGGGGTCAGTGTTTCCACACAGTGGGATGTGTAGTGATTTATATCCACACACCCCCCCCCCCCCCCCCCCCCATATCATCCTCCATTTCGGGTGTAACCTGCATGGTACGGAAATGGAAATGGTGGCATGGATGGAAAACATAAAAGCGCTTTGACATATGCTTCTGTGCATTTTGCAAACCCCTCCCCCACCCCCCACAGCTGTTCTGAAACTCTTTTAAATCATCAGATGAAAGGACACTTTGATTTGCAACACAATGATTTCAGGCCATTTGAATCAAAATGCAAATCTCATGTCAGCACAGCTTTGGGCTTTTAAGTTGTAGAACATATAATCTACATGGCCTTCGGGGTGAAGAACATACAGATAGCGTTCAGACAGCGTTCAGACAGCGTTCGGTGATAACACAATGCACGGTTCCACATACGTGCTCTCACATGCAGGATGCAGCATCCAGGTTGTCGTATGTGTTTAACATTAGGAGATAAACTATGCGTGACTTTGCTCTGTGTTTGTATTGAAACAAAGCGGGATGCTATGCGGGGTGTATGATATTTACCATCTTGCTAGATCTCAGTGGTCATGTAATGGAGAATAGAGAAATGTTGCATCGGTTCCCTGCTGTTAACAGTGTAACTTGGCTGAATAAGACATTGCACACGCAGTCAAATGTTTACTGTAAATAAATCCAGTAGGAATCATATGTACTCTACCAGTAAAAATAAAGTAAAATAAACTATACAATGTATACTATAAAATATAAAAACTAACAACATTAATATGGGGGTTGTGTTAAGGTTCGGAGAACCAGTTGCGACCGATAAGGATTCTAAAAGCGTATCTAGAAGGAGACGCCACAAACGCGGTATTAGCCGCACCAGAGGAGAGGAAAACAAAAGAACGGGAGCAAAACTTCCCAAATCAAAGCAACCTCAAAAGGAGGCGAGTCTCGATAAACAGCAAGAATGAACAACAAAAGAACCTCAGGCACTAAATCATTAGGTGTAACAGGAGGTAGAGAAACAAAGCAGAACTCGATTAAACGAGTGAAGGACAAGAACAGAAAATAAAACCTGTTATCCAGAGCTCTTGTGGAGAAAGAGCTGACACAAAAGGTAACAGGTAACAAGAATAAGGATAAAGAGAAAGATTGGAAAATAAAAGAGAAAACCAATCTAATCCTAATTCTCTAACCGGACTTGTTGCGTTTCTTATTCGTACGAACCAGAAATGCAGCGACCAAATTTCCTATACTTTACCAACTTCGTTGTCAACATAGCAAAGACAATATCAAAGTGTCGGAAATGTGGAAGTCCTGGGCTATTTATAACAGGCAGGACACCCGAAATAGGTGCAAGGAATAATTGCTGGGCGAGATACAAAAACCGGGACGGAGGCGGGAAAAATCCGATAGAGCATCCCGACGACGCCAAAAGGAAAACCAAACGGCGAAACAGCAAAGGCTGCTAATAACCTTGACAATTAATTTACAGTATCCCTGAACACTTAACAATATAACTCTTTAAGGTTTTCTTCAGATGTATTTTTCTTTTATTACTTTAAAAAATATTTTCTTCCGAATTTGGAACGGCCAATGATATGAGTATATCTTAACCTGAAATATCCTCAGTCAGTTTGGGACATGCGTAACCCACTACCATTATTTTTTATTTTTTTAACTGTGTGTTTAAGACATTAATCTAGTGAATCCTCAATTAATCCTCTAAGCCAATGGTCCCATGATATATATAATGAGAGCACACCTTGTCTTTGTCCCTTTTTTACATCCTGCTGTCCTTGCTTCAGGTCACAATCCACATGTGGAATTAGGATTTTGGAAAACTCAAAACACCTCTTTTCCACTTGTCTTGTAGAGCATACAGACCACTTTCCTTGACCACCACACCTCTGGTGAGACTGCTGGGATTGTATGGAAACATTGGTTGATCCGTTTGGGATGGAAAAGGCAGGTTTGCTGGTCTAAGGCGGGTTTGCTGGTCTAATGCGCACGGCACTACATGCCTGCTGCTGCAATGCTTTTATTACGTGACCCAGACTTACGGCGCACACCAGTCACCATCACATGATACTGGGATAATGAATGTTCTTACCACCCGTACTGAGCTAGGCAAAAAGGCTTTTACGTTCTCCGCACCCTCTGCCTGAAATAGCTTACAGAGGGAGCTTCAGCTAACAGACCTGCTCACTCTTGGAGAATTTAAATCCATCGTAGAGAGCAGAGAACTATCAGCCATTGTAACTGTTTCTGAACTTACTATATGTTTTTAATCTGTATTGCATTATTGATTTTGTGTAATTTATGACATGTGATTGGGTATCTGTATATGAGTGTGAAACAGAGTGTTGCTGTATAAGAGAATGCATGCTCAGTCAACCTACCCTGTATAAATGAGGGTTAAATAAAAATAAAATCTGCCTTCATCAGTTCGGGAGCTGCAGGTGGGTCCTCTTCATTCATCAGTGCTTCTAATCTCACTTCAGCGCTGCTCACCCCTGATTAGACAAAATGGCAGACGAGCGGAACTGGGATGTTGAAAAAAAAAGGAAAAATATAGTGCCATAGTGGGGCGGCAGTGTAGTATAATAGTTAAGGAACTGGGCTTGTAACTGAAAGGTTGCAGGTTCGATTCCCAGGTAGGACACTGCCGTTGTACCCTTGAGCAAGGTACTACACCGGCATTGCTTCAGTATATATCCAGCTGTATAAATAGATGCTATGTAAAAATGCTAACAGTTGTGTAAGTCGCTCTGGGTAAGAGTGCCTGCTAAATGCCTGTAATGTAATGTAATAGTGCACAATATAATAAAATGTTCTTATATAAAGACTAGTATTTTTACTTTCGTACCTTGACATGACTCTTCTGAGGAAGACTGCAGAAATTCAGCAGTCGAAACATGTCAAGGTACGATAGTAAAAATACTAGTCTGTATATAAGAACATTTTATTATATTTAATCAAGTTTAGACTAGATTAACCTTTTTGGAGTAATAGTGCACATATGTTTAAAACATGAATAATATATTTCATAGGATGGGCCATATTAAATCAGAAAGTTTAGGCACCACTGATTTAGTGGAAGGATCTGAGCTTAACTCATTGGGTGCTGGTCGTGTTGCGCTACACAGCATTAGCGTTAGCACATTAGCTCCATAACCCAATGGCTTCAGCGTCTGTCAATCACGCTGATATATTCAAAGCATGTCACTTTCCGCCAACTTCCATCTGCGCCGCTGCAGGCTTGCGGCTGGAGCTGAGGTTGGCGGCACGTGATGTGATGTGATTATGCGTGCGTTCAGAAGAGGCAGTGAGAAGATTAAAGGGCTTTGTTGTCTCTGCGCGGTTACACGGAACCCAGAGCTCCTCCCGCTGTTTTACCCGCTCATCAGGCAGTCCCTTCATGTCACAGCGTTGCAAATGAAAGCGTTTGCACATTTCCGAGCATGTTGGCAGAGTGGAATAATAGCAAAAGCTCCATTAAACGCTCAGCGGGCATTCCTTATTGACTAATAAAACGCTTTCACTCAAAATAAACTTTCCATCATTAGAATCCTCTTCAGTTTTAATAGCTCAGGTTTTCACCTCCCCCCATAAATCCCATAAATCAAAGTGGACCAGAGACGGGTCCTTTTCTGGGATGCATGGCTTTTACATGTGAGAGAGGCCAAGGATGAAATGTGGGGATGTACAGACAGATAAAGAGTGACACAGAGAGAAATAGAGAGAGAGAGAGAGAAAGAGAGGCAGCAAGGTAGAGAGAGAGAGAGAGAGAGAAAGAGGTAGGAGAGGAGACAGAGGCGGCTGTAGAATTTCTAGTTGAGGATAAAAATGTGCTGTGCATGCACGAAACTAACGATGGCCCCGGTTGAAAAGATGACAAACGCTTCCCACATCTTTAAATGTCCTTTTGAAGGGGTTGGGAAAACGTGATAAAAATCACTGACATTTTCCGTTTGTTGATCCACGATAAAGGAGAGGAAGTGGGCAGTGAGATGTGCCGAAAGAGACGGAAAGGACCGTGATTGACAGCCGCGGGAACAGCAGCTGATTGGCCGTTGCTATTCACGCCACTGTGGGAAAAGCACATTCATTTGCATTCCTTTGCAGTCATTTACAAACAGTGCAAAGAAAAATAACTCATCACATGTGCAGCATCATTTATAGACATTTTTAAAAAGCTGTTTGCTTGGTGTCATATTCATGTGAAACGTGAACTAGTTTCCTGTCTAGTGTTGTTTTTCTTTCCACTGTGAAAAATGATCTCTAGTCAATGAATGAGATTTACTAAGACCTTTAGCACATGCAAAACCTTTTAACACACACAAAACTAATAACACAACCAATGATGGGTGAAAAAACCTTTTAGCACACACAAAACTAATAACACAACCAATGATTGGTGCAAAACCTTTTAGCACACACAAAACTAACAACACAACCAATGATTGGTTTAAAACCTTTTACCACACACAAAACTAACAACACAACCAATGATTGGTGCAAAACCTTTTACCACACACAAAACTAACAACACAACCAATGATTGGTGCAAAACCTTTTAGCACACACAAAACTAATAACTCAACCAATGATTGGTACAAAACCTTTTAGCACACACAAAACTAATAACACAACCAATGATTGGTGCAAGACAAATACCATGACCAATCATTGGTCATGTTATTGGTTTTGCATGTGCAAATGGTTTTTGGGTCTTAGTAAATCAAGCCCTCGGAGTTATATTCATAAAGCATTTTAGAACCGCAGTGCTGATCTGGGATCAGTTTTTCCTTTTGGCTTCATAATGAATAAGGTTGGGCTCTGGACCGGGGAAAACAGAATCACACAGGTTTTACAAATACTGGACTTATTGTTTTTCACCAAGACAATTTATCAATTATCAATTACATTTTTTATGAATGTTACATAGGTTCCATTGAGATTTTGACGTACATTAAATTAAAATAAAATAATAAGTAGGGCTTGGATATCATTAATTATTGGAACAGTTAGTAATGGGATCAGTAATCAGAGGCTTATCTGAAAGCTGCATCAGCACATCTTGATTTTTAGGAATTAACTGCACACACATTTATCTTCCAGCTCCCAGTCAGGTAATGCTTTTCTCCCCAAACTTGTGTTTTCCATTGTGGGAAATATTGGCATTCCCATTAGAGCAATAATGACAATACATTAGTTAGCCCACAACCATTATATCACCACCAGTTTTATATTGAAATAATGATTGAAGAACACAGGAGCACACTCTGTAATGATTCCTAAAATGGACAGTTCTTAGGCCCATCAGTTCTTAGGCCCATCTCGAAAATCCCACTGCCAACAGTTGATTTGAAGGCTCAGTATTTTCGATATGAGAACACAGATACAGATTGGATATTTCACACTCAATGAAGCTATGTACTGTAGCACAAAAACAATCGAGAGAAGTAACAGCTGATGAATCGTCATTTGAACCGGTTGGGCTGCTCGGTCTACAGAAGTGCGTACATGTTTACTTATTCATTGTAATGCCTTTAAGACCATTTCCTGTTGTGAGTGGAAAAGCAGTCATTTTAAATCCAGTGCTTGTAGGTTGATTCTCTGTATGTCAGGAACATCTATAATTTATTTACCCAAAATCGCTGCCTGAAGAAGACCGTACCTGGTCGAATCGCTGCCTAAAGAAGACCGTACCTGGTCGAAACGTGTCGCTGCTTTTGTGCAAGTAGACATTGCCATTGTTTTTTGTCTTGCCTGTCTGTTTTCAGCGCTTATCGTGCATTTATTTTGTAAATGCCGTGCGGCTTCAGTAATTAAACGGACGGTACACTGTTTTTTTAATATTATCTCTTATCCCCTTTGCACAAAGTGCAACACAGTCTATCTGTTGAAGATGAATGAGGTCATGTTGAGGTCATACGTGCCACAGAAACGGAAAGAGAATTGCAGAACGCACGGCAGAGGTCTGGCCAAATGCCGCACAAGGTTGCACCCTATCTGCCAGTCAGAGGAAGCATGGGAGGGGTGTCATTGCTAATTATACGCCTTGTCAAAGTACAGAACACACGTTCCTGCCCCCGGACCCCTTTTCCTCCCTCCGAGTTCCTGCCGCTAGGCGTTGGTATTATGAGCTCAAAGTCATCGCAGAGAATTAGTGTGACTTTCACACGGGCTGAGTGATGGCGGACGGGGCCAGCGCTTTCTCTGAGTGATGGCGGACGGGGCCAGCGCTTTCTCTGAGCATCAAAGTGCACTTTCACACGGGCTGAGTGATGGCGGACGGGGCCAGCGCTTTCTCTGAGTGATGGCGGACGGGGCCAGCGCTTTCTCTGAGCATCAAAGTGCACTTTCACACGGGCTGAGTGATGGCGGACGGGGCCAGCGCTTTCTCTGAGTGATGGCGGACGGGGCCAGCGCTTTCTCTGAGCATCAAAGTGCACTTTCACACGGGCTGAGTGATGGTGGACGGGGCCAGTGATTTCTCTGAGTGATGGCGGACGGGGCCAACGCTTTCTCTGAGTGATGGCGGACGGGGCCAACGCTTTCTCTGAGTGATGGCGGACGGGGCCAGCGCTTTCTCTGAGTGATGGCGGATGGGGCCAGCGCTTTCTCTGAGTGATGGCGGACGGGGCCAGCGCTTTCTCTGAGTGATGGCGGAAGGGGCCAGCGCCTTCTCTGAGTGATGGCGGACGGGGCCAGCGCTTTCTCTGAGTGATGGCGGACGGGGCCAGCACTTTCTCTGAGCATCACAGTGCAACACTACCCTTCCCCAAACTCGCTCAATGCAATCAAAAAAAAAGAAAAGAAAAATAGTTTGACAGCTCGCCAAAAAAGATAACATTTGGGAAAACTGGCATTTGAAGGTATTAATGTACAGTGTAATCTTGCCATTCTAAATAGCATCTATTGAATAATCCATGTTTGAAATTAAATAAAAGTACAGGAACCGTGACTGGTGTACATCTCTTTTCTTATGTTAAGACCACAGCAAGCATCATTTATGTAGCTTTATTTAAAGCTTAAAAAACGGACAAATTGCTGTCAAACAGAAATATGCAGCACTGAACAAGCAGGAGTGTTTTGCCTTTGGTGTAACTCAGTGAGAACAGAGGCACTGACCTTTTTCAAATGCAGTGGCTATGATTTTGCACACATAATTTAACAGTCAAGTAATATAATACTATAAAAGCCATGCATCTCAGACTCACCGCACATGCAGGCACTTGTTGCCACTGTCTAATGCCTGTCATACATCACTCTGATGGTACACTGGACAATCTTCTATTATTATTATTATTATAGCAGTAGTAATAGCAGCAGCATTAGTTGTAGCAGTAGTAGTCATGATAGTAGCAGCATCAGCAGCAGTAGTAGCAGTAGCAACAGTAAAAGTAGCAGTAGCAGTAGTAGTAGCAGCAGCAGCATCAGCAGTAGCAGTAGTAGCAGCAGCAGCAGCAGTAGTAGTAGCAGCAGCAGCAGTAGTAGTAGTAGCACTACTAGCAGTAGCAGTAGCAGTAGTAGCAGCAGCAGTAGCAGCAGCAGCAGTAGTAGCAGTCAAATGGTGAATCTTATTCATTCATGACAATCAACTCTATGGCTTTGGCATTATTGTTTAATTACTTTCATGCCAATAAAGCTTGTTAACTGAATTGACTTAAGGTGGACCTGATAATTCTAGAACACTGAAGACACTGATAATTCCAGAACACTGAAGACACTGATAATTCTAGAACACTGAAGACACTGATAATTCCGGATCACTGAAGACACTGATAATTCTTGAACACTGAAGACACTGATAATTCTAGAACATTGAAGACACTGATAATTCCAGAACACTGCAGACATTTGTTCCCTTGATGTTTTTAAAGTCACTAGCTAAAAGTCCATGACGAAGAGGAAGCCTTCAGTCCATGACTGAAGAGGAAGCCTTCAGAAGCCTCTGAGGGTAAATCTCTTCAGATTTACCCTCAGAGATCCTAGCAGGCTGAATGAACACCATAGGTTTGTAACGACAATGAATCACCTGAATCACAACACAAGGACCACGTCAATTCAATAAAAATACTTTAGTGTAAGCACTTCAATCCTCGCACTTCATAATCTTATCAAAATCTTTCCATGCAGCCATGCTGCATGTTGATGAGACTGGCTCTGGAAAAAAATAACTAGAACCTGAGTGTTCTTATCTCACTCATCTCTGGAACCAATAAGTATGTGCGAGTGTACAGGGAACTTGCGGTGGAAACCTTTTTTCATGGAACAGGTGGATGGAAAAAAAATACACACTTTTACAGAAGAGAAATGAGCCAAAATAAGGAGGCAGGATTAGCATGAGCACATGGAGCTAGAGGCAGGATTAGCATGAACACATGGAGCTAGAGGCAGGATTAGCATGAGCACATGGAGCTGGAGGCAGGATTAGCATGAACACATGGAGCTGGAGGCAGGATTAGCATGAGCACATAGAGCTGGAGGCAGGATTAGCATGAGCACATAGAGCTGGAGGCAGGATTAGCATGAGCACATAGAGCTGGAGGCAGGATTAGCATGAGCACATGGAGCTGGAGGCAGGATTAGCATGAGCACATGGAGCTGGAGGCAGGATTAGCATGAGCACATAGAGCTGGAGGCAGGATTAGCATGAACACATGGAGCTGGAGGCAGGATTAGCATGAACACATGGAGCTGGAGGCAGGATTAGCATGAGCACATGGAGCTGGAGACAGGATTAGCATGAACACATGGAGCTGGAGGCAGGATTAGCATGAGCACATGGAGCTGGAGGCAGGATTAGCATGAACACATGGAGCTGGAGGCAGGATTAGCATGAACACATGGAGCTGGAGGCAGGATTAGCATGAACACATGGAGCTGGAGGCAGGATTATCATGAACACATGGAGCTGGAGGCAGGATTAGCATGAACACATGGAGCTGGAGGCAGGATTAGCATGAGCACATGGAGCTGGAGGCAGGATTAGCATGAGCACATGGAGCTGGAGGCAGGGTTAGCATGAGCACATGGAGCTGGAGGCAGGATTAGCATGAACACATGGAGCTGGAGGCAGGGTTAGCATGAGCACATGGAGCTGGAGGCAGGATTAGCATGAACACATGGAGCTGGAGGCAGGATTATCATGAGCACATGGAGCTGGAGGCAGGATTAGCATGAGCACATGGAGCTGGAGGCAGGATTAGCATGAGCAGATGGAGCTGGAGGCAGGATTAGCATGAGCACATGGAGCTAGAGGCAGGGTTAGCATGAGCACATGGAGCTGGAGGCAGGATTAGCATGAACACATGGAGCTGGAGGCAGGATTATCATGAGCACATGGAGCTGGAGGCAGGATTAGCATGAGCACATGGAGCTGGAGGCAGGATTAGCATGAGCAGATGGAGCTAGAGGCAGGATTAGCATGAGCACATGGAGCTGGAGGCAGGATTAGCATGAACACATGGAGCTGGAGGCAGGATTATCATGAGCACATGGAGCTAGAGGCAGGGTTAGCATGAGCACATGGAGCTGGAGGCAGGATTAGCATGAACACATGGAGCTAGAGGCAGGGTTAGCATGAGCACATGGAGCTGGAGGCAGGATTAGCATGGATTAGAGTCGTTAGTAGGAACGGTGAGATTGGAGCGGTGGGCGCTCCCTGGGGAATTGGCTCCTAATGCAAAGAAACTGCATCAAAGGGCCCCCCCCCCCCCCCCCCCCCCCCAATCTCCAGGATGCAGCGGATAGTGACCCCTCGTCTCCGAGCCTCCTGTCCAATCTCCTTTTCTCTTTTTTTTTATGTTTTAATGGTCTCAGCTCCGCTGTGGATCGCCTGGGGAACCAATCTCCCACTTTATTATTTTTTTCATTAAATTGGTGGGGTGGTGTGAACTGGGAAAGCACTTTCAGGATGAGGGAAAACCCTCGTCTGGGAATTACGTGGCGTGAAATCTTTCCGGCTTCCGCCGCACCGTCGCGTTCCTTCCCGGGAGATGGAGTGTCGCGCAGTTGCCGTTCACGAAAACGTTTCGCATCTGCCTCTTAAATAACCGTCTGGAATATTTTTAATCATGTGGTAGAGCTATTGCTTTGGTTCAGTAGCCACTGGTAGGGATATAGTTTGGTATATGGAGATTTCCTGTTCACTTTGATGACTACACACGGTTCAGGCAAGCCTTGGTGTGTTAAAGGTCAGAAATTGCTAAAATGACCTCCCCAAGTTGTGCTTGTGAAGGCATAGTTATCACTCACTTTGGTTGCCGTGGCAGCACATCCTCAAAATGGCCGTGCTGGATGAGTCCGCTGGGTACTCGGTCAAAAAGGGGAAAGTTACTTGAAAAAAGGCCTTTTAAAATGCTTTCAAGAGGATTTTTTTTACACACTGTGGGCGTGGCTCCCTTAACAACTCACAGCCCTGCATGATTAGAACATTACTGAGCATCACAGAAGGTCACACACAACCGCATAGTCAATATTCATCACTTTTGTGCTCATATCCTAATATTGAAATTATGCTGTGTCTCCATTATTTTTAATAGAGCCAATCTCAATTATTAAGAAGCTTAATTTAATTTCAAAGCATCTGAGGAGGAATGATTACTGGGTGGGGAAAAGGGTTCGCAATGAAGTCATCCAAATATTTTGTCTGTAAACTCACTAACTTTTTAAAATAATTTTTTTCTGTTTGGAATTCCCTATTTATTCTGTTTGGACCCATAACATTGTTGTGCTGTCTTCCACCAAAATCCCAGAGAGCGCATACACACATTTACTGTGTCCTTCACATGGCCGGCACATCATCTCCTCCCTGCACTCTGCAGTCTATTGGCTGCTGCTCCGGGAGATGCAGATGTGCAGGACGCTTGAGCCAACAGAGGGGGCGCTATTGCAGGAATTAACCAATGCCACTCTGGGGACGTGTCATCCACCGGTAGAGTTAAAAGGTCATTTAACTTCTTACATGACAGACATTGACTGTCACTCAGGGGATATTCTATTCTGTGGTAATGATGATAAATATTCAACCAGGGAACAGCGAGGATATCTCTGGTGAATTACATGTCTGTACAAATACAGATCTTAGAGCCAGAAGTTCATATTTATTTTTTTTAGATGTGTGAGTTTGCACAGCCACATATAAAGCCACGTGATGTTTAAATCCATAAATCAAATGACAGCGATCGATGGCGGAAAGCATCGTACTTCATAATCACTGCTCACACTGCCAATAGACGATCTATCTTCATGCATTGGAGGGGTTGGAGTGATAGTAGTTTATGTATTCCAATTATGCAAAAATAATGTAAAGTTGTATGACATTAAATGCAAATACACTGTGTCAAGGCAAAGCAAGTTATTACTTTTTAAAATGTTATAATCTTTTTATATTATTCTTTCTGGAAAATGGCACACTATGTGGGGATTTTATTTTATTTTAATTCTTCCTTCATAACTAGAGAGGATTACAAATGAGATGCTGTGTGTCAGAGTGCTTATAAACTTCACCCCCAAATTTGGTCCTAATAAAGCAAGTCAAACACTTGTGGGAAAAGTGTAATTTTGATTATTGCAGTTGTAATAAACACATTATGTAACTTTACTTTGTGTATAATCAATCCAGCGTGGATCTCACAAGGCTTACAATCCCTTTATTATGAGAGTTTATTAAAAAAGAAATGAAAGAAAAGACACAAGCTATGGGGAATGCTATAACACAGAGGTTTGAGTTCAGCAGGTATATAAGACCCAGGATGAGAGTCCACTTCAGGCACGTAATTATGATTCACATTATGCTGCACTTATTGTTAATAAAGCACATTAATAATGGTGTAATATAAATGAAAATAAGGTATATTGAGAGAGAGAGAACATGGGGCTCTATTGTTACATGCATATCGCCAGACCATTTCCAATAACACCACTGCAATGCCCCTCAATAATCATATAGAGGAGGAAACTGACAGGATGCTTCCCGATAGTCAGCTTGTGTTTATATACATGTATGTATATAAATGTATGCACTTATTGTATGTCGCTTTGGATATGAAATGACTGTAATATAAATGTATGTATATATCTGGAGACCCCAGCCACCTTCTAAGGACCATATTTAGACATATTTATTAATGTTGAGCCAAAACTCAATGATGTACTTGCTAAGGAAGTAAAATAGATGTGAATTATGTATTAAACATGAACATTTCCATCCTATTATTATTATTATTATTATTATTATTATTATTATTTTATTTTACCTTTTGTACATTGCAAGCAGGAAACTTTGTCAGTAGTGAACTTCAGACAGACGTACAGACAAAGTGAGCATGCACCCATAACTGCTATTATTATGGGCACAATAACACCCGTAATAAAGATTTAAAACCTGACAAAACTGTGCCCCAGGTCTTCTCCTAAATCCATTCTAAATTGCAGGGGATAACCTGCAATAATGTTTCCAGCTGCACCTCGTGTGAAACTGGTAATTCAGCACCGCCATGTGATGCACGTGTCCCTAAGAAACCCATATAACTTAACTTGCCTTTATTTGTTTACCTGTTTGTTTATCATAGTGTACTATGCCCAGTCAATGTGTATATAGTTGCTCACAGAGGACGCTTGATGAGTGATTTTGGAATCAGGAATTATTAAAAGATTTTCACTAAAAAAGTAGTTTTGGGACCAAGCAGACAGCACGGTATTATCCAATCAGATCTTAGGGCCGGGAGGCCCTCTATAAGAACACGCATCGAGTTTCACAAATCCTTCACCTCTCAAACCGTGGTGTGCGTTCAGAGAGAGTGCTAAGCTTTTGAGAGAGTAGTTCAGGTGATACATATATTCCAGTAGTTTCACCATGCATTGCAACAACACTGACAAATCAAACAGATTTCTGCACCATCGACTTCCTGTCAATCCTTCTACAGTATATAACATTTGCAATGTACAGATTTAATTTGCTTGGGCAGGATTTAGTGAAAACTGGGAGGTCAACGTCTTCATGAGGGAACATATAGCTCATTAAAAAGCCACTGTGAAACATTTCAAGAATATCACGGAATGATGTGGTTAGATTCCCATTTGGTTATGAGATAATGTTATAGCACAAATATTAATAAATAATAAGAAAACACACCGCAATTGTATATAAGGTGCTGGTGATCGTAGTCGTCGAAATGTTGGTAATGAAATTATGAATATATGGAGCAGTGTTCATTTCTGTTTTTAGTATGACACAAATATTCCCCAAACAGTTATTGTTCTAAACAGGTTCTGGCTCGATCAGGGGAAACCTTCCAGGCATGTTATAGTACTTATGGTTATTATTTAGTCATGAGAGAAATATTATGGAGCACTGAGTGTCAATAGCATTTTAAAAATGTCCTTTAAAAATGTACCGAAATTCTGGATTTGTGACTCAAAAACAATCTGCAGGGGACATGGATGAAATCAGACAAACGGAAGTGTTGGGAATGTTGCTCCTAACATACTGGTAATGTTATTTATACCAAAACCTGTTAGCTGGGATAAAACTGATTTTTTCTTTGTGAATAGACAGTACATTCCTCCTGAGAACAGGGTAATCTTGTAATGTATAAGACACGTGTATTAATGAGAAAATAGAGGGAATGTTCAAATAATAATTAAAAAATAGTTGTTTACAAGTAAAACTAGATTAACAATTCCTAAATAAATTGTAGGTGTCGTTGCTTCGCAGTGGTGTCAATAGCTGGAAATGGTATAGAAAGATGGTAATATGGTATAGTGTGAGGTGGTAAATAAAAGGTGGAAATGGTATGAAGTGGTAATGTGGTATAAAGGGATCTAAAGAAGGTGAAAGTGTTAAAATAGGTGATGTATTTTGTGGTAAGTAGTCTAAAGAACCTGGAAGTGATACAAAGTAATGAATTGTGATGAAAGCACAAAAAGGTGATGTCAAATCATCTGGGATAGTATTGTTAGGTCATAACAGTGTTGTAGAGGGAGGCATTGTGATGTCATAAGCAGTGTAATATGTTACAGCATCCACATTCTATTGCATCGGTTTTCAAAACGTGCCCATTGACTCCCATTCATTTTTTTGGCGATAAAAGGTAAATTATCTGAAAAAGTGTACATGGTATAAAGGTAAAAAGTAATAGCAAGCTGGAGGGTGTATTAAGGTATAATATGAGGTATGAATGGTGTTGATGGTGTGAATGGTGTAGAAGGAGGTTTTCAAGAAGTGGCGGAATAATAATAAGTATGGTGAATAACAAAAGGTGCTGTTTCACAACCACACCTAAAAAGACACATGACTGTTATTTAATCATTCACACACACAATCCCCTTTTATAATTACAATTCACAGTTTATTAATCTGTACCATCAAGTTTGGATAACCCAATAATGTTATAAAGTATAACTTTATATGACTGCCTGAACCTTTAATTTAATAAAGCATGCCCTCAACTAACTAATTTAACCCTTTGAAGAGCAGGTTTTTTTGGAATGTTTTCAAGATTCTAAGTCAGTGTTCAGGAACCCCATTGCTTTCAATTACATGTAGTGATTGTTACAACATCATTAGAAGAGTCAGTTAATTACATTCTTATACCTTGAAGGGTTAAAGAAAGGGACCCAAGTTTAATAGTAAATGGGGTGTACACATCGTGGGTTTGAATGAATGGTCGCAAAAACCGTTACCTGATATTTTGTTGTAATGAGAGGGTTAGGGGGAAATGGTCCTCATAAGAATGTGTTTCCTGCAAGGAGAGGAACATAAAGCACTGAAATGTGGTGAATTTAAAATAATTAAAATCACAAGCAAAATAATGTTGATGAAATGTGGTGTTAAATGGCTGATATTGAGGCAGTGGTGGTAGTGTGAGGACGCTCCTTGGCCAGAAGGGGGAATCAAACAGGGCTTATCTGAGGCTCAGAGCGTGCCGCTGTAAATACATATCGCAGCGGAAACGCAGATGACCCAGGGAAATAAAAGAGCCTGGATGGTGGAGACTGGAAAGCTTGTTTGGCTCACTGCATCTCTTTCCATGCCAGTGCTCACTGTACAGAAGCCATGCTGCTAAAATTCTGTAAGATTATGCCAGGGGCCTGACACAGTCTTCCTGTAGTAAGGTTGCCATTATCGCAGAAAACAAGGGAGCAAGCCTTGCATGGTTTGTTGAGAATTCTTAGGGCGCATAACTCATTAGCCTAAAAATGGCTGCCTGGATTTGCAATAAACAACCCTTGAAATACCCTCTGTCAGGACATTGAGTTCTGATTCAAATCACCTTTACTGTGTATATTTTTTATTGCTAATATATTGCTAATATTTTAGTGTAAATTGTACAGAACATTCAAATAATTAATTAGCATGCAGCTCTTGTAATATCCTTCCAGTTTTTAATGTAGTGCGTCTGAGTTGCAAATGCTGTGTGTTGCATTCACGGCACAGCTTTTGTTCAATTTAAATTTTCCACCTGATTTCAGCTGTTTTGTACCATAAAACCAAGAATGCAAATAGTATCACAGAGGATGAGTCTCTATCATAGATATATCTGCAATGCAGACAAAGATCGACACATTCATTCGGTGATTTACATGCCAACATTTTGTTGAACAATTTTGCATTCAAACATAACATGCACACAATAATCATTAATACATAATGCAGCTGAGATATCAGTAAAGTCTTTGAATGCAAATGGAACATTCCATTCCCCTTCCAAAGGGCATGGCTAGTAAATTCCCCGAAGCAATCTTTTTAAGCCGAATATTTCACACTGCCTGAGATTTTCGGGAGATTGTTAGGAAAGCTTAAGACGTTAACTGGGGGACCGTGAATAATCTCTGTGAGTTGTGAATGTATTAAACAGAATACATTTGAGATGCTTAGAGAAGATAAATGGTAAAAGTAAACAAGTAAATCCTATTCTCTAGATATATTTGTCAACACAACAGGCAAATAAGGTCAGTTTTTATTGCATAATGCATATTTAGTTCTGATGCATATTCAGTTCTGACCTTTGTCTGCAATGCTTCCCGCTTCATCCACTTTTTGTCACTGGAACAGAATTAATCTTATTAAACTGTGAACACAGTTTGGACAGAAGAAGTGGAATGCACCGTCACCCACTGGAGCAATGTAGCAGTTAAAGACTGCTTACCTGTCCTCAGCACACCAGCCAGAAGCTGCTTCTTACTGCCTGAGTGGATAAATCAGAAAGTTAAATGTTGGGTTTAACATACATCGTTCGCACTGTATTGGAACTCTGACTCGAATGCTCTCGTTGCCAAGGTGACATATATAGTGCACAGGGAACTATTTATGTATTTATGAAGCTGGAGGTTTGATGACTTCATGCTGGTCGAATGCACAGAACAACAGTGGAACAGTGGAATTGTATGCTATGTCATTTACGGTTAAATGTCTGGCATCTTAGCCACTGCTCCACACCGCAATTATACTCTTCCTGCAACTGGACTACACGTTACCCAATCAGAAACAAATATATTTGGCCAATCATATTGTCCAGATACTTGATTTAGAACTGGAAGAGTATCCTAACTATGGCCTAGATTCAATCAATATTTGACCTTTAAGTTAAGGACATGTATGGATTGAATGCAGACCTGTGTGGAACATTGTTACAGGTGTGTTTGGCAGTTAACTTCCCACTATGACATGCATCCTGTGGAGCACACAGAGGATTGTAGGCTCGCTGATTTCTCCGTGGTCTTGCGGCATACGGTCGGCTGAAAACAAAACCTTCCGGAGGTTTCAGGGAACGCCAGGGGCTCTGGCCTGGGAATATCACATTCCAGGTCTCGTCCTTAAGGAAGCGGGGAAAATGAAAACAAGAGCACCAACGGCGGTTTCCCGGACGACCTCCTCCGACAATCAAAGGAGAATAAAAGCAGATGTCATTCACATCAAAAAAAACTGAGAGATGCATTTTTCACATTAGATGTGACCAAGGTGGCTTTGATCTTGCAAATGGTTCCCTAATGCATAGCGCTTTAAATAAGGGGCTTAAATGACGGTGGTGTGCGGACAGCGTAAGACTGCTGTTAAGGTGTGTTTAAATAAGGGGCTTAAATGACGGTGGTGTGCGGACAGCGTAAGGCTGCTGTTAAGGTGTGTTTAAATAAGGGGCTTAAATGAGGGTGGTGTGCGGACAGCGTAAGACTGCTGTTAAGGTGTGTTTAAATAAGGGGCTTAAATGAGGGTGGTGTGCGGACAGCGTAAGGCTGCTGTTAAGGTGTGTTTAAATAAGGGGCTTAAATGAGGGTGGTGTGCGGACAGCGTAAGACTGCTGTTAAGGTGTGTTTAAATAAGGGGCTTAAATGACGGTGGTGTGCGGACAGCGTAAGACTGCTGTTAAGGTGTGTTTAAATAAGGGGCTTAAATGACGGTGGTGTGCGGACAGCGTAAGGCTGCTGTTAAGGTGTGTTTAAATAAGGGGCTTAAATGACGGTGGTGTGCGGACAGCGTAAGACTGCTGTTAAGGTGTGTTTAAATAAGGGGCTTAAATGAAGGTGGTGTGCGGACAGCGTAAGACTGCTGTTAAGGTGTGTTTAAATAAGGGGCTTAAATGACGGTGGTGTGCGGACAGCGTAAGGCTGCTGTTAAGGTGTGTTTAAATAAGGGGCTTAAATGACGGTGGTGTGCGGACAGCGTAAGACTGCTGTTAAGGTGTGTTTAAATAAGGGGCTTAAATGACGGTGGTGTGCGGACAGCGTAAGACTGCTGTTAAGGTGTGTTTAAATAAGGGGCTTAAATGACGGTGGCGTGCGGACAGCGTAAGACTGCTGTTAAGGTGTGTTTAAATAAGGGGCTTAAATGACGGTGGTGTGCGGACAGCGTAAGGCTGCTGTTAAGGTGTGTTTAAATAAGGGGCTTAAATGACGGTGGTGTGCGGACAGCGTAAGACTGCTGTTAAGGTGTGTTTAAATAAGGGGCTTAAATGACGGTGGTGTGCGGACAGCGTAAGACTGCTGTTAAGGTGTGTTTAAATAAGGGGCTTAAATGACGGTGGTGTGCGGACAGCGTAACACTGCTGTTAAGGTGTGTTTAAATAAGGGGCTTAAATGACGGTGGTGTGCGGACAGCGTAAGGCTGCTGTTAAGGTGTGTTTAAATAAGGGGCTTAAATGACGGTGGTGTGCGGACAGCGTAAGGCTGCTGTTAAGGTGTGTTTAAATAAGGGGCTTAAATGACGGTGGTGTGCGGACAGCATAAGGCTGCTGTTAAGGTGTGTTTAAATAAGGGGCTTAAATGACGGTGGTGTGCGGACAGCGTAAGACTGCTGTTAAGGTGTGTTTAAATAAGGGGCTTAAATGACGGTGGTGTGCGGACAGCGTAAGGCAGCTGTTAAGGTGTGTTTAAATAAGGGGCTTAAATGACGGTGGTGTGCGGACAGCGTAAGACTGCTGTTAAGGTGTGTTTAAATAAGGGGCTTAAATGACGGTGGTGTGCGGACAGCGTAAGACTGCTGTTAAGGTGTGTTTAAATAAGGGGCTTAAATGACGGTGGTGTGCGGACAGCGTAAGGCTGCTGTTAAGGTGTGTTTAAATAAGGGGCTTAAATGACGGTGGTGTGCGGACAGCGTAAGACTGCTGTTAAGGTGTGTTTAAATAAGGGGCTTAAATGACGGTGGTGTGCGGACAGCGTAAGGCAGCTGTTAAGGTGTGTTTAAATAAGGGGCTTAAATGACGGTGGTGTGCGGACAGCGTAAGACTGCTGTTAAGGTGTGTTTAAATAAGGGGCTTAAATGACGGTGGTGTGCGGACAGCGTAAGACTGCTGTTAAGGTGTGTTTAAATAAGGGGCTTAAATGACGGTGGTGTGCGGACAGCGTAAGGCTGCTGTTAAGGTGTGTTTAAATAAGGGGCTTAAATGACGGTGGTGTGCGGACAGCGTAAGACTGCTGTTAAGGTGTGTTTAAATAAGGGGCTTAAATGACGGTGGTGTGCGGACAGCGTAAGACTGCTGTTAAGGTGTGTTTAAATAAGGGGCTTAAATGACGGTGGTGTGCGGACAGCGTAAGGCTGCTGTTAAGGTGTGTTTAAATAAGGGGCTTAAATGACGGTGGTGTGCGGACAGCGTAAGGCTGCTGTTAAGGTGTGTTTAAATAAGGGGCTTAAATGACGGTGGTGTGCGGACAGCGTAAGACTGCTGTTAAGGTGTGTTTAAATAAGGGGCTTAAATGACGGTGGTGTGCGGACAGCGTAAGGCTGCTGTTAAGGTGTGTTTAAATAAGGGGCTTAAATGACGGTGGTGTGCGGACAGCGTAAGACTGCTGTTAAGGTGTGTTTAAATAAGGGGCTTAAATGACGGTGGTGTGCGGACAGCGTAAGGCTGCTGTTAAGGTGTGTTTAAATAAGGGGCTTAAATGACGGTGGTGTGCGGACAGCGTAAGGCTGCTGTTAAGGTGTGTTTAAATAAGGGGCTTAAATGACGGTGGTGTGCGGACAGCGTAAGACTGCTGTTAAGGTGTGTTTAAATAAGGGGCTTAAATGACGGTGGTGTGCGGACAGCGTAAGACTGCTGTTAAGGTGTGTTTAAATAAGGGGCTTAAATGACGGTGGTGTGCGGACAGCGTAAGACTGCTGTTAAGGTGTGTTTAAATAAGGGGCTTAAATGACGGTGGTGTGCGGACAGCGTAAGGCTGCTGTTAAGGTGTGTTTAAATAAGGGGCTTAAATGACGGTGGTGTGCGGACAGCGTAAGACTGCTGTTAAGGTGTGTTTAAATAAGGGGCTTAAATGAAGGTGGTGTGCGGACAGCGTAAGACTGCTGTTAAGGTGTGTTTAAATAAGGGGCTTAAATGACGGTGGTGTGCGGACAGCGTAAGGCTGCTGTTAAGGTGTGTTTAAATAAGGGGCTTAAATGACGGTGGTGTGCGGACAGCGTAAGACTGCTGTTAAGGTGTGTTTAAATAAGGGGCTTAAATGACGGTGGTGTGCGGACAGCGTAAGACTGCTGTTAAGGTGTGTTTAAATAAGGGGCTTAAATGACGGTGGCGTGCGGACAGCGTAAGACTGCTGTTAAGGTGTGTTTAAATAAGGGGCTTAAATGACGGTGGTGTGCGGACAGCGTAAGGCTGCTGTTAAGGTGTGTTTAAATAAGGGGCTTAAATGACGGTGGTGTGCGGACAGCGTAAGACTGCTGTTAAGGTGTGTTTAAATAAGGGGCTTAAATGACGGTGGTGTGCGGACAGCGTAAGACTGCTGTTAAGGTGTGTTTAAATAAGGGGCTTAAATGACGGTGGTGTGCGGACAGCGTAAGACTGCTGTTAAGGTGTGTTTAAATAAGGGGCTTAAATGATGGTGGTGTGCGGACAGCGTAAGGCTGCTGTTAAGGTGTGTTTAAATAAGGGGCTTAAATGACGGTGGTGTGCGGACAGCGTAAGGCTGCTGTTAAGGTGTGTTTAAATAAGGGGCTTAAATGACGGTGGTGTGCGGACAGCATAAGGCTGCTGTTAAGGTGTGTTTAAATAAGGGGCTTAAATGACGGTGGTGTGCGGACAGCGTAAGACTGCTGTTAAGGTGTGTTTAAATAAGGGGCTTAAATGACGGTGGTGTGCGGACAGCGTAAGGCAGCTGTTAAGGTGTGTTTAAATAAGGGGCTTAAATGACGGTGGTGTGCGGACAGCGTAAGACTGCTGTTAAGGTGTGTTTAAATAAGGGGCTTAAATGACGGTGGTGTGCGGACAGCGTAAGACTGCTGTTAAGGTGTGTTTAAATAAGGGGCTTAAATGACGGTGGTGTGCGAACAGCGTAAGGCTGCTGTTAAGGTGTGTTTAAATAAGGGGCTTAAATGACGGTGGTGTGCGGACAGCGTAAGACTGCTGTTAAGGTGTGTTTAAATAAGGGGCTTAAATGACGGTGGTGTGCGGACAGCGTAAGGCAGCTGTTAAGGTGTGTTTAAATAAGGGGCTTAAATGACGGTGGTGTGCGGACAGCGTAAGACTGCTGTTAAGGTGTGTTTAAATAAGGGGCTTAAATGACGGTGGTGTGCGGACAGCGTAAGACTGCTGTTAAGGTGTGTTTAAATAAGGGGCTTAAATGACGGTGGTGTGCGGACAGCGTAAGGCTGCTGTTAAGGTGTGTTTAAATAAGGGGCTTAAATGACGGTGGTGTGCGGACAGCGTAAGACTGCTGTTAAGGTGTGTTTAAATAAGGGGCTTAAATGACGGTGGTGTGCGGACAGCGTAAGACTGCTGTTAAGGTGTGTTTAAATAAGGGGCTTAAATGACGGTGGTGTGCGGACAGCGTAAGGCTGCTGTTAAGGTGTGTTTAAATAAAGGGCTTAAATGGCGGTGGTGTGCGGACAGCGTAAGACTGCTGTTAAGGTGTGTTTAAATAAGGGGCTTAAATGACGGTGGTGTGCGGACAGCGTAAGGCTGCTGTTAAGGTGTGTTTAAATAAGGGGCTTAAATGACGGTGGTGTGCGGACAGCGTAAGGCTGCTGTTAAGGTGTGTTTAAATAAGGGGCTTAAATGACGGTGGTGTGCGGACAGCGTAAGACTGCTGTTAAGGTGTGTTTAAATAAGGGGCTTAAATGACGGTGGTGTGCGGACAGCGTAAGGCTGCTGTTAAGGTGTGTTTAAATAAGGGGCTTAAATGACGGTGGTGTGCGGACAGCGTAAGACTGCTGTTAAGGTGTGTTTAAATAAGGGGCTTAAATGACGGTGGTGTGCGGACAGCGTAAGGCTGCTGTTAAGGTGTGTTTAAATAAGGGGCTTAAATGACGGTGGTGTGCGGACAGCGTAAGGCTGCTGTTAAGGTGTGTTTAAATAAGGGGCTTAAATGACGGTGGTGTGCGGACAGCGTAAGACTGCTGTTAAGGTGTGTTTAAATAAGGGGCTTAAATGACGGTGGTGTGCGGACAGCGTAAGACTGCTGTTAAGGTGTGTTTAAATAAGGGGCTTAAATGACGGTGGTGTGCGGACAGCGTAAGACTGCTGTTAAGGTGTGTTTAAATAAGGGGCTTAAATGACGGTGGTGTGCGGACAGCGTAAGGCTGCTGTTAAGGTGTGTTTAAATAAGGGGCTTAAATGACGGTGGTGTGCGGACAGCGTAAGACTGCTGTTAAGGTGTGTTTAAATAAGGGGCTTAAATGACGGTGGTGTGCGGACAGCGTAAGACTGCTGTTAAGGTGTGTTTAAATAAGGGGCTTAAATGACGGTGGTGTGCGGACAGCGTAAGGCTGCTGTTAAGGTGTGTTTAAATAAGGGGCTTAAATGACGGTGGTGTGCGGACAGCGTAAGACTGCTGTTAAGGTGTGTTTAAATAAGGGGCTTAAATGACGGTGGTGTGCGGACAGCGTAAGGCAGCTGTTAAGGTGTGTTTAAATAAGGGGCTTAAATGACGGTGGTGTGCGGACAGCGTAAGACTGCTGTTAAGGTGTGTTTAAATAAGGGGCTTAAATGACGGTGGTGTGCGGACAGCGTAAGACTGCTGTTAAGGTGTGTTTAAATAAGGGGCTTAAATGACGGTGGTGTGCGGACAGCGTAAGGCTGCTGTTAAGGTGTGTTTAAATAAGGGGCTTAAATGACGGTGGTGTGCGGACAGCGTAAGACTGCTGTTAAGGTGTGTTTAAATAAGGGGCTTAAATGACGGTGGTGTGCGGACAGCGTAAGACTGCTGTTAAGGTGTGTTTAAATAAGGGGCTTAAATGACGGTGGTGTGCGGACAGCGTAAGGCTGCTGTTAAGGTGTGTTTAAATAAGGGGCTTAAATGGCGGTGGTGTGCGGACAGCGTAAGACTGCTGTTAAGGTGTGTTTAAATAAGGGGCTTAAATGACGGTGGTGTGCGGACAGCGTAAGGCTGCTGTTAAGGTGTGTTTAAATAAGGGGCTTAAATGACGGTGGTGTGCGGACAGCGTAAGGCTGCTGTTAAGGTGTGTTTAAATAAGGGGCTTAAATGACGGTGGTGTGCGGACAGCGTAAGACTGCTGTTAAGGTGTGTTTAAATAAGGGGCTTAAATGACGGTGGTGTGCGGACAGCGTAAGGCTGCTGTTAAGGTGTGTTTAAATAAGGGGCTTAAATGACGGTGGTGTGCGGACAGCGTAAGACTGCTGTTAAGGTGTGTTTAAATAAGGGGCTTAAATGACGGTGGTGTGCGGACAGCGTAAGGCTGCTGTTAAGGTGTGTTTAAATAAGGGGCTTAAATGACGGTGGTGTGCGGACAGCGTAAGGCTGCTGTTAAGGTGTGTTTAAATAAGGGGCTTAAATGACGGTGGTGTGCGGACAGCGTAAGACTGCTGTTAAGGTGTGTTTAAATAAGGGGCTTAAATGACGGTGGTGTGCGGACAGCGTAAGACTGCTGTTAAGGTGTGTTTAAATAAGGGGCTTAAATGACGGTGGTGTGCGGACAGCGTAAGACTGCTGTTAAGGTGTGTTTAAATAAGGGGCTTAAATGACGGTGGTGTGCGGACAGCGTAAGGCTGCTGTTAAGGTGTGTTTAAATAAGGGGCTTAAATGACGGTGGTGTGCGGACAGCGTAAGACTGCTGTTAAGGTGTGTTTAAATAAGGGGCTTAAATGACGGTGGTGTGCGGACAGCGTAAGACTGCTGTTAAGGTGTGTTTAAATAAGGGGCTTAAATGACGGTGGTGTGCGGACAGCGTAAGGCTGCTGTTAAGGTGTGTTTAAATAAGGGGCTTAAATGGCGGTGGTGTGCGGACAGCGTAAGACTGCTGTTAAGGTGTGTTTAAATAAGGGGCTTAAATGACGGTGGTGTGCGGACAGCGTAAGGCTGCTGTTAAGGTGTGTTTAAATAAGGGGCTTAAATGACGGTGGTGTGCGGACAGCGTAAGGCTGCTGTTAAGGTGTGTTTAAATAAGGGGCTTAAATGACGGTGGTGTGCGGACAGCGTAAGACTGCTGTTAAGGTGTGTTTAAATAAGGGGCTTAAATGACGGTGGTGTGCGGACAGCGTAAGGCTGCTGTTAAGGTGTGTTTAAATAAGGGGCTTAAATGACGGTGGTGTGCGGACAGCGTAAGACTGCTGTTAAGGTGTGTTTAAATAAGGGGCTTAAATGACGGTGGTGTGCGGACAGCGTAAGGCTGCTGTTAAGGTGTGTTTAAATAAGGGGCTTAAATGACGGTGGTGTGCGGACAGCGTAAGGCTGCTGTTAAGGTGTGTTTAAATAAGGGGCTTAAATGACGGTGGTGTGCGGACAGCGTAAGACTGCTGTTAAGGTGTGTTTAAATAAGGGGCTTAAATGACGGTGGTGTGCGGACAGCGTAAGACTGCTGTTAAGGTGTGTTTAAATAAGGGGCTTAAATGACGGTGGTGTGCGGACAGCGTAAGACTGCTGTTAAGGTGTGTTTAAATAAGGGGCTTAAATGACGGTGGTGTGCGGACAGCGTAAGGCTGCTGTTAAGGTGTGTTTAAATAAGGGGCTTAAATGACGGTGGTGTGCGGACAGCGTAAGACTGCTGTTAAGGTGTGTTTAAATAAGGGGCTTAAATGAAGGTGGTGTGCGGACAGCGTAAGACTGCTGTTAAGGTGTGTTTAAATAAGGGGCTTAAATGACGGTGGTGTGCGGACAGCGTAAGGCTGCTGTTAAGGTGTGTTTAAATAAGGGGCTTAAATGACGGTGGTGTGCGGACAGCGTAAGACTGCTGTTAAGGTGTGTTTAAATAAGGGGCTTAAATGACGGTGGTGTGCGGACAGCGTAAGACTGCTGTTAAGGTGTGTTTAAATAAGGGGCTTAAATGACGGTGGCGTGCGGACAGCGTAAGACTGCTGTTAAGGTGTGTTTAAATAAGGGGCTTAAATGACGGTGGTGTGCGGACAGCGTAAGGCTGCTGTTAAGGTGTGTTTAAATAAGGGGCTTAAATGACGGTGGTGTGCGGACAGCGTAAGACTGCTGTTAAGGTGTGTTTAAATAAGGGGCTTAAATGACGGTGGTGTGCGGACAGCGTAAGACTGCTGTTAAGGTGTGTTTAAATAAGGGGCTTAAATGACGGTGGTGTGCGGACAGCGTAAGACTGCTGTTAAGGTGTGTTTAAATAAGGGGCTTAAATGACGGTGGTGTGCGGACAGCGTAAGGCTGCTGTTAAGGTGTGTTTAAATAAGGGGCTTAAATGACGGTGGTGTGCGGACAGCGTAAGGCTGCTGTTAAGGTGTGTTTAAATAAGGGGCTTAAATGACGGTGGTGTGCGGACAGCATAAGGCTGCTGTTAAGGTGTGTTTAAATAAGGGGCTTAAATGACGGTGGTGTGCGGACAGCGTAAGACTGCTGTTAAGGTGTGTTTAAATAAGGGGCTTAAATGACGGTGGTGTGCGGACAGCGTAAGGCAGCTGTTAAGGTGTGTTTAAATAAGGGGCTTAAATGACGGTGGTGTGCGGACAGCGTAAGACTGCTGTTAAGGTGTGTTTAAATAAGGGGCTTAAATGACGGTGGTGTGCGGACAGCGTAAGACTGCTGTTAAGGTGTGTTTAAATAAGGGGCTTAAATGACGGTGGTGTGCGGACAGCGTAAGGCTGCTGTTAAGGTGTGTTTAAATAAGGGGCTTAAATGACGGTGGTGTGCGGACAGCGTAAGACTGCTGTTAAGGTGTGTTTAAATAAGGGGCTTAAATGACGGTGGTGTGCGGACAGCGTAAGGCAGCTGTTAAGGTGTGTTTAAATAAGGGGCTTAAATGACGGTGGTGTGCGGACAGCGTAAGACTGCTGTTAAGGTGTGTTTAAATAAGGGGCTTAAATGACGGTGGTGTGCGGACAGCGTAAGACTGCTGTTAAGGTGTGTTTAAATAAGGGGCTTAAATGACGGTGGTGTGCGGACAGCGTAAGGCTGCTGTTAAGGTGTGTTTAAATAAGGGGCTTAAATGACGGTGGTGTGCGGACAGCGTAAGACTGCTGTTAAGGTGTGTTTAAATAAGGGGCTTAAATGACGGTGGTGTGCGGACAGCGTAAGACTGCTGTTAAGGTGTGTTTAAATAAGGGGCTTAAATGACGGTGGTGTGCGGACAGCGTAAGGCTGCTGTTAAGGTGTGTTTAAATAAGGGGCTTAAATGGCGGTGGTGTGCGGACAGCGTAAGACTGCTGTTAAGGTGTGTTTAAATAAGGGGCTTAAATGACGGTGGTGTGCGGACAGCGTAAGGCTGCTGTTAAGGTGTGTTTAAATAAGGGGCTTAAATGACGGTGGTGTGCGGACAGCGTAAGGCTGCTGTTAAGGTGTGTTTAAATAAGGGGCTTAAATGACGGTGGTGTGCGGACAGCGTAAGACTGCTGTTAAGGTGTGTTTAAATAAGGGGCTTAAATGACGGTGGTGTGCGGACAGCGTAAGGCTGCTGTTAAGGTGTGTTTAAATAAGGGGCTTAAATGACGGTGGTGTGCGGACAGCGTAAGACTGCTGTTAAGGTGTGTTTAAATAAGGGGCTTAAATGACGGTGGTGTGCGGACAGCGTAAGGCTGCTGTTAAGGTGTGTTTAAATAAGGGGCTTAAATGACGGTGGTGTGCGGACAGCGTAAGGCTGCTGTTAAGGTGTGTTTAAATAAGGGGCTTAAATGACGGTGGTGTGCGGACAGCGTAAGACTGCTGTTAAGGTGTGTTTAAATAAGGGGCTTAAATGACGGTGGTGTGCGGACAGCGTAAGACTGCTGTTAAGGTGTGTTTAAATAAGGGGCTTAAATGACGGTGGTGTGCGGACAGCGTAAGACTGCTGTTAAGGTGTGTTTAAATAAGGGGCTTAAATGACGGTGGTGTGCGGACAGCGTAAGGCTGCTGTTAAGGTGTGTTTAAATAAGGGGCTTAAATGACGGTGGTGTGCGGACAGCGTAAGACTGCTGTTAAGGTGTGTTTAAATAAGGGGCTTAAATGACGGTGGTGTGCGGACAGCGTAAGACTGCTGTTAAGGTGTGTTTAAATAAGGGGCTTAAATGACGGTGGTGTGCGGACAGCGTAAGGCTGCTGTTAAGGTGTGTTTAAATAAGGGGCTTAAATGACGGTGGTGTGCGGACAGCGTAAGACTGCTGTTAAGGTGTGTTTAAATAAGGGGCTTAAATGACGGTGGTGTGCGGACAGCGTAAGGCAGCTGTTAAGGTGTGTTTAAATAAGGGGCTTAAATGACGGTGGTGTGCGGACAGCGTAAGACTGCTGTTAAGGTGTGTTTAAATAAGGGGCTTAAATGACGGTGGTGTGCGGACAGCGTAAGACTGCTGTTAAGGTGTGTTTAAATAAGGGGCTTAAATGACGGTGGTGTGCGGACAGCGTAAGGCTGCTGTTAAGGTGTGTTTAAATAAGGGGCTTAAATGACGGTGGTGTGCGGACAGCGTAAGACTGCTGTTAAGGTGTGTTTAAATAAGGGGCTTAAATGACGGTGGTGTGCGGACAGCGTAAGACTGCTGTTAAGGTGTGTTTAAATAAGGGGCTTAAATGACGGTGGTGTGCGGACAGCGTAAGGCTGCTGTTAAGGTGTGTTTAAATAAGGGGCTTAAATGGCGGTGGTGTGCGGACAGCGTAAGACTGCTGTTAAGGTGTGTTTAAATAAGGGGCTTAAATGACGGTGGTGTGCGGACAGCGTAAGGCTGCTGTTAAGGTGTGTTTAAATAAGGGGCTTAAATGACGGTGGTGTGCGGACAGCGTAAGGCTGCTGTTAAGGTGTGTTTAAATAAGGGGCTTAAATGACGGTGGTGTGCGGACAGCGTAAGACTGCTGTTAAGGTGTGTTTAAATAAGGGGCTTAAATGACGGTGGTGTGCGGACAGCGTAAGGCTGCTGTTAAGGTGTGTTTAAATAAGGGGCTTAAATGACGGTGGTGTGCGGACAGCGTAAGACTGCTGTTAAGGTGTGTTTAAATAAGGGGCTTAAATGACGGTGGTGTGCGGACAGCGTAAGACTGCTGTTAAGGTGTGTTTAAATAAGGGGCTTAAATGAGGGTGGTGTGCGGACAGCGTAAGACTGCTGTTAAGGTGTGTTTAAATAAGGGGCTTAAATGACGGTGGTGTGCGGACAGCGTAAGACTGCTGTTAAGGTGTGTTTAAATAAGGGGCTTAAATGACGGTGGTGTGCGGACAGCGTAAGACTGCTGTTAAGGTGTGTTTAAATAAGGGGCTTAAATGACGGTGGTGTGCGGACAGCGTAAGGCTGCTGTTAAGGTGTGTTTAAATAAGGGGCTTAAATGACGGTGGTGTGCGGACAGCGTAAGACTGCTGTTAAGGTGTGTTTAAATAAGGGGCTTAAATGACGGTGGTGTGCGGACAGCGTAAGACTGCTGTTAAGGTGTGTTTAAATAAGGGGCTTAAATGAGGGTGGTGTGCGGACAGCGTAAGACTGCTGTTAAGGTGTGTTTAAATAAGGGGCTTAAATGAGGGTGGTGTGCGGACAGCGTAAGACTGCTGTTAAGGTGTGTTTAAATAAGGGGCTTAAATGACGGTGGTGTGCGGACAGCGTAAGACTGCTGTTAAGGTGTGTTTAAATAAGGGGCTTAAATGAGGGTGGTGTGCGGACAGCGTAAGACTGCTGTTAAGGTGTGTTTAAATAAGGGGCTTAAATGACGGTGGTGTGCGGACAGCGTAAGACTGCTGTTAAGGTGTGTTTAAATAAGGGGCTTAAATGAGGGTGGTGTGCGGACAGCGTAAGACTGCTGTTAAGGTGTGTTTAAATAAGGGGCTTAAATGACGGTGGTGTGCGGACAGCGTAAGACTGCTGTTAAGGTGTGTTTAAATAAGGGGCTTAAATGAGGGTGGTGTGCGGACAGCGTAAGACTGCTGTTAAGGTGTGTTTAAATAAGGGGCTTAAATGAGGGTGGTGTGCGGACAGCGTAAGACTGCTGTTAAGGTGTGTTTAAATAAGGGGCTTAAATGACGGTGGTGTGCGGACAGCGTAAGACTGCTGTTAAGGTGTGTTTAAATAAGGGGCTTAAATGACGGTGGTGTGCGGACAGCGTAAGACTGCTGTTAAGGTGTGTTTAAATAAGGGGCTTAAATGACGGTGGTGTGCGGACAGCGTAAGGCTGCTGTTAAGGTGTGTTTAAATAAGGGGCTTAAATGACGGTGGTGTGCGGACAGCGTAAGACTGCTGTTAAGGTGTGTTTAAATAAGGGGCTTAAATGACGGTGGTGTGCGGACAGCGTAAGGCTGCTGTTAAGGTGTGTTTAAATAAGGGGCTTAAATGACGGTGGTGTGCGGACAGCGTAAGACTGCTGTTAAGGTGTGTTTAAATAAGGGGCTTAAATGACGGTGGTGTGCGGACAGCGTAAGGCTGCTGTTAAGGTGTGTTTAAATAAGGGGCTTAAATGACGGTGGTGTGCGGACAGCGTAAGACTGCTGTTAAGGTGTTTAAAACCTTCTCGATTAAAGGGGATTTGTGACACACTCCATTAATCAAGAGCAGTGGCTCTTTAACGCACCCAAGAAGCAGACTTTGTTAAAAGTATATGAGCACCCCCATTAAGGGCAGAACCCAAAACAGAGCAGAGCAAATGAACAGGCAGGACAGACCTACAGA
>CM056395.1:30198042-30205542 GCA_029718625.1 Synaphobranchus kaupii | reverse complement strand
TATGAGGAAACAATTAGCAATTTGTCACCAAATGTTTGACACAAGAAAACATTTGGTCATTGTCGGCTGGTGACTAAGGAATCAAGGAACCAGACAAAATACAGTTATCCTGTTCATCAACTAACAGAAATGCAGTGAAGTACAATATTTTTTGATGGAGGGACTATGTACAAAAGGTTTCATAATTTCTAAAGGGTTCATCCGATATGGATGGAAATATCCTCAAATTAAAGCTGACAGTCTGCACTTCAACCTCATTATCATTGTATCCTTTCAAACTCAAAGTGCTAGAGTACAGAACCAAAATGTGCCACTGTCCAATGAATTATGAATTATGGTGCTCACTGTATATCAACATCCTGGAACCAACCTGTTAAAGGTCACATCCATTCACCTTACTCTATAATATGAAGATTCTGGCGAAGCTTCTCTACTCCGTATTCATATTTTCTCCTGTGTCAATATACAAACACAAGCTAATTCTCACATGCATCATCTTAGTTCTTTTAACTCCAAAATGATTGAGCAATTTCTCTCCAGACATGGTAGGATGCCAAATAATTACATACACCATCGAAACAATGGGTTTTGGACCATCACATGACTAATGTCGATTTGGTTTCCATGACTTGACATTTTGATAATAAAACCCTTACTTCCATAGACCTGAGCAGACCTGAGCAGACCTGAGCAGACTCCATGCTGCTGCTGTTTGTATTTTCGAAGTAAGTAATGACTCAATAACAATTTGTCAGTGACCATTCGCTCATCCACTTTATAATTTGAAGAAAGGGCCTCAGTCACAAACTGCCAATGTTCACATGTAGACTATACGTGGAATTTATTTGGTTGCCAAAGTTTTATGTTTGACTTTAAAAGTTTTAGACAGAATATCTCCCCAGGCAACACTGTTATTTGCTGCATGAAACAATTTGACACAATATGAGATTTGTTCTGTGTGGAGACTGCACCTTATAGCTACACTGTAATATTGTGTTAATGATGTGGCCAGGAGTCAGAAATTGGCAGTACTCAGCTAAAGCTGTTGTCAAGGTTAGGTTCGTTATTTTGTGTTCGGTTCAGTTTTCTGTGAAACTAGATGTTCAATGCCAGTGCACCACTAGCAAGCCTATTATTCGCCCACTGCAGTTTTGTTGGACCATATTGCCCGTTTGCGGCAAATGTTTTTTTTTTTTTTGAGCATTTGTAAGGTGGATATTGTAATGAAACATATATATATATATATATATATATATATATATATATATATATATATATATATATATGAGTATATATATTGCATATATATTTTTTATGTATATATAAGAGGAAGAAACATGGATGCTGAGTGTATTTCTGTCTTTTTCTTATCAGCGGCAAACAATCTGATGTTATCAATGTGCTCATGGGGGAAAGTTGTGAAGTGACGCGTTTTGTCATTGTGGACGTTTTAACCTTGATTAGACAAGATTTACTCCTGTGTGAAACAGGAATTAATTTGCAGGAGTTTGAAGGATAAGTTTGGGGGGGGGGGGGGGGGGGCATCCTGGGTTAGTTACCCCACCCCACCCACCCCCACCCCCCAGGGCTAATCTACTGTTCTCTGTTCTCCGCGCTCATATTTGTCTCCTGTGTGATCGTCCCACTGAAAGTCAATTCAAAAGCAATACAGCTCACGTGCACAGTGATGATATGTCAGTCTGGCCAGATTCCAAAGCTTGTGCCATGCATCAGTTTTCCCTGCCAACATTCCACAGACTTCAACGTACCCAGTCTCCCATTCCCGCAGGAATGGCCATCTGGGTGTACCTACAATTCACCTGATAAGCTTTGGATTGAGAGTGGGTTAAAAAAAATTGTATAACATTTTGTGGCAACATTGCTAATCACCACAAACATACATAATGGTATATAATGGTATATAATATGTAATGGTATATAATGGTATATAATACATAGTGGTATACAATGGCATATAATACATAATGGTATATAATGGTATATAATACATAATGGTATATAATGGTATATCATATATAATGGTATATAATACATAATTGTATATCATATATAATGGTATATAATGGCATATAATATATAATGGTATATAATGGGATATAATATATAATGGTATATAATGGTATATAATATATAATGGTATTGATTGTATTGTTTTACTAATTATATTGCTTGCTGCCGCTTGGCCAGGACACCCTTGTAAAAGAGATTTAATCTCAATGGAAATAGGATAAATAAATAAATAGAAATATAACATTGTGGAAAGTTCACATAGTATTTTGCGTGAGCTAAGTAATAATAAAAGACTTACAGAAAAGGTAAGAATTGAGCAATGACTCATGTATAGATTTTCTTTTTAATTATCTTAGCGTGCCACGCAGCACTGCGCTCCGCCACCCATCAAATATTCATGACTCCCATCAGACGAGAGTAACGTAGCGGAAGAATCAGTTCAATAATGAAAGTTTACTGGATTCACATGCTTTGCAGTGACATAAGCCTCTGTGCCAGACATTTTTCTTTCAATGTTAGTGTCCCAGAAGGAGTGTTTTAAGCGAGGATATATGTGTGGCTCTATTACCCCAATATGACCCAGAGGATATATGTGTGGCTCTATTACCCCGATATCACCCAGAGGACAGATGATGCCACCCAACCTAATATTTGCTTTACTGTTCTGAAGTGTTATGAGATGTGTAACGGTCTTTGACTTAATTACCTGAATTCAGGTGCTCACCAGAGATGATTATAAATCCAGCTCCCACCTTGCTTGTAAAGACAGTTTGCTGGTAAGTCATGTCATTTTCTGGGAAAACAAGAACAATTACTTTTTTTTAATTCTTTTTTACGCCCACTATATTGACCATAGGCGGTTGATCACTATGCCGGGATGATTCATAAGTCTTTTTTTTTTTGTGAACAGTGGGTCCAAGTTTTCCCAGTGAGGTGACAATTTTAACATTGAAGAAGCAATTATGAAACACCTTATGCTGCTACCTAAAGCTGCTGTATATAAAATAGAACAAAGGCATTGAACCCCGACACTAACGTCTTAATAGAATCCACCGACTGATTCACCCTCGCCCACCTCGACAGATTGAGTGTGTTTGCACCGACTGATTCACCCTCGCCCACCTCGACAGATTGAGTGTGTTTGCGCTCGGTTCGGGTGTACATTTACACAGTGTATCGCACACCAATTCACATCGCCATGACGATGAACTCCTTCCATTAAAACGCTGGATTCGCTCAGGAATCCGCCCGGAGTCATACCTTTGATATGTAGATTTTATTCTACATAGGATTTCTTATTTTGAAGAGGGGAAAAGGAGCGGGATCGGGGTTGTTGTCCCCCACCCATCGTAAGGACCGCCAGAGGTACCACTCACTGCTGCAACCTTGGGTCACTTGCTCAGGACCTGTCAGGAAATCCAGTATTCCCAGCATCCTAATGGGGACAGGTGTGTTTCACAGGGAAATGTGGCAGGTATTTCAAAAGGAACCTCATGGGGGGGGGGGGGGATAGCCAATCAGCAGCTCTATTTGCTTGTCTCTGCCTTTAACCAATGCTAATGCTAATGCTAACCCACTTCTGTTTTAAAAATCTTTGTCACTTTATTTATTTTTTATTTCAATCTGCTGCCACAAGTCTGGCGCTCATTAAGAGCCTTTCAGGGAAAAGGAGGACTCTGATTGGACGTTCCTTTGTAACTATCGTTTACAGCCGTGGTGATGGTTCAGTGTTGGATACCCTGCGTAATGTTTGCCAACAGAATAAAATGCAATCATGACAGCCATTAAGGTAGTGTGCTAACACTAAGGTTGTGTGCTAACACAGGGAAATCATTTGCTTAAATCTTTATATAAAATAAAACTTTGGGATCTTTATGAATGTAGTTACAAAAAGTGCTCAGTTGGACCTATTATAAATTCACTTGGGGGTGAAATAGAGGTACAAACTCACCCCCGAACAGAGTCAATAAGGGTTTATATCCAACCTGTTTCTTCCTTGTAGATCAGGGGTTCTCAATCTTATCCAGAAAGGGCTGGTGGTGGGTGCAGGATTTTGTTCCAACCAAGCAGCTACACACCTGATTCTACTAATCAAGGTCCTTAGTAAAGACTCTAGTGGTTGATTAGTAGAATCAGGTGTGTGACTGCTTGGCTGGAACACAAGCCTGCACCCACACCGGCCCTTTCTGGATACGATTGAGGCCCCCTGTTGTAGATCAATGCTAGGAGGCTGTTGGAACCTTGGGCCAGGTTATGTGGTGACCTCATGGGATCTTTGTCTCCTTTGTGTTACCAAGGTGATCCTTTTCAGAGAGGTTGTGAAAAATGGGTGGGGGTAGTAACCAGCTTGGAGAGGCTGGCCTCACAATGGCTCACACCTCACACCTCAGGAAGGGCGTTTCATTATCCCTCCCGTACTATCTGCCTCCTGTGACAGTATAATACAGGTGTGTGAGGCTTTAGAGAGGAACGGCCCAGTGCATTTGGTCATTATTCCATTGGCACCTTGTCAAACAGCATAATAGATGTACTTTTCAGATTATTTAGCCTTTTCCTGCCTGTGATGTCCTCCTTTCCTCTCTCTCTCTCTCTCTCTCTCTCCTCTCTCTCTCTCTCTCTCTCTCTCTCTCTCTCTCTCTCTCTCTCTCTCTCTCTCTCTCTCTCTCTCTCTCTCTCTCTTAAAAAGGGGTTATCACAAGGGCAAAGTGCATGTCACTGTTTAAAATGGTGTTTGCCCTATAGTACTTTTTCTGTAAAAAAATTTCCTTAGTCCATTTCCTTGGTCCACTATTTTGGTTAAAAACCTTACATAACCAAATTAATTGTTGTGAATGGAAAAACTGCTTATTGGTCTTCCTGAGAATTATTTTCCACTTTAAATTTTTTTTCTATTTTTCTTTTTGTTGGAAGCTACAAGGTTTTATTGTGCGACACGATCAGTACACTCCTTTATTCTTAGTTCCCTCAAAGGCCCCAAAGACCCAGGAGCAGAAGAACTGCTATCCAAAGAGAATAACTGTCTCGTAGCTGCAGTTCATTTGTGTTTCTTCCACCGGGCAGACGACAGTTCCTGTTATCTTTCCCCCGAGCGCCGACAGCAAGTTTCTGAAAACGCCTTTTGCCCTTCTTAAAAAAAGATTAATTCCATGAAACTTTCAGTAATTGTATCTGCCTGGCGGCTAAAGCGGACATATCGGGGGCTGTATAATGGAAGCTGAATCGCACGGGTAATGGCAGGGGTACAGCGCTCAGGCGCACTCCACGCACGGGTAATGGCAGGGGTACAGCGCTCAGGCACACTCCACGCACGGGTAATGGCAGGGGTACAGCGCTCAGGCGCACTCCACGCACGGGTAATGGCAGGGATACAGCGCTCAGGCGCACTCCACGCACGGGTAATGGCAGGGGTACAGCGCTCAGGCACACTCCACGCACGGGTAATGGCAGGGATACAGCGCTCAGGCGCACTCCACACACGGGTAATGGCAGGGGTACAGCGCTCAGGCACACTCCACGCACGGGTAATGGCAGGGATACAGCTCTCAGGCGCACTCCACACACGGGTAATGGCAGGGGTACAGCGCTCAGGCGCACTCCACACACGGGTAATGGCAGGGATACAGCGCTCAGGCGCACTCCACACACGGGGTAATGGCAGGGGTACAGCGCTCAGGCGCACTCCACGCACGGGTAATGGCAGGGGTACAGCGCTCAGGCACACTCCACGCACGGGTAATGGCAGGGATACATGTGAGGGGTATGATTTATTCAGTTGAGACCGAGCGGTAATTTCTCACGCACTGCAGGAACACACGTCTATTCCGTACCCATAGCTTAGAGACCTGCTAAGCAGACTGCGTTACCATCATTCCTTCATGCCAGACACAAATGCTGTGCAAACAAGATTTGACGGGAGGTTATGTGTTCTCTGTGACATGTAATGTATACACACACACACACACACTCGAAATGCACTGATTATATTGGATGGATTCTTTTTTTTCTCCCAGTTATATTTTATTTTTATTTTTTTTCAGGGCTGTCTGTTGTGATTTGTTATTGTTAGGGCCCTGTTCCCTGTAGCCGGCTAACTGAGTTATCTGACTAACTGCGATGTGTAATATCTTCCATATTCGTGGGGTTTCCCGGTTTCACTCAGCACAGTTAGCCAGCTAACTGAGTTAGCCTGCTATGAGGAACAGGGCCCTGGGGGTGTGTTTTATACAGTCTATGGTTTATATCCTGTTAATCGCTTGTGTGTGCGAAGCGTCCCGGGTCATCCAGGGGTCATGCTGGCGTCTCTGATCTCGGGCGCGACTCTGGCAAGGGAGTATTTCCAAAACCTCCTCATCAACCCCCCCCCCACCCCGAGCCCCACCCACCCACACCCACACCCATGCAGGTTCACAGACAGACAGACATTACTGCATGTTTGTTTACCCGCCTTTATTAATTTTCTGTGTCAAGGACGTTTGCCGTGGTGCAGAGGGCACGCAAACATGGGGAACAGCATTCCCTGATCCCAGGGAAGAGGGGGGTGGGAGAATACCCCCCCCGCCCCCAAAAAAAAAACCCTCCCACTGTCTGTTTGTTTTTCTTCTTCTGATGATTTATATTTCCCCTCCTGTGGATATGTGCCAGTACCAAATCACCCTGGACCCCAGTACTGCAGTACCCCACCTGCAGGCCAGCCCTGGTACTGCAGTACTCCTCCTGCAGGCCGGCCCTGGTACTGCAGTACTCCACCTGCAGGCCGGCACGGGTACTGCAGTACTCCTCCTGCAGGCCGGCCCTGGTACTGCAGTACTCCACCTGCAGGCCGGCACGGGTACTGCAGTAATCCACCTGCAGGCTGGCACTGGTACTGCAGTACTCCTCCCAGAGGCTGTGTGTTCTTTGATTTATCACAAGCGTTAAAATTTCTCAGATTCCCTGGCCAATTTTTTTTAATGCTTGCTCTCTGCAGATCACACTAATTAGTGATTTATATTAATGAGTGCGTGTGACACTAAAGTCTACATTCAGATAACATTTGTTTTGAGCTTTGACTCACTTATAAATGAAAGTATAAATGTTTTCCTTCAGAAACAGGGTATTGAGCAGACTCTAATTTAAAAATTATGTTTGGTATCTCTAAGTAGGCTGGGAACTGCATTATTTGTAGTTTTCCCATGACTGGTTAGAGTTAAAAACCGTGATGGTGATTATCAGCCAAATGTTTACTGTGTGAACTGATATTTCCCACCTTTAATTAAAGTCTACATATAGTGAATGGTGTGTTGAAATGTACCGTATAGGTTTGAGGTATATGTATGAGGAGTTTTATGGCATATGCATGATAAAAATGTTTCTTTTCTTACTTATCTATGAAGCAAAACACTCTTACGAGATCCTCTGTAATATTTAATTTAGTCCAGTTGCTATATTATGGTGGAATATTTTTTAAAAGGTTTATTCTATTTTGAGGCT